>JADLZK010008023.1:0-413696 GCA_015847255.1 Hyparrhenia diplandra | reverse complement strand
TGTTTATGTGAGGTTCAACTAGTTGTAATAAATTATATTATCTCTATTTCAAATTATAAGTCGTTTTGTCTTTTTTTTTTAAGATACATAGAATTTGCACTAGCAGTTCACAAGGAGAAATCAAGCGCCACTTGTGTAAGGACCTTGAGAATGACATATGTGCATAGGTCCCATGCGTTAGCTGTCCAACCTATCTCAACCTAATGCTTCAAACAAAACAAAGAAAAAAAAATGGGATGAACCTAACCCCTAACCAAACAAAAATAGGTACAACCCATCCCTAAAAATAGGGTTGGGTACCCATCCCTCCTGATTCCGTAACTAATAGAGCAACTCCAAGAGAATTGGTAAGAGCATCTCCAACAGTTTTGGTATTTTTGATTTGACATTTGACTTTTTGCCAACTCCCCATTTCAAATGCCAAACCAAAAAAAAAAAAAAAAAAAAAGATTTCCTCCAACAGTTTGCTATTTTTTGGTTTGGCATATGGGAAAAAATAGGGCTAGGAGGGAGCGGTTGTTGGTTCCTCGTCGGATCCTCGCTCAAGTAAGTCGCCATGCGTCGGGCATGCAAGAGGACGCAAAGAAATGTCAAAGCTCCCAAGTTTGGCAAAAATACCAAAGGAGGACCTGATTTTGCCAAACTCACTAAAAATGCAAAAAGGGATTTGCAAAACTGTTGGAGCATTGTTTTCTAGACTTTTGGCAAAAATGCAAATGCCAAACTCATATGCAACACTCGTTGGAGATGCTTTCTAAAAAGATGGCTAAACTCATGATTTAGCCAAGAACTCCAAGAGAATTGGTTAAAGATGGCTAAACTCATGATTTAGCCAACCTCTAAAATAGAAAGCAATGCTAAAAAGAAAAAAAAAAAAAAAACAACCTTTCTAGTATGGCGAGACTATGGCTAGCGGCACATGCAAACCATATTTAACATGAGAGAAATCTAGGACATTGATAAGCTCATCTGTTGGAGTTGCTCTTAAACACATGCTAAAATGTCATGTTAACGAGAGAGCATTTCTCCTAGAATCCTACCTTAATCAATTTTCCAAGGTGATAATATTTTGGCTATGGGTTGACTTCTTTTAAAGTTGTTTGATATTTTGGAAACCAAGACACTTTTGGTCTATTACACAAAAAATTGTCTCCTAAAATCATTTTTACTAGTAGTGTGTCCTCCTAAGAACTCAACAAGTATCGTGTCACTTGTATTTATTACTATCTCCATTCCAAATTATAAGTTCACTTTTGACTTTTTTTTTTTCATTTCATTTTTGTTGTGTATCTTGATATATATTATATCAAGATACACCCTTTTAGTCCATTTTATTTATCTAGCGAACACGGCATATCAAGACTCGAACTTACCAATAATTAGGATAATGGTTTTTAACTATTATAATGCAACTTTTATATGATTAGATTTGTAAGAATTATACTATATAATGATTATAAGTTTATAAATATAAATAATATAATATACAACAAATGAATGGTCAAAGTGTAATCTAGAAGACTGTGTCATTCTAACTTGCACTATATATAATGGATCGGGGGGAATACATAGCAAAAACCGATGTACCAAAAAAATTCAGAGCGACTTATAATTTGGAATGAAGGGAGTAATAAATATGTTGAGAGCTTAACGTTATAGTAAATGATCGAAGTCTAAGAAGAACAGGCATGAGCCTTTTGAGGTTAAGTTAATTGATTGAGTTTCAAATTTGATTTGATTACCTGAAATAATCCTACACTTATTGCGCAAAAACTAGTAGAGATCACAATATTACATTTACCACAGGCCCTAACTTTTCAGTGAGAGGCGGTGGTAGTACCTGCCTCCCCTCGCCAAATTCAACTTGAACATTTGGATGACACACGCTTCGACCCTCCCACGTACTTCCTTGGGCGTAGGATGATAGGAACTCCATAAGTTCCAATGGTTCATGTGAATGTGAATAACCTTTGATTTCTACCTCTTCAAATAAACTGAGATCAATGTCATCAATCTTGCGGCTCTCTTTTATTAAAACGACAAAGGCAAGACCATGGAGTAGGCGGCCGGAAATAAAAAGAGAAAAGCAACATATCAATGCATTAGTGGATAATATTGATAGTACTCATAAAATAACAAAGATTGCTTTTGTTGATGTGAGAGGTTCAGCTAGCTGTAATAAATCATATTCTCAACATTTCAAATTGTAGTTCGTTTTGGCGTTTTATATACATAACCTTTACTGCATATTTACACGCAATGTATATCTCTAGTTGCATAACAAAAATCAGACGCCTAAAAAGGCCAGAACTGCTAACAATTTAGAATGGAGGAAGTACATATATATATATGTAATTATTGCAGCCCCACACCTGCCAGTTTTACTACAGGCAATCCCCCTTCCTATACAAGGTCAAGTTAACACAAATTCAAACAAGCTAAGCAGTCGAAAAAGAAATGTTCACTAGCTAATTAAAGCACAAATCTTTTGTTTGGCCAAAAAAAACTGAATAAACATTTTCCCGAAACTCAACCCCACCTAAAAAAGAAATTAGGAAGCTCTCAATTATCAAATAACAAGTCAAAGTTTGCAATCAAGCAGTTGTACCTAAACTTCTTTGCACTGTTGCATATAATAATATATATAAATCTAAAAGGTTTTAGAAATTACCATTGATGGGACTGATCAAATATGAATACTCTAAACTTCTTCGTACCGTTGCTGCTCCTCAAGAGATGCAACATGATAGGAACCAGGGCATGGTCTTTCCAGTATAAGCCTATGCTGATGCTCTTACACTTGGGCAGCTTATTTGTTTCATTCAAGAAGCTTTCATACCTTGCTACACCTGTCATAAGTAGTTAAAAACAAATCGATCAGTTAGATAGTCAGAATAACAACAACCTCTGTTGAAATTTGCTAATGCGAAGTTGCGAACGCACCTCCGAAAGATAGATCGATTTCAAGTCCCAACTCATCCACTTCATCAAACTGTTTAGTCAGGGATGATGCCCCTTTAGAAGTTTTCAGTTGCCGGAGCGCTCGGCCAACATCAACAAAACGATGGGCACGAGGGTCATAGGAACCATTCCAAGCTATTTTCACAAGCTTTGGGGCAGAGATATGAGCCTCCATTGGCACATTGAGCAGCATGAGCTCTTCCAGTCTTGGTGCCACGACCTCTAGCCGCCTTAGTTGGAAGACACCGAGCACCAATGTGTGTAACGAGTTGGAGTGCACGGAGACGTCTGAACAGGTAATCAGCTGCAAGAAAAGATCGAGGTCCCTCAAGCAGGGGCACTGCGTGCTCACGAGGGCTGTGAGATCGCTACCTTCCATGTGGACGAGAAAGCCACTTATCTCCAGGAACGTCAGTGCCGTGAACAGGCCAGATGCCTGGGGGATGAGGCGGAGCCGCGGTGCCATTGTAGTATAAGAGAGCTGGATTCGTTTGGCTCGTTCACACGCGGGAAGCTCGAGCAGCACTGCCTCTGCAGATTCCCCGTAGGGGGAGCAATGAACAGGCACATGGAGAGAGAGCTCTCCCACCACGTGCTCCGCTGCGAAGTGGAGCCACGGCGCAATGCGGCCGGCCCTGAAGAGGGCGATACCGTAGGCGCAGAGGGAGATGCTGAGGCGCTCCAGGGTTGGGGCTGAGTAGCCGGCGAGGGCAGCGTCGACGGTGTCCACGAACGAACCTGATGTCGCCGCCTCGTCGAGGCAAAGCTCGGGCAGGTGCGCCCAGACGCGGCGCCAGCGGCGGGAGAGCACGCTGGTGCGCGCGGCGGCGTAGGCGCAGCCGAGGCGGACCAGGATGTCGTGCAGCAGCTCGTCGGGGAGTCCGCTGATGCGGTCCTCGCCGGCGCGACGGGAGCGGCGCTGATCCGCACGACCCATTGGAGTGGGATCGGCGAGACTTTGTTTCTTGGATTTGGGGATTCAGGTTTGCGAGGTTGGAGTTCTTGGAGAAGGGCTCGGATCGATTGACGACACGTAATAGGAAGCGCTCCAGTCAGGGTTTTTTTTTTTTTTTTTTGGCTGATGGCCTTCGGCTTCCTTGTGGCCTTGTGGGCCCCATTGATTTGCAGTGCCAAAACACACGACAAAAAGCTTTTTTTTCACATTTACAGTCTCCTATTTTAGTCCTTCCAGTTCCATACTTTTAAACATAGCTTTATTGACCGTAATTTTGACAAGAATTATGTTACCACTAGTCTATCAACCCATTGCTCTCGCCGCGGGTGAAAGGTCCCTTTGTGGTTTTGGTAATTGAGTGTCAACATTAGGTGAACTAATATGTGTGATTGAGATTATACACGGGAGATTAGTTCACATGATGATGCAATGAAGGAGCTTATTGCATATGAGACATGACATGGAGTCATGTGACCAAGGTGGTGAAGATCAAGACGCAGGCTTGGCTTGAAGGACCGGTTGCAAGTGTGAAGGGCAAGTCACTGGACTTGGCGCCGATGGACCCGATGCAATAGCGGTGAAGAGCAAGTGAGGTCAAGATCGATGGACCAAGAAGGTCATGTGATGATATGAAGTGGATCATATCATTCTTGATCGTGTTGGTGCATGTGTTGCATCGGCACTTAGAAGATGGAGCGGAATGGAAATGCGCAAGGCAAAGGTATAACCTATAGGCATTTCATTTCACCGGTCATGAGGAGCTTAGAGAAGTTTATGACCGGGTTTAGGATAGATGGCCGTACTATCAAGAGGGGCAAACTTGTTTGCATATCGATCATCTAGTGCCACTTGAGCGATCTAACTTTGCGGCGTGTTAGGATCGAAAGTGGCGTGCTAAGAGCTAACCCGGCCTTTGACTTGATTGTGAAAATGCTAACACACATGCACATGGTGATGTACACTTGGTGGTGTTGGCACATTTGCAAAGGCGGCGGTGATTGCGGGGGTTGAGTTGGGTTTGGGAACCGCTCATCCTCCCCGCCGAGCTTGCGAGGCGGGATTCGCCCGAAAAATGAGATGCATATTTTCTATTACGCGGATGCAAGTTGGAGATGAAAACATGCTATTCCTCGTGCTCAAGTTTGGTATATACTTGATGGGTAGCATGTCGAAGAGAAGGCGTCGGTGTTTCGGTGGAGTTTTCGCTTGGAAAACGCCGACCGGACGCCGACCGACGCTTCGGGCGCAGCCGACCGGACGCCCGTCGATCGCGTCTCGCGAGAGCCCCCGCAGTTTGGTTTTGACCGGACGCAGGGGCCGGACGCTGGACGGAAGCTTCCGGTGCCGGCCGAAGCACCGACCGGACGCTTCGGGGTTACCGTTAGCCGTGGGCCCGATGGCCTTGTCCGCTCGGCCGGGACGCCGGAAGAAGCGGCCGGACGCCGGACCGACTTCGCCGGGTGAGTCCGGCCGGTGCGTCCGAACCTGTAGCACCCCAACGGCTCTATTTTGGCTTGTGGCTATAAATAGATGGGGTGGCCGCTTTGGCTGGTTCTTTGAGCACATTCTAGCCTTGGTGGCTTGTATTGTGGTGCTTGAGAGCCCTCCCACTCACATATGCTTGATATCGTTCATCCGATTGAGTGAGAGATCGTGTTCTAGTGCGTTATGCTGAGAGATCGTGATTCGTGGGCACTAGGTGATCGTGTTGCAAGCCGGTGGGGCTTGTTACTCTTGAGGTTGCCACCTCCTAGACGGCTTGGTGGCAAGAGGCTTCGTGAAGCACGCAAGGAAGCTTGTGCGGTGCTCAAAGAAGAGATTGTGAGAGGTTTGTGCTCACCTCGCGGGGATCGTGAAGAGCAACTCTAGTGGAGCGTGTCATTGAGCTACCACACTTGTGTGTGGGTTCACACGGTACCCTATTGAGGGATTGGCTAGAGAACTCACATTGGTGAGTGTCTCGATCGAGCCCCACCGTGGGATTTGGCACCGCCATTAAGCTTGAGAATCATCACCGGGTGATTCGCCAAAACCGTGGAACCACTAAGGTGTTGGTCGACACAACGAGGAGTAGGGGAAGGTGGCAAGCTTCCCCGAGACCTCGATAAAAAATCACCGTGTCATCTTGTGTCCACACTTCAAGGTGGTTTGCATTCTCTTATCTCAAGCTTTGTCATTACATTCATATATATATTGTGCTTGTGCTTGAGTAGAGTAGTTGTAACTATCTAGCTTGTGTAGCTTGATTAGTTACTTTGCTTAGCTTGTGTAGCTAGGTAATTTGAGCCTTTGGGTTAGGCGTGTGTTGCCTTGTCCATTGTGCATCTAGTGAGCTTAGGAGCTTTGTGCTTGTGCTTACTAGAATTGTGTAGGAGCTCACCCGTGCTTGAAGTACTAGTGCTTAGGTTTGTGTGACCTTGCATTAGATTTGATTAGGAGCTCAAGCTAGGCTTGTCACCTCACTCTTCTTGTGTAGGATCTTTTGTGAGGTGATTTAGAGTCTTAGTTAGAGGGGTGAAGTCTTGGCTAGACCGATAAGTTTATTTCCGCATTTGTTTCGGTTAGCCGGTGCGATTAGTTTTTAAAAGGGACTATTCACCCCCCCCTCTAGTCCCCATCTCGACCCTTCAACGGGTTGGAATTTTAGAACATATATGTATTAATTATTGTTTAATACATTTGACTAATAAAAATTACTTATATGAAACTACATTTTTTCCTTTGTTGATTTTAACACAAATTTTCATTTGTTTGTTTTCAAACACAATTGATGTAATATTGTTTAGTCTATATATAGTTATCATAAACTTATTTATTATGATTTTTAAGGGACTAATCTAAATATTTTTCTTATGCATACATTTTAAAGTTTGAAGCCATAATATTAATCATAGTGGGTCC
The DNA here is from genome assembly GCA_015847255.1 of Hyparrhenia diplandra. Lineage (NCBI taxonomy): Eukaryota > Viridiplantae > Streptophyta > Magnoliopsida > Poales > Poaceae > Hyparrhenia > Hyparrhenia diplandra. The sequence goes on along the minus strand of JADLZK010008023.1, from coordinate 406,879 downwards.
TATTTCATCACAGATCTTTTCAAGTCATGAATCTGAACTTTGATTTTTTTTTTTAAGAAAAAAGGTTTAGGCTATTACAACAGTTTCTCTCTCCTCATGTTAGGTTGAAACTCTTGTATTTATTGTATCTCTTATTAACACCTTTTTGAACTTTCTTGAAATAAGGTTTTTTGGCCGTAGAGTACATTTCTTAAAAGCATAAGACATCATTTTAAATATGTATGTCTCTAAGTCATAGAACTTGAAGTTAGATCTCAGATGAGGATAGTAATGCTAACCTCAAGAGAATTTAAATACTTAAGCCTAATAATAATCAAGTTTTTACTCTAAAGTTTTCCTCAACGGGATAGAAAAATAAAGCCACCAAAGTGGTATTCCACACTCAATATGATTAAACTTTTTTTTTCAAAAAAACTATATGTGCATATATGGTTATACTATCAATACTAACATCCAACAAAATTTAGTTAAAATATATAAATATATTTAAAGTGACAACCTAAACAAATTATATGACATGGTTACTAATATGGTTTTAAATAATTTATTAGTATCATTAGTATATTAACAATTACCAACTATCGAATTTCTTTTTGTGATGAAACAAAACATATATATAAACCTCATGCATGCCGCACGGACGGTATATTTACTTAGTTTAAATCTTACATTGTTAATATCAATAGAGGTGGATAAGCACAAACATATATACATTTTATCATATTCTTATCTAATTTAGATGTAGATTTGAGGGTATTTAATTTTTTTTCTAATAATGAGATTAAAATTGAGCTATCTAAATTATCAATTATAGTAGGAGGACATGGATAATTCGATGTAATTTAGGTCTTCATTGCATCATGTTTTTAATGGCATAGATGGTATATAAATATAGAGCCATGTTATTTTATATGTTTAAATAATAGTAGAGCTAGATGATTACTTAGAAAATAGAATTGATCCAACATTTATTATTATCAATGGTGATAAAGTTATAGAGAACTAATGGTCAAATGTTTTACGATTTTTGCAAGAATTTCTAAGATCTTTTTATTTTCCTTTGGGTCATGTCAAGATGGCTCCATTATGGACCTTTAGTTAGAATTTATAGTATTTATCTATTTTCTAGAGTGATATGTATGTAGTTCAAACTTAATTTAAGATATATAGAAGCTCTAGTAGTCTTATTGTATCCTTTATGTGACTTCATAAATCTATAGTTTAGCTTTTTAAATTTTAATTAAGATGTTGTATTTTTTCACATGATAAGTAAAAATTCTAGTGTTCTTTATATTTTCTTTTAAAATTATTTCTTATTAAAAAAAATCTATGCCCTCCTAGTATTGTTTTTAACATGTTAAAATGAAACTCATGATGCACCCCAAAGAATGAACTTGTTAAATTTATTATATTACATAATTCTATCTATAGTATAGTTTCATTTATCACACATTGTTCAAAATGAAATTACTTAGTGGTATGGCATAATATTTGAATCAAAAAAATGTAAACACATTAAAATAATAAGATAAACTATTCAATATGATGGAATATTCATATAAATCAAAGTGAGCTGCCGATGTCGTTGTTATGTGATTTTAAATGTAAATTTTTTCCGTGTTTCATAAGTTACTAAACTAATATTTATCCAAGTCCTTACGCATTGCATAATATGGTATACATGTAGATTTGGGTGATACAATTTTTTTATTTTATTTATAATGGTTGAGGTAGGTGCAAATGTAAAGTTAACACATCATATTATCTATCACACAATAGCCTATATGGTTACGTGAATGCAAACTTAGGACACTTTGCATTATCTTTCAAAATTAAAAAGGTGGATAATTTATAAGATCATTAGGGTTGTATTTTAAATTATCTTTTATTATAATATCTATGAATATTTATTATTTCAATACAAAGTTTGAGCATTCTTTCAAATTATCTTGACTAGGAAATATGCCCGTGCGTTGCAACGGATAACATTATATTATGGTAAACCATAGTAAATAGGATAATTTGTAAATAGCCAATGCATGCTGGCAGTTTGAAGATTAGCATAGCATGATTCTTGAACAATTTCGTTGTCAATTTCCGATGCAAAACAACAATCAGATCGCTTCATCTAAAGCTGGAATTGCGTTTTAACTCACATGGAACCTGAGGAAAGTGACCATTAGTCGTGGCTTCAATTTTTTGGAAACATCCAATGTGTTTGCAATGTTTCCTGGACTAATCTTGAAAGAGAACTGTTCATGTAAACTCACAAACACACCAATCCTGTGGCCTGCGTGGACATGTCAGGAGTACAGGAAGGAAAAAAAAAAAAAAATGCTTTACCATGGATCGGGTAGTTTTCTAAAATCAGAGGCAAACACATACTGTGTAGATACAGCTGCTAATCGGTGGCATGTCAGCCTGCAGCCATCGGCCTCGCGCGGCACCTCGCCTGCGCCTACGGCCTTTCAGCACGGCAGATCCAGGCATGCAGCAGCGCCATCCCCCTCGAGCCTCAGCAAAAGCAACAGGCATGCTCACGCCTCAGCCAGCAGCGCCGGGCAGAGCACCTCCGGCCTGTTTCATCCTCGCGGCAAGAGCCGCCGTCTGCGCTAGGGCCGACCGCCGTCGTCCACGCTGGGGTGGAGCGCCGCGAGCAGAGCGTGTAGGCGGCTGCGCTCGAGCCCGCTCGCTGGTCCGCCGTCCGCGTACAGGCGCACACTAGAGGAGCGACGTTTCTTTCCTTTTTAACCGGGGACGGGGATTGGAGAAGATTTGGGAGACAGGAGACCTGAGCCATCACGGAGCGAGCCAGACCACCGAGCCAGGCAGAAGGGAGCACGACAGACCGAGAAAAAAAAAAGAACCGAAAGGCTGTACGACGGCAGGGCTGGACGAAAATTTTGGACAGGAAGCCGTACGTGGAGAGGGGCAGGAAAGGCAGAAATAAAGGCAGAAAAATAGATGGCGAGAAAAAGAGGTGAAAAAAAAGAGGTGGTGCTGAAATTTCTTCTCTTTATTAAGTAGGTATAGATTAATTACAAAGCAGTGTAATTAGAAGAAAATATGGATATAGTTATTTGTCAGCATCGTTAGCCTCTTTGTCGTAATTAGAAAATCCAAAGGGAAATGTGACTGGTTGTTTATTACCACGTCTTATCAAGGAAGCATCTCTTGTCATCCTAGCTATCTTCCCAAGAAACATATTACCAATCATGTATCCTTGATGAAACTAAAGCTATATATTCACCTATGTACGGTTACTCGTGTCTTGGTGAGGCCTCATCAATATCTTAGAAGATAATTATCAACGTATGGCAGGCCCTTGGTCTCCCCGATGAGACAAATACGTACATGACCTCGTTACCAAAATTGAAGATGTGGGTACGTTATTTTTAATTATCTTTCTTAATGGCACTGGTGGGTAATTTAGATGCAAAATTAGGGGGTTACTTTATATATCTTTAATAATGGCGTGGTGGGTAATTTAGATACAAAATTAGGGGTTACTTTATATATTTTTAATAATGGCGGTGGTGGGTAATTTTTATATAAATTACAATCGATCCGATGGCTATTATCATTGGTGGTGATTAAACTCTACCGAATCAAAGGCCGATTTTTCTGATTATTGTGAGAATTTCTAGGATTTTTTCTTTTTTTTTTTTTTTTCTAACGCATCCGGTGAGAATTAACGTGGTGTCTCCATTGGAGCCTCAATTAGTAATAGTAAGATATGCATATAAAAATTCTATTACAGGATTGAACAGTGCTATGTTTTTACTTTTTAGTCATAGACGACGTCTCGTCGACGACCCAGACCATCTGCAGTGACTTCGTGAATTTTGTAATCTGTCATTTCAGTTCTTCATAGGTGCTCGCGGGGTAGGGTTTTTCTTGTCTTACTAGAGGTGAGTGTACGTGCGTATAGATTAATTAGGGTAGCCGGAGTGTACGTGCGTGCTTTATCAACAAATTCAACAAATTTAATTGAACCTAATCTAAACACAGAGAGAGAGAGAGAGAGAGGAAATGTGCATATAGAGGATACAAGCATTCGTGACTTAAATGCACTTATGCCTCGTGCCTTGTAAATGTGACAGCAGCATGTTACTTTTTTTAATAAGAAAATAGACTCACAAAATTAGGATTCAACAGGGATAGGAACCAACTCTGCATCCAATGAACGGAAGAGCGCGCAGAAGCACAAGCTGAAAATACAAGCAACATAGAACTACCATCCTACTAATTCAACTTCGGATCTTCCCAGTACAGCTTCACAAATTTGAATTTGATGTAGTGCTACAAAGTTTCTCAAGAATGTTCATATACTTGGTTACCCGACCAAACCAACGAATAAATGTTATTTGCACAATGATTTGTGAAGCAGACATTTTGATTGACACATCAAGTGATCATCACCCAAAAATAATGCCAGATGTTCCTCAGCGGGAATATATTAAAACCATATAGTTTCACAACAGCAGTTACTATTCGGCATTCGCAAAAAAACCTTTCAAATACAAACGTTGAACAAAATACACAATAGAAGGGTTAAAAGAAACAACCCCAAGCAACCACCTTACCACAAACACTGAGGACCTGATCATATAGCAGTTTACTTTCCACAAAGCACATCAACTACAGAGGTGGATACATAACAACAGAACACGGTATGGTTCTGGATACATGTTAGCTAAGCAGAACAGCCTAGAAGTTGACACGGTTACCCTTACAGTCATTAAACAAGTCAGGCATCAAAAGCGCCAATTCAGGGGAGGTCCTTCTTAAAGAAGAACGTCAGGTACAGCAGCAGGGTCAAGCTCATAGAAGCCACAGAGCTTGCCACCATTCTTTTTTGTCAGGCGGAACGATGGTATCTTGTGTGAAAATCTGAGGTTCTGCTTCCTTGGTACCTCCAGTGCCCTCTTCTGCAAATCAGGCTTGAACACAGAGAGGTGGCCATGGACTCTGGTCAGGAAAAGCAAACAGAATAGTACCTTCAGTAGACATCTTGATCTCACCAATGGCATACTTGGCAGGACAATCTTTACTGGAAGGAACCCAGTTGGATGCCCAGTTCTTGTAGATAGCCCAGACCTCACCTACCTTTGGAAGAATATTGACCTGCCGCTCTGTACCTATTTCGCACCTGCTTACCACTAAATGGGAGAAAGCACAGGTTTCACAATGCTTGGTTGTTGAATTCGGGCCACAAAATTACCACAACTCACAGGGATGTCCTGCTCCAACCAATGCTTATCTACCCCCCAGAGGGCAAGCCTTGAGCCAGGTCAAGTGTACATTGAATGGTTCCTTCTCAACTTTGTTTATCCAACCATAGAGGTTGGGAAATGTATCAGTACTGCTGTAGAGAGCCCAAATTTGCCCACGCTCAAATTTCTCACACGAGCGATCTTCATCAAAATTGTAGAATTCAGATTCAGGATATGTAACACCAACAAACTCAGTGATTTTTTTCTTGTTGAGATCAATGAAAGAATCCAAAGTAATGGATGGAAACAGTGTGGCGAAGTCACAAGGAAGAGCAGCGGTATCCAGTTCCAGTAACCCTCCGACCCCTACCTTTTCACTTCCATTTGTTCTATAACAAGGTATACTGTGAGAAAATCGAAGTAGCTGACTCGATGGTATCAAAATTTGGGATTTATCCTTGGACTCCGCAAATAGGCTCACAAAGCCTTCAATTCTGACCAAGGGGGAAACTTTAATACCAACACTCATTGAGTCATCGGAAACTTCCACAACATCATAGTCAATAGATTCATGATTATCAGTGTCTCTGCTCTGCAGCAAACTTGACTCTTTGTAAAGAGCCCATATCTCACCTTTTTTAGGATGAATTTCAAATGAATCCCTATTTTTGCCTGTTACCCATGAAACTTCATGCGAAAAGCATATTGATGGTTCATGTAGTACACATGTCTCTCCTAAGCAGAAGTTTCCACATGCAACAGGCAATCCTTTACGAGTCCATCTAGTCTCGTGTAAATTCGTTGTGTCGTGTTCCAGCAAAGTCAACTGAACAATATTTTTGGAAGCATTGACATCATTTATCTGCGCATAATTTCTTGGCATGGAATCATGATCATCATAAATTGCCCAAATTTGATTAACTGCTATCCTGTTAACATCTCTTGACGCTCGAAATCAAAGAAATTTGAACACTCATTGGTAATCACAGGATTGGCAATATCCATTGCATCCTTCTTGTACTTTTGCTGACTGGCTTCTTGTGTTACATTTCCCTCATCTTGGCTATCTAATGTGCTGGGAACATGTTCAGCAGCTTGATTCTTACCACTAGCAACACTATCACTACACACACTATCATCAGTTGAATTTGTGTTAGCAAGTGAATCGTCCTTCCTTTGCTTGTCATTGTTACAATAATCCCTACTGCGGATGCTAACACCGCACTCAGAAGCAATCCCAGGATTGCCATGTGTCTGATTAGCAATATTTGTAGCTCCCTCCTTGTACGTTCGCTGACAATCTTCATGTGTTGCCTTTCCTTCACCTTCGCTGTCCATTGTGTCAGGAACATGTTTGGCAGCTTGAGTGTTAGCGAGAGCAACAACATTATTATACATTTTATCAACAGTGCAATTAGCATCAGAAAGTGACTTGTCCTTACTTTGCCTCTTTATACCAGAGTCCCTCCTTCGGCCACTGTCAGCACAATCATCATGGTTCCTCTTGCCTAATAACATCTGAAGATCGCATGACCCTGAAACATTTGGTACAGTAGATGTATCTTCTCTAACAAGTTCATTGGCAACATGGGCTTTTTTCTGCACTGATGTATTTTGTTCATATGAAATATAATCAGTGTCATCTGTATAAATTGAGTGGCACTCATTTTGTTCTGATAAGGGATTCTCCTGCTCGTCTCCACAATCCATTTTATTATTTGTACTGTCAGTGCTGAAATTAGCAAACACACAGCCTGTCATGTTGCCGAGAAACATGTAAGACACAAGAGTGACAGAAGAAAATGTTGCATCCAGGTCAACTGGGAGACATGCAGTGTCAAGTACCAAAAATCCTCTTGGGACACCAATGTTTTCATTTCCTTCGTCCTATAAAAGGAAATGTTGTGAGAAAACCTAAGCAGCTCACTCGATGGTATAAGAAATGAGGACATGCCCTTAGATCTTGCGAATAAACTGACAAAATCCTTAATCTTGACTAGTGGGATAACAATGACACCATCATCAGCTGACATACTAGACAAGACTTCCACAATCATATACTCGTTGGATCTATGGTCATCACTATCTTTGCTCCATCCCTTGTAAAGAGCCCATACCTCACCCTCGTTAGGATATATGTCATACGAGTTTTCCTTTGTACCATTTGTCCATGCAACAGTAGAAATATCATAAGTATGTTTCCTGTAAATTTGCTGACAGACTTCATGTGCTGTATTTCCTTCATGTGGGTTGTCCAATGTGCTGGGGCAATGATCAGAAGATTGATTCTCAGCACTAGCAGCGTTCTCGTTACACATTGTATCATCACTTGAGTTAGCCTTTTGAGACTGAATCATATATAACCTCTGCCCCTTATTGATACAGGAGTCCATGCTGTTACCAGCCTAGCATTATTAGAATGCCCAACATGAATGTCAGGAGCCAAGTATCTTAAAGCAGTAAAGATATAGGCCTGCGGATCACTTTATGAAATACAAATGTATGAACCCAACTTTTGCTGCATCAGGTCCTGCATGTGTACAGAGAATCTATTATGTTACTAAGAGAAATGTGCTGCATGTATACAGAGAATCTGCAGGACAATCGATTGTAATCTTTTATCAGCTACACAACAAGTATGATGATAGTGTGGAGGTAAGTTAGCATAACAATGTATTTGCATCGTGAATTCAGGATAGATAAATAGAAGTCATTTATAATTCATTACATTCAGTTTACTAATAGTTGAGTTTAACATGATACAACAGAACTAGGAAAATGTGGTATTAGCACATCATAAGCAATTCAGGCCTTGGTATTGTAAGTGCCTATTGACTGAATTTACATGTACCCTCACCATTCATTGTCTCTCATGATGATGTCATCCCAATTTGTTTGTGATCAAAACTACTGCACAACTTTTGAGTCATTGACCATTACTTTGCTAATCATGTAATCAGGCTCAGATTTAAACAGGAATAGTTGTATTGTTCAAAAACAACTAGATATTAGAGTATTATTAAATTAATCACCAATATCAACAAACAGGGATCCTAAATTTGGTAAATAGATAGGCATAAAATACAGCGAGGACAAGCAAATTGAAATAAAAAAAAAACAAGTCAATGTCTCGAGTGAGCCACAGAAAACTATCATAAGCTTCATCTAAGTACCCTCCGAAGAAAATGTTTTCAGTTTACTTGTAGCCTTGTGGGAGTCACTGTCACTACTCTTTTGCAATCACTACCCCTCCCCTGTTCAATCACACAAACACACACCTAAGTAAAGGAATCCACCTCTCTGGAGATCTTTTGGACAATAAACTTGTGACCAATCATCTCCAAACAATACATATTATGCTAGTGATGAGCTTCATCTAAGATATACTTTTGTGAACCACAGCAATTCCAGTTAGCAAAATGGCACTAGTAGAAAATTTATACAGCATAGCTCATCTTTCCACCAAACCACCCCACCGCAGCGCTATAAATCAACTGTAGCACTGCATCAGCAGTAGCGCCCTCTCTTTCAGAAGGATTCAGACAGAGACACTGCGGATGCTATCAGCTAGACAGAGACACTGCGGATGCTACCAGCTAGTAGAAAGAAACATTCAAAACGCTAGACAGTTTGTCCTTTTTGAGTATTCAACAATCTACAGCCTCGATTCCGTTCCCCAACCCCAATGCGGTGCGGTGCTAGGCTAGGAACCAGCCAACCATCCCCAACCAAAATGCCGCTGTCTCGAGAGTGGCTAGAGCGAATCGAAAGACGAGACGAGCGGGAGATCGAAACCCGACCGGCGGCGCATTGCGGTGGACGCGTTGACGCCGCATCCATCAGCCCAGACTGGCCGCTACGCTACAGTACGAACGGATGGAAAGGGGAAATGGGTAAAGAAACGCAGCGGTGAAGGGGGGTAGGGTAGCTCACCGGCGTGTTGGGGTTGACCGCCTGTACGCCTGAGCTGAGCTGAGCTGGGTGCGCGCCGGGCCGAGCGGGGAGTGGACGGAGCTAGGACGGCGGCGGCGCGCGGGCGGTGCCGGGGTTGGTGGCTTAGCGCAGCTCGGCAGTGTGGTGGATTGTGTTGTCGTCTCGTTGACTAAACTCAAGCAGATCATCTAAAAGTAGTTACACTACTTTACTAAAGTTTAGTCAATGTTTTATTAAAAATACAGTAACTTTTCAGTCTTTACAAAAAGATCAAAATTTTCTTGTTTTTTTTTTATCTCACATGTCACTTCTTTCAACGTGCCACGACGGCTTATAGCCTCAGCCTCTAAGCACTAATCATCCACACGTGATCTCGAGCTGTGGCGTATGAGTAAAAAAATACTCAAGTTGATAAATCACTATTTCTTTTTTTTTTTTTTTTGAAATTGTCCATACTGACTCTTTCAATCCCCGAGCTCCTCTAACGGGCGACTCGAGGGGCTCCCACCCGCCACCTCCGCTCCGGTCGCCGTCGCCGCCGACCCTCGGTGTGGGGTGGCGGCGCCCGCCCGCCTCCATAAAAAGTGGGCGGTCGTCGCCTCGCCTCCCTCCCCGCCTCCTCCCCATCCCTCCCCCACCATTTCTTTGGTGAGGTTCCAATGGCCGGCGGGGGTGGATCCGGTCCCCCTCCCCCGCCAAATCGACATCTTCTACCCCGGATCCGTGGACCGTGGGTCGCTAGGGGGGCGCTCTCCATTGTTAGGGTTGGCACACTCCTTAGCGACGGCCACGGTGGCTTCGCCCATTTGCAAAGACGCTTGTGGCCTCCTAGCGACGCCCCTTGTGGCACCCAGCAGCGCGCTCGGAGTCTTGGGGGCTGCCCCCACTCACGTGGCGGTTGGCGGGCTCCTCGGCGTGGTGGTGGTCGGGCAGCGGCATTCGGCCAAATTAGGCGCTCGGCAGTTCGGCCCGTGGTGGGCCGGTGGAACTCGATCCATTCCTCCACAGGTTTGGACATGGCCCCTCGTGCTGCTTGGCTGCCCTCTAGGCTCCGTAGCGGGGTGGCTGCTAGAGGTCCGTCTGCGGCTGGGAAGACGACCGACATGTTGGTCGTCCCGGTGGTCGATTTGGGTGGTGCGGGAAAATCCTAGCACCGGTGATCGGGCGGATGATGGTGACATCTTGACGCCCACATATCTTCCCGGCGTCATTCTTCGAGCCCCGTGCCCCTAGGACACCGCGGCCAGTTTTGAGGCGAAAGCCCTTCCTTGGATGCCTCCAAGACCAGCGATGATGTGTCCATAGTGCTCTATGGGTGGCCTCTCCTTTCTAAAGGCGTCGATGAAGAGCTAGCCACGCTCGCCTCGCCCTCCTCGGGGAGTCCCTCTCTCGTGCCCGTTGCACCTCATTCTCGCCGCTTTGGTTTGTCTTGCAACTCTTGACTTGTCCACTTGATTTTCACTAGTCCGCTGGCATGTTTTGTCGTCGTGGTTCGTTGGCGCATGCTTTGTCGTCGTGGTTCATTGGCGATGCTTTGCTACCGTGTCATCGCCCTCCTCTTGGGCAGCCGCTAAGCCGCCAAGAGTGACAGATTGATGGTTGGTTCGTTGGTGGATGCTTTGCCACGCTGCTCTATTGGTTCGTTGGTTCATTGGCGGATGCTTTGCCGCCGTTCTTTGCCTGCTGGACGGTCTTCTGGGTTGATGATCATTGCATGGAGTGGCCGGAGCTAGGATGGTGGCGGCGGGCGGGCGGTGCAGGAGATGGCTTAGCGCAGTTTGGCAGTCAATGCAGGTGGTGGTTGTCTCGTTGACATGCCTACAATGTGGGAGGCAGGGCAGCTGCGTGGGCTAAACTCAAGCAGATCTTCTAAATGTAGTTACAATACTTTACTAACTCGTATAACTAAAGTCTAATCATGTTCTATTAAATACAATAACTTTTGAGTCCTGACAAAAGATTAAAAATTTCTTGGTTTTTATCTCTCACATGTCATCTCTTTTCAACGTGTCACGATGGCTGTCGTCTCGAGCGGTGGCTCCACGTCATGTGAGGATACTAATGCTCGAATAGACAAACCACTATTTTTTGGAAGAAAAAACTAAAATGTATTTTTTAGCAAAAAAAAACTGAAATGTGTTGTGAGAGGACAAATGTCATGAGTCAGTGGGTTTCTACGTGGAGAGAGAAAATAGTTGTAGAGAGAGAAAATAGTGAGATTAGCAGTAAATAAAGCAATATAGCCTGCACTACATTAAGACAACTTTGACCATACTTTATCTCCATGACAGCTACTCCCTCTGTCCCTTTGGATCAGTCGTTTTAGCATCTTACCGGATACATTTGACTCTACGTGAACCTGCATACTACTTCCGTCCAAATGCATGGCTGGAGCTACCAACGTGGACATTAAATTCTCCTGCCAAAACGACAGTCTTACATGGACAGAGGTAGTAGTAATTAACTTTTGATTGAGGCCATTAGCTATAGAAGCCTACGTAGCAGTTTTAGAAACCTCGGGGAAATCTTTTATCATCATCTTCTTCCCAAGGTTTGCACAATCTACATTTGCTCTCCACTTGTGCTATCCAATTGCTTGTGTAGTTGTTTGTTCTAGCAGTAGCTTGTTGCTTATCTTTCTCACTAAAATTGTGCAGTTTTTCTTGAATTTTGTCTTTTTAGCTTTGCTGGTAGACTTTTATATGTCTTGCTCTTGTTTGGCTCGCTTAGACTAGGCGCATCATGCTTTTTACGACTTACTTTGATACTAATCCTGTTCCTAATTTTAATTGTGTGCGAAGTTTTTTTTTTTTTAAAAAATAGACTGCTCATCCTACTCTCGCCATCAACTGATGCATTTTTCACCACAAACGCCGACGGGACTCCTCGTTTCGCGAAGGGGACGCCTCGTTTCGCTGTGCTCACGTGAGAGAAATTATGAACAAACTAGGGGAAGATGTGGATGAGCACGTGAGCAAAAATGGAAAAATTATAAATAAAATTTATTAGAGGTCACACAGAGAAACGAAGCATTAGAAGCAGTGTCTCGTTGACGTGATAGTTATATATAGAAACCATCCACTAGTTTTAAGGTTAGTACTGCCCTTTCATTCAAATAGGGCTAGCAAGCATTTAATTAAAAAGTACAAAATATTTTTGAACAAATACATTGATACTTTGGAGCAGTGACTCCAAAATATTTATTTATTTATTTGCGTGGTACCATGCTTTCTGTTTTGCCTTGTATCCCCTCTCACGACTAGGGATGCAAGTGCGTTGTCCCACAAGCAACCCGTACGCGGATCCCACTTGCATTTTCTACTCACGTGAATTAAATTGATGTCTCCAAAAGTAAGCACAGCTCCACGAAGATCGATACAGTAAAGACGTGATTAGTTGGTCCACATTGTCCTACATCCTAACTCAAACAAGAAAAAACTTTCAAAAAACTTAAACAAAAAAATAATTCATCCTTCTCACAATCGATTAAAATTGTTGGTATAAATATAAAAATATAAGAGGACTATTATGTAAAAGTGAGAAGGAATGAATAGAAAAGAGGTGCGCTAACTCTAGAGAGTTCTTCCCCCAAATCTAGAGAGTTCTTCCCCCAAATCTCAACAAAAATAATGGCACACCTGAGACCGCCGCACCATAAACCTTAGCATCTCATATCGATCGGCACTAATCCTCAGCATCCTGATCAGTGGATCGTCCAACCAAATGCCTAATTAGGAAGCACTAACCCTTCCATCACGATTCACCAGTATTGAAAAAATAATCTTGATCGCAAATGATTGGCAAATGCATAGTGGCCTAAAGACCAGGCCCGGTGATAAATAGATCGACAAACAAACACAATTAAGCTGCCTACAGGTCTGGTAATGAATAGACAATCAAAACAAATGCCTAGGTCACAGTTCCATTGAATGCTGAAACAACGGTACATTGGTAAGGTACTGCAGTCCAACAATATAACTAACTGAGACAATTTCAGTTCAACAATAATACTAATAATAAATAGACAAAAAAACAAAATTAAGCTGCCTAGTCTTTGAGCACATAATACAAGTGAGGAGCCTGGTAAATGAAGAGTAATTACTGGCTGACACCAGTGCTTTAACAAAGTACCAGTGAATGTAAGGCCTGCCCTTAGTTACACAGTGCCGATTAGAGAACAACGAAGCCCTCCAATTAACATGTCGGCATGGTTCGGTTCTGACACTCACTCAGTGAGACTAAATTGACTGTAATATATGTACACTGACAGGTTTTGATTAGAGAACATATGAAGACAAAACAATATTAGGTTCAGTTCCAATTCTACCTAGCCAAGGTCAGCTGCAATGTTAGCTTCCAAAGAGTAGACATCATCATCAGATATCCCCATACAGGAAGGCGTCGGGGACAGAAGCAGTGTCAAGGTCGTAGAAGCCACGGAGCCTGCCGCCTCCCTCTTCTGCCAGGCAGAAATAAGGTATCTGGTGGGAGAACCTGAGCTTCTCCCAGGCAGGTACCTCCAGCACTCCCCTTTGCTTGTCAGGCTTGAACACAGATCGGTAGCCCCTGACTTGGGCCAGGAAGGTGAGCTTTGTGCTAGCTTCGGTGCACTCGACGACCTCGCAGATAGCAAACTCACAGTCATCAACACTGCATGGAACCCAGTCAGGTGCCCAGTTCATGTAGACAGCCCAGATTTCGCCAACACGTGGGAGGATTTCAAGTTCCCGCTTTTTGCCGGTTTCTCTGACATATACTCGATGAGAGAAGCTATCGCATGTGTCATACTTAGCTGTCCATTTTTGGACAATGAATGTGCCACAGCTGATGGGTATGTCCTGCTCCGACCACTGTTTCTCCTGATCCTGTTTAAGGCACGCCTCAAGCCAGATCACCTCAACTCTAAAAGGCTCTTCCTGACTCTTTTTTATCCAGGCATAGAACTTGGGCAATTTATCAATATCATTGTACAAGGCCCATACTTGTCCACGTTCAAACTTATCACAGGAGCGACTTTCATTAAATTCGTGGAAATCAGAATTAGGATACGTGTATGTGTTAGGGGAGAGGCTGCCTTGATCAGAGCAATCACCAAATTCATTGGCATCACCAGCAGTTTTCTTTAAGGGTGTATTTTGTTCCGGGCACACATCTTTAGGATTGTCTGTAGACATTGGGCGGCCATCAATATGCTCTTCAGCGTGATTCTCCTTTTGAGAAATTTCATCAACTCCCAGATCAATTCTACAGCTTTTATTTTCAGTGGTCACATTAAAAGATGTGCAGCTCTCTGTCTTGCTCAGAGACATGTAAGAGTCGAGAGTAACAGAAGAAAACGCTGCATCCAGGTCAGCAGGGAGACATGCATTATCCAGTTCCAGAAATCCTCTTGGAACACCAACCTTTTCATTTCCTTCTGTCCTATAGAAAGGGATGCCGTGAGAAAATCGGAGCAGCTCACTTGATGGTATCACAAATGAGGATTTGTCCTTAGCTGTTGCAAATAAATTAACGAATCCCTCAATTCTGACCAGTGGGATAACAGTGGCGCCACCATTGGCTGACATGCTTGACAAGACTTCCACAACCTCATATTCATATAATCTATGATTATCTGCATCTGAGCTCCAGTCGATGCTCCACCCCTTATAAAGAGCCCACACCTCACCCTTGTTAGGATATATGACATATGAATTCCTCTTTTTACCTTTAGTCCAAGAAACAATGTGAGAAAACATGCCCTTGTCTTCTGATATGTCAGTTCCTTTCCCAAGGCGAAAGTTTCCACAAGCAGTAGGCAGTTCTTCAACAGTCCAGTTCTCCTCATCTTCATCCATCGCAACGTACTCCAGCCAAGTTAGATGTACTTTGAAGTTGTTGGCATCAAAATGCTTTATACGAGCATAATATCTTGGCATGCCATCAAGGGTATCATAGAGGGCCCATATCTGACCAGCTTCAAACACATTGATATCCCTGATCTTCTCAAAATCGAAGATATCTGGATCAGGGAGGGAGATCTGCTCGGAGTCAGAAGGCTTTGTTTCGCTAACAGTTTGAGGAGCTTCTTTCATGATACTGTCCTGATAACTATCAGTTTCAGTAGCTTTTTCCATGACACTGTCCTGATCGCTATCAGTTTCAGTAGCTTTTTCCTTGATATTTACCTGATGATCACTTATATCAGCAACCTTTGGCTTCTGTTTTGACGGCAACTTTGGTTGGGTGCCTACATTGGCGCCAGACACATGAGGTGGATCTGATTGTATGCCAGCATTAGTGACACCATCATCACATACTTTTTTACAACTCATGTTAACATCAGATGGAAAATTATTTTTCATTGGCCTCTTGTTGGTTTCTGTGTCTAGGCAAACATTACCATCAGCATATGTCTTCCTCTTAACTGAGCTTTGGGTGCCAGAGGATCCGACATCCTTCTTGTACTTTTGCTGACTGGCTTCTTGTGTTACATTTCCCTCATCTTGGTTGTCTAATGTGCTGGGAACATGTTCAGCAGCTTGATTCTTACCACTAGCAACACTATCACTACACACACTATCATCAGTTGAATTTGTGTTAGCAAGTGAATCGTCCTTCCTTTGCTTGTCATTGTTACAATAGTCCCTACTGTGGATGCTACCACTGCACTCAGAAGCAATCCCAGGATTGCCATGTGTCTGATTAGCAATATCTGTAGCTCCCTCCTTGTACGTTCGCTGACAATCTTCATGTGTTGCCTTTCCTTCACCTTCGCTGTCCATGGTGTCAGGAACATGTTTGGCAGTTTGAGTGTTAGTGACAGCAACACCATTATTATCTGCACTCTCAGTGCTGAAATTAGGAAAAACACAGCCTGTCATGTTGCCGAGAGACATGTAAGACACAAGAGTGACAGAAGAAAATGTTGCATCCAGGTCAACTGGGAGACATGCAGTGTCAAGTACCAGAAATCCTCTTGGGACACCAACATTTCCCTTTGTCCTATAAAAGGAAATGCTGTGAGAAAACCTAAGCAGCTCACTCCACGGTATAAGAAATGAGGACATGCCCTTAGATCTTGCGAATAAACTGACAAAATCCTTAATCTTGACTAGTGGGATAACAATGACACCATCATCAGCTGACATACTAGACAAGACTTCCACAATCATATACTCGTTGGATCTATGGTCATTTCTATCTTTGCTCCATCCCTTGTAAAGAGCCCATACCTCACCCTTGTTAGGATATATGTCAAACGAGTTTCCCTTCATACCCTTTGTCCATGCAACAATATGAGAAAACACGGACCTGTCTTGTGATGTATCTACTGTTGACTGTAAGCGGAAGCTTCCACAAGCAACAGGGAGTTTTTATCAGTCCATTTCTCCTCTTCTTTATTTGTTGTATCATGCTCCAGCCAAGTCAAATTTATTTTGTGGTTGTGAGAATCAAAATGCATTATTTTAGCATAATGTCTTGGCATGGCATCATGTTTGTCATAAAGGGCCCATATCTGACCAACTGCAAAGCGACTGGTCTCCCTGTAGGTCTTGAAATCAAAGATACGAGGACAACCGCAGAAAATCAGGGAATAACGACGCTTCCCTTCCCCGAGCGCCCCCCAACGGGTGACTCGGGGGCGTCTCGCCGGCGGGCACTAGGCCTCCTCCCCGGCGCTCCTCGGCCGCCGTCGTCGCCTTTCCCCGTGGTGGCGGCGGCGGCCAGCGGCGGCGACCTCCACAAAGGCGGCTCCGCCCGGCCACCCTCCTCCATCCTCCCTCCCCACCCGCTCCTCCCACCCTCCACTACAACTCCCACCGGCGACGAAGACGGCGGACCGGGGGGCCTGCGCCGCGCCCTTCCGGGCCGGATCCGGCGACTGCCCTGCCTCCCGCACCCCCACACCTCTCCTCTGGCGCGGTGGCCTCCGGCGAGGCCGCCATGGCGATCCGGCGGCTCCTGCTGCCCGGCGGCCGGGGCTGGTGGCGGCTGGCCGGATCCGGGCCCCGGATCTGGCGCCAGCGCCCCCTCCCCCCCGTGCTGGCACCCTCCCCTCGTCTTCGAGGGGGGCAGAGACGGGGCGCCTTGGGGCCTTGGTCTGGCTCTTGGCGTTGGGAGGCGGCCGTGGTTGTGGCGCTTTGCCGGGCTGGGCAGTGGTCTGGCGCCAGCGCCCTCCCCACCTTCGGTGTTGTGGCGGCCGGGGATGCTTCTGTAGCGGGGTCATCTGCTGCGGCTCCTGGGAGCCGGTGCCCTGGCCCTGCTCGCGTCCCGTGGCCGGCGGGACTGCTGCTGCCGCGTCGCGCCGTGGCGGATCTTCTACTGCCGAACCTGGGCGCCGGTGCTCTGCTTGTGCTGCTCTTCGCGGATTGGGTGAAAGCCCAGCCCGGCCATGGCCAGGCAGACGACGGTGACGCTTCGGGCGCCACATACCTCCCTTGGGGGCGTTGTCGTTCATCCACCTTCAGCGGCACTGCGGTGCTCGGCGCCTTGGTCCTTCTTCTGGTCGTTTGTGTTGCGGTGGCGGTGCCACCATGGTGGTGGGGCCAAGGTGGTGTGGGCATGCGTCTGTGGCCTCGTGGTGGCGCTTCAGGCGTGCCTGGCCACCTCACCTGCGTCGGCGGCGGAAGTTGGGTGCCTACGGCTCGTCGGGGAGGTGGCGGCTCGTCTTGCAGGCCGGGTCGAAAGACCTTCCGGTGCTCTCTTTTTGCGTTGTCGGCGTTCGCGGGACGTCGATCTCCCTCCTCCTCAAGGCAACGCCGAAAGCACTCCTGCACCCTCACGGCCCGTCTGGATCGGTTTGATCGTCTTCTTTGCTCCCGCTTGCGCTTCATATTACTCTTCGCGGGTGTGTGTCTAGCTAGCGTTTGTGGTTGCTCTAATCGTTGTCGCTCCGGCCGGATGCTTTGCCGCCGAGGTGCTCTTCGAGGCTTGTCGCGGATGCCGCTCATTCATTCCTTCGTTCGGGCGGGATGCTTTGCCGCCGAGGTGCTCATCGTTGCTTGGGCGGATGCTTTGCCGCCGGTTTTTTTACGAGTTTATGCTTTCCGGTGACAGCGTCTTTGCGAGGTTGCGTCGTTCTGAACTGTATGTTCCGATGACGCGTTGCCGGAGGTCACGGTCGCCACGAGCCGGCCAAGTTCAGGTGCGCTGATGCCGCCGAGGGCTCGCGGTCGCCTCTCGGCCGGATGCTGGCCGCCGCTGGTCGTCGCTTCTACAGATGCTTTCTTTGCCGAGGTTGTTCGGACGGATGCTTTGCCATCCGAAAGTTATAGCGGATGCTTTGCCGCTGTTGTCGCCCTCCCGCCTCGGTTATTTTGCTAGCTACCGGGTGTTGAGTCCTTTGGTTGTAATAGGAACGACTTTCGGGGTTGTTAGTTGGAGGGTCCGCCCCACCCCTCCCCCTTCGTTTCTTGCTGTTTGTTTGTGCACGTGTGATTCGGCAATGTCGTGGATTACTTACGAATCATATGTATTTCCCACTTCTCTTAATGCAATACGTGCTAATGCACGCTTTTTCGAAAAACCGCAGAAAATCATAGAATTGGCAGCTGAACTCTGGGTAGAAGTATCTGAAGTCCCTTTCCTGTAATTTTTCTGATAGTCTTTATGTGTTGAGTTTCCTTCCTCTGGATCAAAGTTGCTGGGACAATGATCACAAGATTGATTATCAACAACACGGACAGAAATTGTCTGCATCAGTTCCTGCACATATACACATATACAGAGAATCTCATATGTCAGTAACAGAAATGGAAATGTGTTCTGGCAAAATATTAGAAAGCCAAACAATTTCAATGTTTTTTGTCAACAACACAACAAGTATAATGTTAGTGTGGACGCAAGTTAACCTATCCATATCTGTGCATCAAGAATTCAGGATGGATGAATATTATTTATTATGACCAAGTGAATTTAAGTTCACTAATAGCAGAGTTTAACATGATACAACAGACCTATAAAATACCGCAATAGCGTATGATAAGCAATTCAGGTGTCAGGCTCTAGGTGTCACAAGTACATACTGACAATCTACAAGTGCCCTCACAACTTGTTTCTCGTGAGGATGTGGTCCAAGTGTGTTTCTGACTAGAACTACCTAAACAGTACATTTCAGCCATTACTAGTTCTTTTTGCTAATCATGTCATGTAATCAGCATCCAGAAGACATTCAAACAGGACTAGTTGCATTGCAAGGTAAAGAATAGGCCCGCAAAAGCTAGAAAAGTAGATATAAACCAATCTCAGCAATGACGATCCTAAATTTGATTATTATATATTATATAAGACTAACACAATGAGGAGAAAACGAAAATAAAGAAGCAATATATCAGTATTTCAAATGTTAGAAGAACTATTATCAGCTTTATCTAAGTACTCCCCAGAACAAATGCTTTCAGTTAACATGTGGAAGTCATCACCACTGTTTTGCAATCACACAAATTCATGCCTGGATAAAAAGGAAGCTTCCTGTTTTTAATTTTTGAAAGAATTAGCAAGAGATTGTGCTCATTTCATAGAATAGAGATAAAGTTAATTACAGGAACAAACTCATATATACAGGAATTCCAATTGGCAAAAATGATAGTGGAAAATGCATCCCTATATACAGATAAGCATATGGTACCGATGATCTTCCAATCTAAGTAACTTATGTTAAATACAACAGTTCCAGTTAGCAAAATGATGGTGAAAAATGCATCACATACCTCCATACATATAACTGATACAAGTCACACAACAGATATCAAACTTGAATGGACGGATCAAACTATGTGCGGTTTGCTGAACATCATGTATAGTCAGTCATATTATTTGTTCCATCCTATTAGTTTTCAGAAGTGTAAAATGTGACATGAACTGACATTCTTTTAAACATCCATGTACAGAACCTTGCACATTACAGTCCTACAGTTGAGGTCATTGCTTTTCAAATGAAGAAAGAAAGTCGGAAGGAGTGTGCCAAAGAAACGAATGACCATTATTGTTTGATTCTAAACAATTCTTTAGATTAATGCACTGGCGTTGGAGCAATGCATCGAAAAGATGGATGCGCATCAACTAAGGCTTTCAGAGACCTCATGACACACATTGCAGGTTTTCAGACAATAGATATGGAATAGTAGGAAAATTAACACATCAAACAATTCTAATCACTACACCGAAGAACACATAAATAAGGAGTAACAGTGTGACGGTTAAAGAAGAAACAAAGGACTGCTCTGTCCGAGCTGTGCCTCACCGGTGGGGCTGGGGGAGGCTGCGACTGCACAATGCCACAGGGTTGCAGGCCCCTCCTCCTCCTGATGAGCTCGTAGAAGCACCGGATGTCCTTGATGATGTCCTTCAGGTCTTGATCGGTGGTGGCCTGCCTGGGTATGTCACTCTCCCTTTCATCTTCTAGTCTGATCACAACAGCACCTGGTGGAGTTGGAAATGGCGGCGCCATGCTCGCCAGAGGAGTCACTGGCTAGATGTGCCACAGGCCAGGATGAAGAAGACAAACTACGCAGATAAATAAATTGGGTAAGTCTCTATATATAATCCAAGAAACGGCAGACAATTTCGAGTTTCCCTTTTCCCCAACCCCAATTGCATTGCTTTTTTTCTTGAAAACCCCAATGGAGTGCTAGGCGGAGCCAACCAAAATGCCGTGGCCAGGGTAAATCGAAGCTAGAAGACGAACTGTACAAACCCGCCGCCGGGTGCATTGGGGGTGAGCGGCGTGACGGTGGTGCCTACCGGCAACGAGCGACCTCTCTCCTCACCGTGTCTGTCTTCCTCCGCCGAAGCAGACGCACGCGCCGGCTACCCACCAGCCCCGCCACCGTGCCCCGGGCCGCGGCTCCGCCCGCTCACCACCCCGGCGTCCCCTTCTCCCTCCGTGGGCCTGCTCGCCACCTTGGCTGCTGCCGTGGACGCTCCCCCCCTTGACGACGGCGAGCGACGACCTCTCCACCGCGCACTCCAGCGGACCAGGGCGGGCGCAGGCCGGGCCGGGCCGCCGGCGGAGCTCCAGCCACCGGCCGTGCCGCGGGCGCCATGCAACTGAGCAACCCTGTCCTGGCCGTGCCGCATGGGAGCAGAGCCGCGACACGACCCCGTCGGACGCGGACACCGGCACACGCGCGGCATCAAGAACTGACGGAGAGAGAAGTGGTACCAATGGCCACGGGTGTGTAGGGTGACTCACCAGCGTGTTCCCTCAGCTGCGGGCGGGGCAGACCTGCGGTGGCCGGAGCTATGACAGCGGCGAGCTGGCGAGGAGGAGCCGGCAGCGGCCGGCGAGAGGAGGGTTTTCCGGCTGTGTCAGTGAGCGAGCGAGTGAGAAGGTGAGAAGGCGGCCGCTGCTTTGATTGGTTGGTTTAAGTGCAAAGGGCGTGTTGGGTGTGAGTGAGCAGCTTACGTGCCTCACTAACTCAATTCGTACACCTTTCTTTATTTGACACCACACACACAAAATAAAATTGTTAAAGACAATAGAATTTTGGAATTTCTGGTTTGGTACTTGGTAGGGCTAATTAGCTTTAGTGCATCACAAGAAATGAGTAATAGGTGAGCTAGGTTTTTTCTAATTTCTGTTTGGTTGATGGATGAGACTAGTTATATCTTCATTTAAAATAATAACTATTTTACAATAATAAATATAAACTTACACTATGACATGATAATCATTAATTAGAAATAAAATTGGTTTTCTATCCAACTTTGTGGTCATCCCTGTACATTTTTTTTCTAGAAGATGTTGGATCTGAAATTTTCTAATACTTCCTTCTATCCTAAAGAAAACGTACATCTCACTTTTTCGAGAAGTCAGTCAATTTTGAATTCAATTATATCTCCTTGTATCTCTTGGATTTACTACAAAGATATGTTATATAATGTATAATTAGCTAATGATAATTACTGGTATCATAAATATTGATATTTTTATTATATAATTTCTCAAATTCTAAATTGGTTTGTTTCTCAAAAACAATATGTGTGTCTTTTCGGATAGAGTTAGGTCCTGGCACCGCGTTGCTCAGCTTATAAGCAAAATAAGCAAGTTAATCCCGCCAAACGGTCCGCTTCTCTGCTTTCGTGGCCTGGGAACGCCACCGCCGAATAATCCTCTTCCAACACTGCGTTCCCGAGAATCGACTCCCCGCCCGCTTTTCCCAAAAGCCAAAACACTTTCCCCGCACATGCCCCCTGTCCCTAACTACCGCACTCCATCCCTCCCCTCCACTCATCCGAGATGCAGATCGGGGACCCCTCCCGGCCATGAGTGTCGTGCGCCCAGCGCCCGGCTTCGCCCCAAGCGCCGCACTCCCGGCCGCCGCCGCGCTCTCCGCTCGCTGCCCGAACTGCGGCCAGCCCGCACCGTCCAGTCCTTGCACGTCTCCCAAAGCTCGCGATGAAGGGCGTCACCCTCGGATCCCCCCTGCGTGGCCGCCGCCGCCTCCCGGCAGTGGGAGTGTCGCCTCCCGTCGAGCCGTCCTCCTCCTCTCCCTCCCGTGAGCCCCGTCGGCGCTGCACCCGCCCCCGTGGAACACCGCCATCATCGACCAGTCCCCGCCACGGGGCGCTCTCGACCTCAACCTCCAACCTCCGGTGGGGTGCCGTCACCACGAGCCAGGATCCCGCCGGCGCCGACCTCCAACCTCAGTTGCTGTGGAAGCCGCATTATGCGGTGTTTTGGATAAGGGGCATTCTCGTCTTTTACATGTAGAAAACGAGATAATCTACCCAAAATAATCGGAAACGACCAAACATATTGCTTATTTGGACAACAAATTCTCTAGATCGCGTATCTCTCATAAGTGCCGCTTCGGCTTATAAGCGAGTTTCAAAAACGCGTCCCAAACAGGGCCCTTAGAGGTCTATTTGGTTAAGCCGTGGAATGTGGAAGAGCTATTGCTAGCCATAAACAGTGAAAAAAATGGTGTGAGTTACATTAAATGTTGTGCAAAATGTACCAGGATTAAGTTTATTTTGGCCTTTCCAACTCTTGCATTTGTCTAATTTTAACCCTCAACTATAAACTTGTCTAACTTCGGCACCTCACTATCAAAATCATTTAATTTTGACCTTAGAGACATCCTTAACCACTTAAAACCTCCTCGAACATCAAAACTGAACGGTTTTGATAGTTAAGGACTTGAGTTCAATACTAGGCAAAAAGTAAGGGCTGAGGGGCCAAACAATGGACTCCAGAAAGTACTTTAGTTTTAGATATTTTTCAACACATTATTGGGGTTTTATCATAAAAAATACATAAATTAAACTTTAATACCTAAATGTTTCTAAAAATATAATCTATCTCATTGATACCTACAACTATGATCTGGTTACTTCTGCGTCCAAGTTCATTTGAACAATTTTTTTTTTTAAAAAAAAATGAATTTCGAGCAGACAACTCCAAACAAAATTTTAAGACCATAAATGATTTCAACTACAAAGTTGTAGACTTCATCAAGATCTACAATGATTGTTGGTAATTTGTTTATCCAACTTCATTCCAACATTCCAAAAATCTAAATTTCAAAATATGAGGAATTCAAAACAAAATTTTAGGAGCATAAATGATTTCAAAGAAAATGTCGTCAATTAGAAAACTATATATCTCAAGAAGATCAACAGGTTTTTGTTTTTTCTAATTTCTCTATTCGAGTCTGTTCTCCTTAATTTGAAATATTTTAAATCCAAAATATGAAAACCTCATACACATATATTATATTTTAATAAAACTATTATCATTTCCATATTTACGGTTCCCGTTTCTATTCAAATTTTCCAAAAACAAGATGAATACGCTATCCATTGCTATTCCTAATTACATGATTCCCAATCATTTATAATTTCATTTCATGATATTTTTTATGCTTACTGAACAATAATTTGTTTAAAACAATTACCGAACAATTTTAGAATTTGACAGGTATGGTCGTCAAGGGGAAGCTGTGAGGTTCAGGTTCGGCGAACCACTCACTAGACGAGATCGGAGATCCTACGCAGTGTTCAAGAACATACCCAACATTTTCGTTCTCACGCAGAATTCCTATTTTATCAAGCTGCATTCTGGTCGCTTAATACCGGTCGCCGCCCCACCCTGACGAACACTGCCTGGATTCCAAACTAAAATGGCATAAGCTATACCTGATTCAGCAAGCAGCGCCAACACGGGCAGCAAAGCAAAACCATCCTGTGGAGCAAATGTAAATGTCTATCTATCCAGGTAACATAAGTTAGTCACTCACCAGTGCATGCTACATCCGACACACAGAGCATTCAGAGGCCATAGTTCTAACTGACCAGACAATTGCATGTATATATAATATTAACATTAACTTGATATGTCCACGTTTCAGATCCAAGATTCCATAGCAAAACCACGGTCAATGGTGCAGTGGTGAGGCGCTACAGACAGATCCACACTAGCATATAACAACATAAACATTGTCACGTATAATAAGTGTCTGGACCCTGGTAAACCAGAACTGACTTAGTCAGTAGCAACCGCGCTGTAACCAGCACAACACCACCTGAGACCTTTTCCACAGGCACCGGTACAAAATAGCAACCCACCCAGACGCCTCCATGACTATATCCGTAAGCTTCCAGTGAGACTAAGCAAACCGCCATATATGTACACCAAAACGAATTGACAGCCCAAACACTTGAGACATAATGCTAACCATAACCTTCTTCAGCATCTGCCAGTCGTCGTCATCAGGTGTCCCCATACAGGAAGGCGTCGGGGACAGAAGCAGGGTCAAGCTCGTAGAAGCCACGGAGCCTGCCGCCTCCCTCTTCTGTCAGGCGGAAATAAGGTATCTGGTGGGAGAACCTCAGCTTCTCCCCGGCAGGTACCTCCAGCACTCCCCTTTGCTTGTCAGGCTTGAACACGGATCGGTAGCCCCTGACTTGGGCCAGGAAGCTGAGCTTTGTGCTAGCTTCAGTGCACTCGACGACCTCACAGATAGCAAACTCACAGTCATCAACACTGCATGGAACCCAGTCAGGTGCCCAGTTCATGTAGACAGCCCAGATTTCGCCAACATGTGGGAGGATTTCAATTTCCCGCTTTTTGCCGGTTTCTCTGAAATGTACTCGATGAGAGAAGGTATCGCATGTGTCATACTTAGCTGTCCATTTTCGGATAATGAATGTGCCACAGCTGATGGGTATGTCCTGCTCCAACCACTTTTTCTCCTGATCCTGTTCAGGGCACGCCTCAAGCCAGATCACCTGAACTCTAAAAGGCTCTTCCCTGACTCCTTTTATCCAGGCATAGAACTTGGGCATTTTATCAATATCATTGTACAAGGCCCATACTTGTCCACGTTCAAACTTCTCATAGGAGCGACTTTCATCAAATTTGTGGAAATCAGAATCAGGATATGTGTATATGTTAGGGGAGAGGCTGCCTTGATGAGAGCAATCACCAAATTCATTGGCATCACCAGCAGTTTTCTTTAAGGGTGTATTTTGTTCGGGCACATATCTTTAGGATTGTCTGTAGACATTGGGCGGCCACCAATATGCTCTTCAGCGTGATTCTCCTTTTGAGCAATTTCATCAACTCCCAGATCAATTCTACAACTTTTTCTTTTCAGTGGTCACATTAAAAGATGTGCAGCTTTCTGTCTTGCTCGAGACATGTAAGAGTCGAGAGTAACAGAAGAAAACGCTGCATCCAGGTCAGCAGGGAGACATGCATTATCCAGTTCCAGAAATCCTCTTGGAACACCAACCTTTTCATTTCCTTCTGTCCTATAGAAAGGGATGCCGTGAGAAAATCGGAGCAGCTCACTTGATGGTATCACAAATGAGGATTTGTCCTTAGCTGTTGCAAATAAACTAACAAATCCCTCAATTCTGACCAGTGGGATAACAGTGGCGCCACCATTGGCTGACATGCTTGACAAGACTTCCACAACCTCATATTCATATGATCTATGATTATCTGCATCTGAGCTCCAATCGATGCTCCACCACTTATAAAGAGCCCACACCTCACCCTTATTAGGATATATGACATATGAATTCCTCTTTTTACCTTTTGTCCAAGCAGCAATGTGAGAAAACATCTCCTTGTCTTCTGATATGTCAGTTCCTTTCCCAAGGCGAAAGTTTCCACAAGCAGTAGGCAGTTCTTCAACAGTCCAGTTCTCCTCATCTTCATCCATCGCAACGTACTCCAGCCAAGTTAGATGTACTTTGAAGTTGTTGGCATCAAAATGCTTTATACGAGCATAATATCTTGGCATGCCATCAAGGGTATCATAGAGGGCCCATATCTGACCAACTTCAAACACATTGATATCCCTGATCTTCTCAAAATCGAAGATATCTGGATCAGGGAGGGAGATCTGCTTTCGGAGTAAGGCTTCGTTTAAGCTAACAGTTTGAGGAGCTTCTTCCATGATATTGTCCTGATCACTATCAGTTTCAGTAGCTTCTTCCAAGATACTGTCCTGATCACTATCAGTTTCAGTAGCTTTTCCTCAATATTTACCTGATGATCACTTATATCAGCAACCTTTGGCTTTTTGTTTTGACAGCAACTTTTGTTGGGTGCCTACATTGGCGCCCGGACACATGAGGTGGATCTGATTGTATGTCAGCATTAGTGACACCATCATCACATACTTTTTACAACTCATGTTAACATCAGATGGAAAATTATTTTTCATTGGCCTCTTGTTGGTATCTGTGTCTAGGCAAACATTACCATCAGCATATGTCTTCCTCTTAACTGAGCTTTGGGTGTCAGAGGATCCGGCACCAGTAGGCACTGTAGATGCATCTTGTCTATGCAAATTCCTTCTGCCAGTAATATTTAGATCAACAGGATCTGGTATCAATCCACTACCTCGCGACATTTATCCTTGCATCTCCATCTTTTTTTTTTTCCCACATGCAGAAGAAGGCTTTTGCAGAACCAGGCAGATCCATAGCATCTGGCATTGCAGATGCATCTTCCTGAACTAATTTCTGTGTGTCGACAATGTTTGGATCAGCAGGATCTGAAATTGGCGGCCTTCCTTGCATATCCCCATTTCCCATAGGGACAGAAGATTTATCTTGATTCAGTGTTGAAAATTGGAATTTCCTCAACATCTCTGGGACATTAGCTTTCCCTTTCATGTATTCATCACGCTGGGCCACATTCATCCTCAGCTTTGCATCTGTATCTCTGCCTGCAGAAGGCTTCACAGGATGACCATTTTGACCATAAACACCATGCTGTTGATTTCAAACATATGTGCAGGGTCTTGGGAACCATTTTCCTTCATATCAGTGCCTCTACCTACAGATGAAGGCTTCAAAGGGTGACCTTGTTGATTGGGAGTGTCACGCTGTTGAGTTCGAAATATGTGTGCAGGGTCTTGAGAGGAACCATTTGGCTTCACATCGGTGCCTCTACCTGCAGATGAAGACTTCACAGGCTGACCTTGTTGATTGGGAGTGTCACGAACATGGGAGCTGTTGGGAACACTTGATGAAGTGGCGGCCTTGGGCTGTTGATTCAGTTTGTATGCAAAAAAATTCTTTTTTACAGTTCATACAGCGGACCATGGTGTTCATGATATTGATGTAGTACTGGTATTGGATCTGACAATTGGTGCATATAGTCCAAAATGTTTCTCTTGATCCAGGCATGCTCTGTTTATGTGAATCAGTCCTATTTGATGGCTGCTGTTTGGCTGCCTTTGGAACATTTCTGAATCCATTCCTCCTCTTCAGGTCATAATCATTTCGCTTTTGCAGTATCAGATAGTACAGAATGAGCTTCAGCAATCAACTTGAACGCTGCCTCAGCACCCGCAAAAACAGTTTTTATCAGGGTGAAGTGAAATTGCAAGCTTGCGGTACTGCTTCTTTATCAAGGCTTGATCAGCTCCTTCCTCCACTTGAAGGACTCGGTAGAAGTCCATCTCTCCATTCACCCTTAATTCTGCTGCACAGTGCACAGTGCAGATGGTTAACAGCTGAGACACATTCTCAAGCTCTGGAAAAAGCTTTTGAGCTTTAATCACAATCTTCTTGGCACCAACAAAATCTTTGTTTTCCATCTTCTTTATAGCAATTTCCCTGGCCTTCAAGGCCTCTTCCCTATTGCAACTGACCATATTCTTGCAACCTGGTATCAAATAAGCCCGTGATCGATGAAGATGGCTATACTATGGAAAAATGTTATTTTTTAAGTACAAATTATTTGAAAGTGGATGAACACCTTTGGATCACTTTCTCAAACAATATTATACCAAAACCTTAAGTGCATTAGACCATGATGAAAATACCAATGTAAAACTAATAATGGACTAGTGATAAAACTACTTCAAGAAGACATGCAAAAAAGGCTCTCTCCTATCTAACATGATTCAATCCACTGAATTGCTAATTATGTTATGTTAATAGTTGAATTGAAAAGGAATAAGAAGTAAAATGAAATCAACCATGAAAAAGTAGCACAATACTCAGTGACTCTATCTATAGTGCAGCATGATTCAAACAATACTTTTCTTACATATATGCGAAGCAAATACATATATTGAACTCATGATCTTGCACATAATTGTGATTGAACATTTGAGTAGTACATCAATCTAGCCCTTCTTCAAATATAAGCTATTTAGCAGCAAAAAATCATCTGATGAGAAAAGGATGACAAATGACCCCCAACATCATTCTAAGTGGGGAAAATAAAAACTCTCCTTTCAAACAAATAGCAAATCAAGTATGTATATGATTTATTGCAGCATCTAACATGGCACTGAGTCAACAAGCAGAAGCAAACATATAACCTACTGAGACAATATACACCATAATATTGTCAATAACATGATTTTCAACACATCCAATTGCACTTCATTACGAAGGTATAATAGAACTACAGGGGACAAAGAAAAAAATAAAGACACATAGGTAAAGCATGCACAGGATCAAAATCAACAAAAAGAAACTTGACGTTAGTATGGCATCACTTACAGAGACACGTTTGAATGGGGAGCAGTATTATTTATCCTCTGCTCTGCGGGTATCAAGTATCTTTGGTAGTATATGTGGCTTCAGCAGTTGGCTGTCAACAAAGAGAGGTGGCAGGTGTCAATGGGTAAGACATTAACATCGTTTGCATCATGCATGATTTAGTGACCAAAATAAGACTTGCAGCAGATGATTCAAGGCAGTCAAAGACTAAGTCAAAGTAGAAGCAAAGTGTCAACAGGAATAGAATGTTAAGAGAGCTATTTAGTCCCCAAGAATAGTGCAAGGTAGAGATGTCAATGGGTCAGACTTGTTAACATTGTTTGCATTATGGATGATCTAGCGAGCAAAAGATTTGCAACAGATGATTTAAGGTACTCAAACAGAAGCAAAAGTGACAACAAATACTTGAATATCTTTTATTCTGATTTAATTAAAAATAATAAGATGAAATAGAGTTAAGAAAGTGGCATCCCTGCTGATTCTAGAGAGCAGACACAATGGAGAAGTCACCAAAGAAAGGTTAACACCCCTACC
This sequence comes from Hyparrhenia diplandra, assembly GCA_015847255.1. Lineage (NCBI taxonomy): Eukaryota > Viridiplantae > Streptophyta > Magnoliopsida > Poales > Poaceae > Hyparrhenia > Hyparrhenia diplandra. Next base: position 377,234 of record JADLZK010008023.1, on the reverse strand, counting down.
AATTGCAGCTGTATTGTGTTCAAAGGGGTCTAAAAAGGAGATTGATGGGGCCCAAGTAAGATAAGTAAACAGGAGGTTGAGGAATGTATCTAATTGACATGAATGATCACAATACACTCACTATGGAGAGGGCTCTCTTAATTTCTTAACAGATATGAAGACTTACTGTACAGAGTAATAAAGGTATGAAAAGTAACTGGATTCACAATAGTTGGAAACAAAGTAGCCTAATGAGATGCCTATTTGATTTAACCAATCCTCCCTAATATGTTATGTATATCCCTCCTCTAAACAGTTACAGTGTCTCTGTGGGAACCATGTTATGTTACAAAAAAAAAATATTATTGATTTACAGAGCTCTACAACCCCTTTTATTGGATAGAATCACCTCTTCATCTTCCCAATGAGGTAAACTTAGCACTTTCAATTAAAAGCTAGCTTAGCTAAGTAGGAAATGATTGCAAGTCCAGATAAAATGGCCCAACTCCAAACAGCCATTTAAACTAACCAAGATTGATAGTTATGTATAATAGATCTTTTTTTTTTCTTCAGTGAGCATGTTAAGAGGAAAGGAAACGACTTAGATATGTGGGTTACCAGCAACAGCAGGTCATCCTTGTGAACCATCAACCATTTTGCTAATCGCTCCAGTTTTTTTTTTTTCCAAAAGAAATTAGGTTATGCACTGTCACCTGCATAATTGCACATGAAAGATTGCATGAGTATACCCATATATGTGCATAGCTGAATCATGCAATAATCAGTGTGCTACTTTATATGCCCACTGATAACTACTGCCCAAAAAACTTTTGTGCCCACTGACCACCACTACTGCCTTTGACAAATTGGACCATAAATTCTGCAACGGAACATTAAATATATATTGCAGCGATGTAATTTTCATATCAGTGTATCATGTTGTTCTTTTATAGTAAGAAAATGTGAGATTCATAGAGAGAATATGGCACCAGAAGAAGATCCATAATTAATAGTCCAGCCAATGCACCATCAGAAGTGTACATAAAGGTACTTATGTTTCAAAAACATTTCTAATTAAGGATGGTACTCATGTTGCAAACAGGGGAAGAGCCACAGTTCAAGCACTGTTATCATGTGACAGCAATGACGTTGGGCAAATTATTTTGTAAGCATTGCTTGTGCAAGAGATGATCCCATGATTTTAACAAGATTATTATACTATTACATCAATGCCTAAATTTTCTGGAACCGATGCAGCTAAAGGGGAAAAAAAAAAAAACTGCAAGGCATAACATCTGAGTAAGAACATTCCTTGTTACTTGCAAGCTGCTTCTGAAAGCACACAGCAGGATCCATTCATTCGCCCACCCATAGTGATTGTAAAGCCTAATCAGCCTGACTACATAGCTAGAGATAAGCTAGAAATAGATAGCACACTCGTCTATGTGAGCAAAATATAGGATTATCATGCAACAAGCAGATGACCCTAGAAACCAAATCAGAACATGTTCAGGCAAGCAAAACACCACACGCTTACACCTACAGCCAGAGGCGAACCTAGTAAAAGGGCATGGGTGTACACTGTACACATGTACATTCAATAATGTTTGCCAAAACAGAAAACGTAGTAGGTTTGTAGGCGTAATACATGTATACACTTGTAAGATCAGATCCAAGTACAGCCAAACAGCGTAGGTTAGGGTTCGGGAACTCAGTTTCGCACAGCAGGAATGGGGAGATAATGGTGCGCACGCGGCATAGGCTAGGGTTCGGGGACTCAACTTCGCACATCAGAAACGGGAGAAGAGAATGTGGTGTGCATACCTTGCTGTGCTCGTCGCCGGCGAAGGGCCCTACGACTAAGGCCTGGAAGAGAAGAGACCGACCAAAACCCCGTACGGCAGCGGCGGTCGCCCAGACGCCCAGTTGTCGCCGCGAGAGAGCGATCTCACGGCGAGTAAACGGGAGAAGGCAAGGCGTCGAGCGGGGCGGCGAGTCCGGCGAGCGGCAGCATCGAGCGTGGGGCTCGCCGGAGTCGGGGATGGGGCGCCGTCGGGAAGCGGGCGCGCCTTTGTTGTGGTGTTTGGGTGCGGCGGTGGCTTCCAGTGATGTGTGCTAGGGCGATTTTGATCTCCAATCTAATCCAAATGCCGAAATGAGCACTCTAATGGGCCCTTACCGGGCCTTACCTCCGCCTCGGCTCTGTGGAAACTATGGGCCGATAAAGTTTACGTGAGCCCACTTACAAAGAGCAACCAGCACCGGATCCGTGAAAAAAAATGGAAAAGGTCCATTTATATCCTTTGACTATCACGATAATCTTATTTTCCTTCTCGAACTCAAGACGTCTCAACTTTTTAAACCGTTCAAATTATCTCTCCAATGAATCTCAAAAAAAAAAAAAAAAAATCTCCATTGTTTTGAGCAATTTTGAAGATGATTTTTTCTGTTTCTTCAAAAACATTTGGTATTTGATAAGGTTTTTAAAACCACAAAAAAAATTATAGTCTTTTTAAAAAATTCTAAAAAAAAATTAGAGATAGATTATGATACAAAAATCAAAATAAAAGCTCTGTTGGCACGAGCTTACCGGCCAGAATCTGTCATATTTTTAGTTATGTAAAAATATTTTTCACTCACAAAAAATCACCACATAAACCAAATGACAACAAAGAATAAGTCGTGGCCGAATAGAGTGAAAAATATGTAGAGCTCATGGAACCATTTTTATAAAATTCAAAAATAGATTTATAGCTCTATAAAAAAATGTTAAAATATCTATAAAATACAAAAAAAAAAACATTCTAATTGATGTATGAACATGTCTTAAGAACTTCATAAAAATAACTTGCTACGGCAAGATTGCAATATACATTAATGTTGAATGCATTCATGTTATGCACTTCATGTTCGTTTGTGTATTATTTTTTGTTGTGAATTTTTTCAAAACACGTTTACATATCAATGTAGAATATTTTGGGAGTTTGTTATAGACTTTTATGGATACTTTTTTTATTTCCTAAAGGTAAATATATTTTTTTCAAGCATCTACTGTTACTTTCATGAGTTAAATATTTTATTTGGATTTTTGTGTTCCAATCTATCTATACATTTTTTGAATTTTTAAATCTTCAAGAAATTTCTTTGGTTTTAAAACCTTATCAATTATTTATCTTTTTAAAATAAAAAAGATAAAATCACCTTTTTAAAACCACACCAAATCCGATCAGTGAGGTAATTTGAAAGATTTTGCTAGTGAGGGTTGTAAAGATGTCAGGTTTTAAAGTTTAAAAAGGTAAAATTATACTATGGCGATAGTTAAGGGAGATATAATAAATATTTTCTATGAAAAGTAGCAAGAAAACAAATAAAGCCGGAGGTCATTAGCCGGAGGTCATTATGTTGGTTGCCATGCTTTAATACATGTTCAAACCTTAAGTCATAGTGCTCAGATTTGAAACGTAAACAAAAAAAATGTTAAGCTTTGTTGTCAAAATTCTTTTGACGTCTATCAAAAATTCTGCACTTTGCTAATAAAAAAAAAAGTGGGGAAACGACAACACTTTTGATGAACAGGGGCAAACTCTACCTTAACTTTGAAAAAATTAAGGGGACAATCAAAATAAAAAGGGGGTCCAGTCGTACAGACAAAAATGCGACAAAGTAATTCCCATTGAGCATTGGTTGATATACAAGAATGCTCACCATGGGAGCAAAGGACTGCATTCAACGTTACCCAAAACAATATCCATCAAGAGAGCTTTCACTCTTTTCGGCTAGAACTAAAGTAACACTAATTACAGGATGATCTGAGCCGGCGTGATGAACTGAAGGAAACCAACCCTGGAATGGATCATTTGATACATTGGCACTGCAATATTCCAGGAAAGAACATGGAGATTCCCCATGTGATATCAGCACAACCGTGCAACCCTTCCAAACCTGAACTCCAGGCACCCAAAATTTTCTACAGAACTAAAGCCTAGATAAGATAGGATGTTCTCTGCACTGAAACCTTGCATACGTGATACAAAGGAAACAGTCACAATCAAACTAATCCTCGTCCATCCCGCCACCAGGCTGGGCATCTCTTCTTGGACCTCCTGCCGGCTTGGCCATGATGATCTGGACAGTTCATATTTATTCAAATTTTATCATGTGGGCCTATGAAATGCAAGCGTCAGTAATAATTTAGAACATAAGCTTAGCAGTCGTACCTGGTCAACCCGTAGCACGGTGCATGCAGCATCGGCAGAGTATTTTAGGGGCAAAAAAATCTGTACAGCAAAATAAAAGTAAGAAACATGCTAAGAGGTCATCATAAGCAGCTTAAAGTGCGGTGCAAGCATTTTCCACATCCAATGAGCACATTTTCAATTATCACTAAAGATGGAAAACATTTTTAAATCATACTGATCATATTGACTTACTTTGTGACATAGAGGTCCCATATTTTTAATGTCGAGATGTCCTTGCAGGCACCTTCCTCCAGGTCAATGCCAACTTTCCCATTGCCACTAGCATGCTCAGCATAAAGAGAGGATATTATCTCCATTGCGCTAAGTCCAGCATTTTCTGCCAGGGTTCTTGGAACCATTTCAAAGCTTTCAGCAAATTTTGCAATGGCATACTGGTCCAACCTAACAGCAACCAACAACTGATTGAGGGAAACATAATATAGAAACCAACATTTCATGGTGGCATCCACTAAACTAATAAAAATGATTGTATTAGCAGTAATTTTAACAGATCAAATTGATCAAGTCAAGGCCAACTAAACCATAGAGCTCTATATAGACTCCCGATTGCCTCTAGATTTGAAGATAAAAGCATCATGATGAAAAAGGGTCGCATCTTAGGCATGATTTTTATACCATCTATCATTGTATCCCAACAAATAGAGGAGACCAGAACTATAAAAATTATCATAATATTGGCATCATGCGATTCTTTACATGTCAATGAAGCCTGCCAATTTAGCAAGCAAATACAAGGTATAATGATCCTTCTCTTTTGTAACTAGCAACAAGTTTCAGCTGTACTCCTGCCTTGTACATGAAAAGTTATTAACTATAATGATCCTTCTCTTTTGTAACTAGCAACAAGTTTCAGCTGTACTCCTACCTTGTACATGAAAAGTTATTAACTATAATGGTAGAAACAAACATACCCGGTTTCCTTCAAAGAGAACTCCTTCAATCTCTTTGCCAGCTCTATTTCTGTTGCAGCAGCACCAGGAATTATCCTACTGTCCCTGCACATTGACTAGTACAAACAAAAACAGTCAGAACTCAGATAGATTAGCTAAACAGACGTGGACGTTACAATACACAAAAGAGTTAGGACACATCTACTGTAAACAAATACCACAGATATACCTTGTATGTATTGACGCCATCATCAACAACTCTTTCAAGATCATCTAGTATACTGTCAGTACTGCCTCTCAGGACAACAGTAGCCACTGAATTTCCACCTTCTTCGTTCTTGACAACAGTAACCTATATAAATTAAAAAACAAAATAAAATGAATATTGGCAAGGAAGGATAAAGATATTGGCACAAAGGGAGTAGAACGTAACGTGCTTTCGAGTACCACCAATTTCTTCAATGGAAACAGAGTCTGCATATCCTAGTTCGTCCGCATTGGGTTGACTAAGTTTCAACTATATTTCAAAAGGAAAAAAAAACAAAATTAGAATAAGTATGATACTACGACACAGGAACAAATAAATCTGAAAAATCAGAACTTACAATTGCAATAGCCCCAGTAGTACGACAGAATCTTCTCAATTCAAACTTCGAGCTGATTTTCAGAACCATCAGTCTGCAAACAGAACATCAGTAAGTAACCGCTATCAAGGTCAACAGCCACACATCCATAAAGTCCTCAATTTTGGAGAAAAATTAACATATAACATATATACGATAAATCTCCAGTCAAAAGGAATTTTCAACAAAAGATCAATGCTGCACAGAGACTTCAGGTTATTCAGTTCAGAACACGTGAAAAGAAAAAAAAACTCACTTATAACGTTCACAGAAATGTAGCGCCATGTCACCAACTGCAGCTCCACTGACAATAACCTTGGCACCTGAGTCAGCAACAGCTTTGATAAGCTCCTCCACCTTAGCTTCCTCGGTTTTAGCATAGTTTTCTAACTGCAAAAGCATATGTATTACAGATTCCAACAGATATTTGCAGATTACAGCTTCCAATGTGCTACAGAAGAAAAGAAATATCATGTGCTCCATTTTTTAAGTTCAGTGTTGTGTATCCATAAGAAATGAATCCACAAATTATGAAAAAGGAATGTACAGTTGGATGCATGCCTACATAATGGAAAACACACAAAGCCAACTAAACAGTTTGCAGCACTCAAACATTCATGAGCATAGTAAAAGTAGGGATGACTTTAACTTTAGTCAAACAAAGATTCTCAGAGTAAGAACGCACCTGCTCAGCAGAATGAATCAAAACAGTTCCCTTTGTTTCAGTAGCTGAGGTATCGACACCACCAGCAAATACTGCAATCTGAATATTGATTGGTTTTAGAATTCAGAAAGAAACACTGCCAGACATCATACAGAAAAAGATGGGTACTGTGCTGTAATTGGTTAGGATTACTGTACTGTGCTGTAACTGGTTAGGATTGCTGTGCATATTTAATTTCTAGCACCATTTTATAACATATAACTGCCCAAAATCATAGTTCCTATACATTCATTGCCCTTAGCAGCAGTGTGAACTAGAAAGACAGAAATTAGTGTCCTACTGAAGTGAGATTTTTAAGAAATAGAAAAGCTTACAATAGCACTGACAAGCAAATGAAATGTGCTGTGCCATAACCACTTTATTAAGTACAAATTGGTTTGCCAGGGACTTAGAGTGATGTAATGCTAGCAGACATGATTCCAAATAAACAAACACTGAACAGATGTCTAAATCACCACAAGTGATTATCCTTGAGCTTCCAACAACAAATACTCATAAACTTGTAAAAATAATAATCAGAGCTCCATCCATTGCCCATTTCATTAAAAAAAAAAAACTTCAAAAAAGCAATAGTGGTCAAAAAAAAAAAAAAAAAAAAAAAACTTCAAAAGCAATAGAAAAGAAGCGTATAGAACTTTCATAGGTATAACCAGTGTCCAATGTGAATGAAGAGTAGCATTTTGAGCTTACCTTTGCTTTCTCCACCCTTTTGATGCTACCAACAGCATCATTTTTCAGAACCATCCCACGGACCACAGAAGAATTGTGCAAAACCACCTCCAAGCAGCTTAGCCACTCTAACATTGTCGACATTAAAGTTTGCTGGATTTTTGGGGGCAAACTTGAATGCAGGCCTAAAAAACGGTACAACGACCCCACTATTAGTTGATGATGTAAGTATGACATGCGAGGGAAAGCTCCCTATAAGCTGGTAGACATTAGCTTACATCAGCCACAAGAGGGCACATTATATCCTCCTGGCCAAACTGCTTGCTCGCGACAGCAGATCTCATCCTCAACACAACCTCCTCCTTGTTTCTTACGTCCATGTTCTCTGAGCCTTTCTCAACAAGATCTTCCAACATCTCAATTGTCTGCAAACCAAAGACAAAAGCACAAAGAGCCTGCTATCAGACTGCATGTTTCAATGTTATAAAAGCCTACCTGAGTCAGGGGACAAGTCACCTTGTTGATGGCTTTGGTGTAGCCAATGATAATCTCACTCGGATGCAAGCCCATCCTGATGAGCTCCTCAGCCTTCTCAAGCAGTTCACCGGCAAACGATATGGTGAGATTGGCTCCATCCCCAATCTCTTCCTGCTGGGCCCTGCCAGCCAGTACCAGGATCTTAGCAGCCGGTGCTGAACCTCGAGCTCATTCACGATGGTGGCAGCATCGTTTGTGATAAACAGCTTGTCCAAGTGATTGATAACCATCTTGTTCATTCCTACATAAACACAACCAGTAAAGCTACAACATCAAGCAATCAGCACTGGAAGGTTTCAGCATCTATGCAAGTAAAATGAAGTCAGAAAATGCGAATCACATAGCGCAGAAGACTGTAGTATTAGACAAACTAATTGCTCCTGATCCAAACATTGTGCACGGCTTAATGTGATTTCAAACGGCACACCAGTCTACCAAACGCCTAATACTACCCAGACATTCATCAACTTATCCCCCCACTCCATGCCCACTCCCAACAACAACAACTCGATACGGCGGCCTCACGCTAACGCACACCACCGAATACCGAGCACACTCTGCTCGGTCCAGATCCCCTCTCACTCCAGTATCCACCACCCGAGCCCACAACCAGCGCCAACGAAGCGAAGGCGAACGCGGAGCACGACTCACCGTTGGGGCCAAGGGAGGTGCGCGTGATGGCGGAGAGCTCGCGGCAGGCGTCGATGTTCTTGAGCACGGCCTCGTCGAGCCCGGAGAGGAGAGGCGGTGACCCTCCTTGAGCATCGCCTGGGTCCGGTTGCCCGCCATCGAGCCGAGCGCCACCATCGTCGTCTCCGGCTCGGTGTGGGGTGGTGGTGTCCTGACGGCGGGGACAGCGCCGGCGGCGAGTCGGTCGCCGGAGTCGATGATGGGTCGCCGGAGTCGATGATGGGTCGCCGGAGCAGGGGTGCGGCGGTGGCTTCCAGAGATGTGCTAGGGCTATTTTGATCTCCAAATGCCCAGAGCACTCTAATGGGCCTTACCACCGCCTCGGCTCTGTGGAAATTCTGGGCCGACGAAGTTCACGTTAGCCCACTTACCCAGAGGCAACCAGCATCGGATCCGTGAAAGGCCGTGAAATAATGGAAAAGGTCCATCTACATTCCCCTAAAAAAACCTGTCACGACAGTCTTTTTTTCAAAAAAGTAGTCTTTTTTTCTCAAACTCAAGAAACCGTAACTTTTAAAGCCGTTCAAACTTCTCTACCTTTGTTTAGAATGATTTTAAAGACGACTTTTATTGTTTTATTAAAAATATTTGGTACATACTTGATAAGGTTTTTAATGAAACACAAAAATTCTAACCTTTAAAAATTCCAAAAAAAAAAGTCTAGAGATAGTTAAGGATAAAAATCCAAATAAAATACTTAGAGCACAAGAAAAAATTCATAAACTTCAAATAAAAGGGTTTATAGCTCTAGAAAAATGAGAAAAAAAAAATATAGAGACGGATCGAGAAAGTACCTACAACATTCTAATCGATGTATAAACATGTCTTAGAAACTTTGCAAATATAACATGCTACCAGTACGAATACGAAAGCAATATACAATAATGTTGAATGCACTCATCCTACGCATTCATGTTGGTTGTGTATTATTGTTTTTGTTGAAAACATGTTTGCATATAAATTTATGACGTTTTGGGGATTGTTTCTAGAATTTTTTGGATACTTATTGATTTTCTTAAACCTAAATTTATTTTTCAAACATCTAGAGATACTTTCATGAACTCTAAATATTTTATTAGGATTTTTGTTTTGACAAGGATCATGCCCGTGCGTTGCTATGGGTGTTATCTTTGCTCACTTGACACTTACATTGAACAAGATTACATGCTTCTAATAAAATTACAGACTTGTACTCATAATAGTTGTGTGAGAAAAGAAAAGAACAATATACCACACGTTGTAGGCTTTTAGATTTTGTATTTCCTATGCTTATAATTTTTAAGCCACCTTTTGTTTCTCAACGGTTTAGATCATTATACTTTTGTATGAGAGAAATATTTTCTTCTAAACACGAAGTTTGCTTGATCCCCATAATTCTCATCCTTTTAAAATGGATTCGGTGCATATACCATAAAAATTATAGACATGTCGAACTAATTGCATGTCAACTATAATTCTTTCTTGAAGCAAGAAATCTGAATAAAATTTTATTTGTTCAACTATAATTCATAAATAATACTTTTTGATTTTTAGAATGTGTGCATAGTATGGATACAAATTCTAAGGAGCTAATACAACGCTTTCTCATTCTTGCTTTCAAGATCAAGCTCCTACCGCTTGAGGTAGAACGTTATGCCCCAAAGCTTTTCAATTTTTTCTTGTTAGCGGCATTAAATTTTTAATAGAACCAAATCGAATCCATAGGGATTTGTTTAGTTTTTTTCCTTTTTTTTTTCGATGGTCTAATCATATTCCTTTTTGCGCTTCACTTGTGCCTAACCATTCTAATCTATCGTGTACTAAATATTTGATTAGATCTTCTTCCTTATTTTTCCTATCTAATGTGTTTTGTACCGGAGATTTTTCTAGATAGAGTCCGATCATTTACACTCCGTTCTAAAAAACACGTAATTATAGGAAAGCGTGCTAGTCAAACAATGTCATCTTTATTATGACTCAAACAAATTTATTATGAAAATATATTTCAAAACTAATCTAAATGTACTTATTTTGTCTCATAAATGTTTGTATAATAATTTTAGTCAAAGTTTGCCATGACTGACTCGATGTGAGAATTACATGTTTTGTGGACCAAGATCTTTCATACCAGAGAATTTTTTATTCCTACCAAAGAATTTTTTCTATCCTTTCTTTTAGATTCTCATCATATTCGTTTTTAAGTTTTTTTTTTCATCTAAAATAGGATCGGAGTTCTTCATCATGCACACGCGTGTCTTTTTTTCATTGCATGCAAATCATGCATCTAGTGGGATGAAATATTACTTTGGTAGAGTCTCGTGTTTTCGCTCTTTTTTAGTAGTAGGATAAATCTATATTTCTTAAATTTTTAAATTATTGAAGACATTTTTGTAGGGTTAAAACCTTATCATTTACTTACCAATTTTTTTTTAAGTAAAATGACAAAATTGCCTTCAAACACACCAAATTCGATCTTGGAGGTAATTTAAATTGTTAAGAGTTTAAGGCTTAGGATGTCTAGTTTTCAAGATGAAAAGGTCAAATTAGACTACAATGATACTCTAGGAAGCAAAATGAGCTTTTTATATGTAATATGTAACAAAAAAAGTCCAAGGTCATTTACACAACTGCCTCCAATAAAAATCCCTATAAGGAAAATGTACACATATGCATTAATAGAAAGGTCAATAAACGTTTCTAAAGGCAAAAAAAAAAAAAAGAAAAAATGCATCCGGGTCTACCTAGCAAAGTCAAGATGGCCAGGCCAAAAACTGATGACATGAATATCAACACAGGTTCATAATGAACCACATAAGTGCTACGTGGAATAAAAGATTAATTTCATTCCTCTCAAAAAAAATAAAGATTAATTTCATATGAAAACTAATTATACGTTAACTCAGCTTAAATAGGTGGTTGTTATGCATAGGTATTGTTTAGAGTCTAATTGGTTGATAGCCAATTTTTGGTTGCCAAAACTTAGAAAACACATGTTCGTTTTGTTTTAAGTTTGTTGTTTAAATTTGCGAATACCTCTCACTTAGCTTGCCAAATCTGTGGTATAAATATTTTTGTCTAACTTTTTTTTATACAAGAAAATTGTCTTGACAAATTTTGTAGTGCAACCAAGCCGACCCTAATAAAGGTGGAATATGAGTGACGGGCTTCGTCGCTTGGGCCCTATTGTGACATGCATGGGCTCATGTTATTATGCATCTCAACAACCCAATTGACAATTGCAAAGGGCCCACATCGAGCCCATGATTGACTCTTGATCTAATGGTCGACATTGTCCTAAGGTTGTATATAAACCCAGGCGCCTCCTTGAAACCCTAGTCGTGGTGCCCGCCTTCCTTATATGCTAAGCCACCGCCTTCTAGCTCCCTCGCCCCTCCTACTCCAGGCTTCGGCCCACCACCTCCTCCTTCAAGGCATCCACCTACCCGATCCATACTTCTCCCTCCTTGGGTTGATGGCAATGGTGGCGACGATAGTGGTAAACCACTAGAGTTGATGGATCTGGTGGCCCAGCTGCTCGATTTTTGTGCTTGTGGTGGCTCGAATTGCGGCTGCTTCGAATTCATGGGCTGGCCATAACGTTGAGCCGCTTGGATACGAGGTTGTGGGCTCCCCACGACTGGCATGTATGGCCATGTTGCATTACGCGCAAGGCAATGATGCCCCCAAATTGTTGGCAATAATGTTATACACCATGAAGACTCGTGCATATGTAAGTTACACCTAAATCCTTTTTGTTTCAATGTCTTTGATTTTATTTTTAGGATAAAGAATCTATGCAAACTATTTTCACTAGAAACATAGATTTATACTGAGGATCAATATTGAGTGAAAGTGTTATTTAAGAAGTTGACTTTTTCATGCCCCGTTGTGTTGATATGTGATTTCATACTTATATATGCCTTTTATATGCTAGTTCTACTTTAGTTCATCTTCCAAATAGTGATGTGACAGGCAAGCTGGATTTGTGGATTCTTGATTTGGGCATACAATCTTATTTTGTAGAGTGGAAGCTATTATTTAGGCAACTTGGACTTGGTTTGGAAGTTGTGGACTAACCTCAATCTACGCTATACATATATCACCAAATTAGGTATGTTGCCCATTGATTTTCATTGACCGGTTCAACTATACTTGCATAAGGCCTTGCTTTGGGTGATGCAAGCGTAATTTGATAGCAATAGGGATTGATTTTGGTGACACGGGCTCAGTTTGATTGATCCACAATGGATTTTTTGGTACAAAAAAATTTATTCTAATGTATGAGATATTGATCTAGCTTAACGACATTTGAGATGTGGTAGCCTAACTGAAGCAAATCATGCTTCAAAGATGGAGTAGCTAGTGAACTGTGAACCTTTCCCAAGCAGGAGAGCAACATCGGGTCCTCTATCCTCTCGCAGGTCGGGCGTGGGCCCGCGTGGCTTGGCGTGGCGGGCGCATGCCCCCGAGCACGGGCTTCACAACCGGAGAGGGAGCTGCTCGTCGGGAGGCCATGCCGCGCTTAGTGCTTGCTTGAAGTTTACACACCGGCACGCCGATGAGTATAAAAAGCTCCTCCGGTACCGGCTACGAGCTATCTCAAACTCGCAGACAACCACTGTCGGCATCGCCAATGGCTGACAATGTCTTACGCACGATGACACAAATGGCGTAAGCTTCCATGGGATCGAGGAATCGCCAATGCAAAGATCAAGAAGGAGCCTCGCGACACCATATACCTCATCGCCGTGGACAACCTCGACGATGAGCGAAGAGGCCATGACGCATGCATGTCTCCTAGCTTGCTATAGGGTTTTCGGCTGTGAAGCCTCGCCGACACGCCCGCATGCATGGATGTTGTCTCTCTCGCCTCTCGAGGTTGTCGATGACGATGAGGTATGGTATGTCGCGGGTGACCTCCTTCTTGGATCTTCCACGGTGACGCATATCGATGTCGTGGATGCTTCCTCGATCGCGTGTTGGGTTTAGGGTAAAGACGGCGATGCTGTAGCTAACCACGATGCCTCCGGGTAGTCGGTGAAGCTTGATGTCGCTTTCTGTAGTCGATACCACGGAGTTGTGAGTTTGTTAGGGTTGAGGAGTCGTTTATACGCTAAAGCAAAGATTCGGGCTGAGATGGGCTTTCATGGAATTAGTGAGCTAAGCGCCCTTGAGTTTACACACGGCACGCCCATGAGTATAAAGCCCTCTAGGTAATCGCGCCGAGGCCACCTCAAACCCGCAGATCAACCACCGCCTGCCGTCACCGACAATGTCTTACGACGATGACATTGGGCGTAAGCTGCGGGGATCGAGGAATCGCCAATGCAAGATCAGAAGGAGTCGCCCGACATAATATATCTCATCGCCGTGGACAACCTCGATGGCGAGCGAAAGATCGTGCCATGACGCAGCTTGCTGCAGGGGTTTCGAGCTAGAAGCCTCGCCGACACGCCTTGCATGCATGGATGTTCTCTCTCTCGCCCTCGAGGTTGTCGATGACGATGAGGTATGGTATGTCGTGGGTGACCTCCTTCTTGATCTTTTGCAACACGACGCCCTCGATGTCGTCGTGGATGCCTCCTCGATGGCGCGTGAAAGGCGACGCGTTGTCGCTAACTACGATGCTCTCGGGTAGTCAGTGAGCTTGATGTTGCTCTGAGTCGATACCGGGTTGTGAGTTTGTTAGGGTTGAGGAGTCGCTATATAAGCTAAGCGCAATATCGGGCTGAGATGGGCTTTCATGGAATTAGAGTGGGCTCGACATTTTTAACCGTGGCGAGCCTTTTACAAAAATCGCCCAATCGTGTCAGTTACATTAAAAAACACCACACGTTATGGCTATTAATCCTGGTTGTTATTTTACAAAAATCGCCACAATTAATCGATTGACCATGACAGTTTTTCTATGGGCGGGCTTGCGGTTTCAATAAATCGTAACGTTTTTTTTTTTTCAAAACTGCCACGTTAAAGATTCCTATGGATTTTTTTAGTAGTGGCACTCAACGAGCCCAACTCCATGCATCTAATGAAGGGCACATATAAGTTTAGAGATGAGGACATGGCTCAGTTACGCCTTAGAAACATCAAAGAGGATACGCCTGCAGCGTGCCTCTATGCTTCGCCTTTGTCGCCTTGATATTGTCCAATCGGCCAAGTATCGGCCGAGCTTTGGGGAGACGATGAGTGGCGATCGCGGGTGCGTGATTTACCGGGCCTGATCCCGCGCCCTGACGCTGCGCTCACGCTGCCGCATGTGTTGGGAGGCGACGCCGGGGCCGGAAATCATCCGCGCCCGACCGCCGGGCACGGCGTCGCGCCGACCACCCCCCTCGTAGCAGGCCGCCCAAGACGACACGGCCCAACATGACGATGCCGACCCAAGAAGAAGGACGACAAATGGCGATAGCCGGGCGCTTAACGCCGAACTATAACCCCGCGCCATCACCGCCGAGCTCGCCAACATCGTCTCTTCTTCTCACCCCCACCTTTAGCCAAACTTCTCTCCCGGTATAGAATGTCCGCAGGCCGGGAGGTAGGCATGCCTTGCAATGGGGATGGTCGCCTGCGCGGCCTAGGGTGCTATTGGTCGGGCCGGGGGTCGGGCTAGGCTGGGGAGGAGGTGTCGAGCTTGGATCTCCGATGATGGCGGTGAGGCGGTGAGCTTGGAGCAACGGCGCGCCATGGGGCGGTGAGAGAAGACCGGGGGGAGGGGTAAGGAGGGCACCCGCGGCGGTAGGCAAAGGTGGCGGGGCGGCGGGGTCTCGAGAAGCTTTGCGGGCCGGGCCGAGGCCCACGTGAGAGGGGGTGGTGACCCGGGTCCGCCGCTCGGTGGTCGGACCCCGAGCTCCCCGGCCAAGCAAAGGTGCCCGACCGAGAAGCAGCTCGAGGCCAGAACTTCTTTGCGCCGGTGCCGATCCCGACAACAAATGATGCCGGTACACGCCGCATAAAAAGTCTTGCCGGAAGGCGCCGCGGAAGGAAGCTTTGATGCGTGAGCTACAACGAAGTTCAGCGCGCGTTACCACACGCGGGCCGGGTGCGCCTCTCCGTGGACGGCGTGATCCGGACCTTCGGCCGCAAGTTTGTTTGAACCGAGGATCGACGAACGATCATAATGACATAGAACAATAGACAAAGAAAACTCGGCGACGAACGCCATGCTGGCGACCTGCGCCTGTATCTTGGCTATTATTAATGAAATACACAACTCAGCTCACACATGGAACACGAGAGGAGACTCGCCGGGAGACCCACGCCGGCCGGGCGACGAACGCCGCAGCGGCGACACAACACTGACACTCTCTATTTCTCTTGGCTCACCTCACACAATGCACACACATGGCTATAAGAAGCCCGCAGCAAAACGCAACAGGCATGCACAGCTTGACCTCCTCGGCGCACCAACGCTCATCCTCCTGGCGACGCCAATTGACCGGACAACTTGGCCACGACGACCTCCACTAACGTGAGCAACCACAAATAGAGTGCATGCACACACATGCACTGCACCATGACACACGCCACATATGTACATGATGATCAACGTGGTTTATTTATGCTAACAAAGTTCTGTTCCGGCAGAGTCGCACGTACCCGTCTGCGTGGCCGCTGTTGCGGTGCAGCATCTTTGCAACTTGCACTCCGAGCGCTTCTGCTGCATCTTCCCCGCAGCGCGCGATCATCAGGGAGCGTGTATGAGCATCGCCGCCGTCGGGATCGGCACCGGCGAGAAGGAAGCTGCTGGAGCCTCTCGGCTCGTTCACTCCCCTTGACGTTTCCCACTTGCCACGTACTCCTTGCCTGGCATTTACCTCCGTCTTTAACCTCCGTCCATCGTCCCTAATCTTCACCATTATTTCTCCCTCCAATCCAATCAATGCTCCAGCGGCGATCTGCTTTGCTAAAGCTGCGGTTGTTAAGTTTCACCTGCAAAAAGTGAGGTCGGTCGGCCGTGATACATTAAACTCCGTCCGGCCGGGCGCTGTCGTCGGCGTGGCGACTGATCCGTCGATCTACTTCCTCCTTTTAAGCCCGCGGGGCTCCAGGCGTTTCCGCAAGGAGGAGCGCGCGCCAGAGCTTCAACGATATGGCGGCGCCGCGTCTACTCCTTCTCGCCGGCTGGTTGTTCGTGGCGGCAGCTGGGGTGGCCGTGGCCGTCGACGCGATCGGGGTGAACTGGGGCACCATGTCCACGCGCCGGCTCCCGCCCAAGGTGATGGCGCGTCTGCTCACGGACAACGGCTTCCGGAAGGTGAAGATCTTCGACGCCGACGAGCGCACCATGACGGCCCTCGCCGGGACGGGCATCGAGACCATGGTCGCCGTGCCCAACTCCATGCTCGCCGCCGTCGCCGACTACGACCGGGCCCGCCAGTGGGTCAAGGATAACGTCACCAGGTACACCTTCGACGGCGGCGTCAACATCAGGTTCGTGGCCGTCGGCAACGAGCCGTTCCTCAAGGCGTACAACGGCTCGTTCGACCGCGTGACGGTGCCGGCGCTCAAGAACATCCAGCGCGCGCTGGACGAGGCCGGGCACGGGGCGACGGTCAAGGCGACGGTGCCCGTGAACGCGGACGTGTACGACTCGCCGGCGAGCGACCCGGTCCCGTCGGCGGGAGGTTCCGTGGCGACGTGGCGGAGGTCATGACGGACTTGGTCCGCTTCCTCAGCCGTAGCGGCGCGCCGCTCACCGTCAACATCTACCCGTTCCTTAGTCTGTACGGGAACGCCGACTTCCCGGCTCGACTACGCCTTCTTCGACGGCGGCGGCGGCGCGGGGAAGAGTAAGCGGCCGGTGGTCGTCGACGGCCGGGTCGTCTACACCAACGTGTTCGACGCCAACTTCGACACGCTGGTGTCGGCGCGCTGAGGAGGGTCGGGTTCGGACACCTGCCGGTCATGATCGGCGAGGTTGGCTGGCCGACGGACGGCGACACGCACGCCACGCCGGCGCTCGCGGAGCGCTTCTACGCGGGGCTCCTCAAGCGCGTGGCGGCGAGGCGAGCGCGAGGCACGCCGCTCCGCCCCGGCGCGCGCATCGAGGCGTACCTGTTCGCTCTCATCGACGAGGACGCCAAGAGCGTGGCGCCGGGCAACTTCGAGCGACACTGGGGCATCTTCACCTTCGACGGGCGGCCAAAGTTCCCGCTGGACCTGCGGGGCGACGGCGACGGCCGGCGGCCGGCGATGCCCGTCCCGGCCAGGGGCGTCGAGTACCTGCCGCCGCCGTGGTGCGTGCTGAACCCCATCGTCAGCGCCGGGGACGACGACAGCGACGGCGGACGGCTCGCGGACAGCGTCGGGTACGCGTGCTCCCGCGCCGACTGCACGGCGCTTGGGTACGGGTGCAGCTGCGGCGGCGCGCTGGACGCGCGCGGGAACGCGTCGTACGCCTTCAACGCCTACTACCAGGTCCAGGGGCAGGTGGAGTCGGCGTGCGACTCCAGGGGCTCGCCGTCGTCGTCCACGAGGATCCGTCGCGGGCGCGTGCAACTTCAGCGTGCAGGTCGTCGGGTCTGGGGCGCCGCCGGTGGTCGCCGCGGTGGTCACCACGGTGGCCGCTGTAATGCTGCTGCCTCTCTGTTTCTTGTACGTGTTGCTCTGAATCCTGATGATTGTAGATTTGTATTGTACGAGGTACTACTTTTTTTTTTTTTTTTTTTTTTTTTGAAACCCGACCTTTTTATCACTCAGTTCCAGCTAAGTCGCTGGCAACTAATCCCTCAAGACAACGAGGAACGTTCTCCCAGACAGCACATAGGCTGCTGGATAACTTACACCCGAGAGAAGCAAGCTCATGAGCTACTTGGTTACAAACACGAGTACAATGACTAACTCTGCAGACTGCGAATTCAGACGCCATGAGGTGCTTAGCTTCAGTGATCATCCCTCCCATCAGTGACAATCTGAAGTCGTCTCCTTCCAAGGCGTTTTTTGACTGAAATAGCATCAATCTCAATCACAATTTTCGAAATTCCCATGGAAGCTGCAACTTTAATGCCCTCCACGCATCCCATCACCTCGGCCTGGAATGCATTTTGGAGGTGAGGCTGTTTTCCGGCCCCAGCTTTCCGCACATGGCCGTGACAGTCTCTGATGACAAAACCCCAACCGACTGTACCTGACTGCTCGAAGAAAGCCCCATCAGTGTTTAGTTTCAGAAATTCCGCCTCCGGCTTCCGCCATGCTGAAACCTGACGGGAATCCGACAACAGGCATTTGCCAGTTTCTTTTGCCTGTTTCGCCTTTGACAAGTTGTCAGCCATCGCTGCTATTATGTAGGCGATTTCCACACCCGTTCTCTTCCTACTCTCTTCTCTCTTTTTTGTTCCTTTCATCCCACCATAGCCACAGCAACAGGACGACGATGGATTGGGTATTCTGATCAAGTTTTATCACCTTTTCCACCATCTCCATAGCCGTTCTTGTTTCAGACAGGATTCTTCTAATTGCCTCCAGATTCAGCTGTCTCCAGATAGCTTTTACTTTTTTGCATTTGAAGAAAAAATGTCCCCCATCCTCCTCAAATCTTCCGCACATACAACATACCGGATCGATTTTCATTCCTTTTCTCTGTAGAATTCTCTTGAAGGGCAGGATATTATGACTTTCATCTTTTGATTGATCATCATATATTCACACGGGATGAGTAAAGTTCCGTAACTCAGAGAATCTGTGGGCCCACAATATGGCCCACAGGCAGCAGCTAGCGCTGGAAGCCCACAGCGAGCGACCGTAGCTGCGCAGATGCACGCATGAGTGATTGCGTATCTTTTTGGCCCGGTAGACTGCCGTCCAGTCGTTTTTTCCCCTTGATTCATTTCTGCTTTTTGTAACTTCTACTTACCTTTTAATTCGGCGGCACTTGTGCCCGGACGTCTGGCGGACACACGCGTCCGGACGCCTACGCCTGCCCAGCCCCTGGGTACGCTCTGCTTGCCCTGCCTGCCCGCGGCCCCCGCATCACGGTGCCCCGCCTACCTACCGCCAACTATAAACCCGGTATAGAGGTTCCCCGAGTAAAATAAGCTCCTTATGGCTAATTCATGGACCATAAGGTGGCGTGTTAAATTTGCAATATTTACCTTCATGCTTTCCTGTACGGGCTTCTTGCTTCTACAGTTCACTAAAAAAAAAAACTGTATTTGTACCTATACAGTGTATAATAATATTAAAAAGAGAGAAAATTATGAGTTCGTCATCACTTTCTTCCATATCCGTCCATAGAACTCTTCTTTTCTTGCATCCCGCAGTCTGATCGATCCCTCTTGTTAAGAGCATAACCTGAGGTACAGAGGCTGCCCTATATATCTACAATATATAACTAATTCATTTTCTTGGACTATAAGGTGGAGTGCTTGATTAGCCTCTTAATTATCAGCGTGATTTATTGTTGTACTTCAGAACAAGTTTATTCTTATCCAAGCAACACGGAAAGTTTTTCCTGTGGTCTTTATTAAAAAGGAGGAAAATAGGCCGAACAAAAGAATTAAGAAACAAAAAAAAAAAAAAGGAAGAAACAACAATTATTAAAAATGAGAAAAATAGGTCCAACAAATTAAATAAAACAAATAGAATGGAACAACAATATTGCCTTTCACAAGTACCAATACAAAAGACTAGTGTCCCAGAGCTCCTCTTTCACAAGACATTTAACTGTACCCTTTTTGGAAAAGGAAAGTTAAATCTTTAGGTAATCCTCATTTGCTTGATCATGCACCTTCCTCTTTCCAATGTTGCCTTTGCTCAGTTCAACATCCCATAGCAGTTGATTGATAAATCAAAATACAAGGTCAGATTTTTTGTTTCTCCTTAAGGAGTCACTAAAGACAAGAAATCTTCTTAACTGCAAAATGATTGAGCTACAGTCTTATAACCGTGTACTTTGCACATCCACACTCTGTTTTAGAGCACTTGTTTTCATACTATCCTTGCGCAAGAGATTGTTGGCAGTTGGAAAGAGGAAGGCTTGAATTAATTTTGCAATGACGGGTGTGGTTAATTTATATAAAGATTTATGGGTTATTTTAAATTACCTTTCATAATGACAGAAGTGGGTAACTTAGATGCAAAATTAAGGGGTTACTTTTATATATTTTTCATAAGGTGGGGAAGCTCCTCCCCCGAATGGTTTTCGAAAAAAAAAATAATGGCAGAGGTGGGTAACTTCTTTTTGTAAATTGCAGTATCCTCTAATGGCTGTTATCAACAATGATAACCAAAGTTAACCTAATTAAAGGCATGTTTGTGAGAACTTTTTAGGAATTATTTTTTTTCCTAGCGTGTTTCATGAGACTTAACGTGTTACCTCCTGTGGGTCCTCAAATTAGTAATAAGATAGTTATTGATCAGTGGCCTCCTCATTTTAAAGATGGTCTGAATTAATTTTCATATATACTATCCTTGCACATCCACGCGCTGGTTTGAAATAATTATCATAATGACAAGTGTGGGTAATTTATATACAAATTTAGGGGTTATTTTAAATTACCTTTTACAATGGTGAGGTGGGTAACTTTTTTATAAATTGCAATATATCTAATGGCTGTTATCTCTACAACATAAAAAGAACAAAGAGGAGACAATTTTTTGGTGCGACATTTGTTTTGGTCCTCGCCCATCTATCACCCCATGCGATCCCGAGAAAAAAGGAAACTAATTGTGCATGCGACTGGAGCAAGAAAAGAAAATAAAATCATGCGGACAAATACGTAAAGGGGTGGAAATCACGCATGACAAATAGGCGGTGTCCACAACAATCCTTAGAGAAAAAAAAGGAAACAAATTATGCATGCGACTGGAGCAAGAAAAAGGAAATAAAATCATGCGGACAAATATAGAAAGGGGTGGAAATCACGCATGACAAATAATACGGCAAACGGTGTCCACACCGTCATGAGAGAAAAAAAGGAAACAAATTGTGCATAGAAAAAAGGGAAACAAATTGTGCATGCGGCCTGGAGCAATAAAAGGAAATAAAATCATGCGGACAAATATAGAAAGGGGTGGAAATCACGCATGACAAATAATACGGCAGCGTGTCCACACGAAAAAATTACGCCACCGAGTCAACATCGAGACGCCGTCCCCTCCCTCTCCCCAGGCGAACCCTCCCAACGCCGCCTCATGCGACACCGCTGCCTCCTCCTTGCGCCACCGCCGCCGACCTTAGCTCGTCCTCAATTCTTATCCATCAATCAGCCTCAAGGCCACCAAGACTCAACGGAGTTGCGTAATCGACGCCACCGCCCCTCGACGGATGCAACAAGATCACTAGGTGTGTGGATCCCTTCTCGCCCCTTCATGGTAGGCGAATTATGAACCCCACCGAATCCTAATCCTTCGCCGCCGTATGCCGCCATCAGAAGGGGATCGCCCACCAATGTGTTCTTGTTGTGCCAAATTGCGATCGCCTAATCCTAGAAACTATTATGATTTGAAATATGCAGTCGTATTGATTGAAGAAATAAATTCATCTTTTCATTGCCCGATTATGCTATACACGCTGAGCAAAGGAAATATCAACTTTTCTAGGCGCATAATTCCCGGTGATGTCGATGCTAATGTTTCATTGCTCCTCGATGGTGAAGACGAGTGGCCCAACATCTTAGTGATTCTAGCATGGAAGGTATGTCCCGTGGCATGCACTTTTCCCTAGCAATGATTCAAATTGATTACTTGATTATTTTTCCTTAATGTTGTATTCCAAAATGTGTTTCCATTACATATTACACCCTTTCAATGAATTATGGTTCCTCAAACGATTTTATGGTTTTTGCTAATTAGGTTAGTGCACAAGCAAAGCTTTGATTGTTTTAGAATGGATTCACTCAAATGCTATGATTTTATGATTTTTTCCTAATTAGGTTAGTACAAGTGCAACGCTTTGATTGCTTTAGAATGTCTTATGCCGAATGGTTGTACCAACTTACTTGTTATTACTTATTACTTACAATCTCTAAAATCATGGGCGGTCGCAAGATGGTATATCACGCTTTGACTCTCATCATAGATGATCCACATAACTACTATATATCTAACATAGTTCCTAACAGCCTAAACCCAACGGCTTTCCTTTACACGCCTTGAAGCTCAAGCTCGGGTGTCATGCCATCTTACTTCAAAATTTTGATCCCGCCAATGGTTGTGCAACGGTACAAGGCTACCGATGTGGGGTTCTCAAGAAATACAATCAACGCAAAAATCATGGTGGGGTAGCATGTTTGGGAAGCGAGTATTCCTTCCTATACCTCTATGCCCATATGATGAGATGTTCTCGCTCAAATTTAAGAGGAAGCAATTTCTATCAGGCCGAGCTACGCCATGATGGTCAACAAGTCACAAGGCCAAATTATCCTTAATGTGGGTGTGTATGTGTCCACCGGTTTTCTCAAGGTCAATTGTATGTTGCGATGTCTAGAGCCACATCAAGAACGAATATCAAGATCCTCGCTCTCCCGCTTGATGCGAATGCACGGGGAGGAGGCCGAAAAGATGGAGAAAAAAAAAATAATAGAAAGAATGGCATAAAAAATAAAAAGAATGAACCAAATAAAAAGGTAAGGATAAGAAGACCCAAAGAGCTTGAAGGAATTTTCACGAAGAATATTGTGTGGAAGGAGGTTCTAACGCAATAGGCTTAGGTAATAGAAGATTATTAACACGCATAATGTATTTTTAATTTAATTTATATTGTACAAATATTATTAACTAACGCCATATTTGTAAATATTACTATGTACTTCTAAATGGTTTATCGTAATCTACACGGAGATGTTTTATGCACAATACATGAATAAAAAAAATCATCTCGTACATGTTATATTTTGAACGTTTGATGCATGGTGTATCGGTCCGTATAGGCGGTTATACGACGCCCCTTGTGCATGGTGTATATCCCGGCGGTTGATGTCAAATAATCAATCTTAGTGTTGCACTTGGTATTGTTTATAGTGTCCTAAGTTAAAACAAATTTAGATTATGGTGATTATTGGTGAGGGATTCAATATATCCTGATGACTCCACTTTGATAAAATAGAATGTCTGCACTATCTTAGTCGAATGACATAAAAGCCCATAAAATAGAGTTACAAACCTGCGATATCCATAATTGATTGTGTTACTTTCACAAAACTTGTTTGGATTAAATGTCACTTTAATATCATTGTTTAATTCATAGTATTGTTATCTTATCATGCGATCTATGTTTTTTATATAAAATTTAGTTATCCCGTAGCAACGCACGGGCATTTAACTAGTCAGAGATGATAATCAGAGTCTACCTAATTAAATACATGTTTCTGGTGTGATTAGCGTGTTACCTCAGTCCGCCCATCGAACCTTTGGCATCACTCGGGAAACCTCTATACGGAGTTCATACTTTACACCATGTTTCTTCATATAGATGTCATGACCCAGAAATAGGGCCGGGGAGGACAGGCCCGATCGCCCAAGGCGCCGGCCGCCCCCTTTGCTCATGGCGCCCGCCCGCCCCCTCCCTTCCGCGGATTCTTCGGCAACAAATTCGAGAAAAAAAGGAGGAAAATATCTAGGATTATCCTTAGGTGTTTTGGTGTGCAAGGGGCTATCTCATCTATAAGGGAGACCCTTATTAGGAAATAAATAAATAGGACATGCTTGTAAAAGGTATTCCAATCTATAAGGAAACCTTTAGAGAGATTGCTTGAGATACAAGTCCCAATAGCCCGGGCTATATAAGTAAGGGGTCTCAGAATCTTTTCGGGCAACAAGCAAATAAAGAATTTTTATCCCATCTTCCCGCCTTCCCTCTCCCTCCACGCGCGCGCCGCCGCCCGCAGCCCGGGCCGCCCACCCGCCCGCACGCCGCGCCATCCACGGCACGCGCCGCGCCCCGCTGCAGCGGCGGCGTGGCGACCGCCGCCCGCTCCACCGCCGCCGCCATCGTCCTCTCCTCCCTCCTCTCTTCCCAATCCCCAAATCTAAGTGTCGCCCGTCCAATCTAGTCGGAACACGTCACCGGTATCCGGAGACCACTACGATCCACCCACCACCATGGACACCGAATCCAAGACGCCGGCGAAGAACTTGGCGGGCGTGGTTGCCAAGATCAACGGCCAGGATGGACAAGATCGACGACGGGCTCTCTATCTTCTCAGCGAGGATCCAAGAACGCCAAACACCGTCAACAACTCCGTGAAGCCGAGATCGAGATGAGGGCAATGTTCGAGACAAGCGGCCCGCGACTTCATCAAGAAGCGGATGGATGGCAAGCGAACCGGGACAATCAAGTCACCGCAACCGATCAGGCGAACTGATGAAGTGCTACTTGAAGCCTCGGGCTGCGCCCGGCCAGGCGCGCCCCACCTCCACCTCCGGCCGACACCTTCCGCCCCGGCTCCCGTTTTCACAAAAACGTCCTTCCCA
This sequence comes from Hyparrhenia diplandra, assembly GCA_015847255.1. Lineage (NCBI taxonomy): Eukaryota > Viridiplantae > Streptophyta > Magnoliopsida > Poales > Poaceae > Hyparrhenia > Hyparrhenia diplandra. The sequence goes on along the minus strand of JADLZK010008023.1, from coordinate 352,474 downwards.
ACTTATGATGGAAAGGAGGATCCCTCCCATGGATCAACCGCCGCGAACAATTCTTCGGAGGACAAGGTACGCCAGCAATGAGCAAGTCCTGGTACGCCTCCTATCATCTCATAGGCGAGCTCAACAATGGTACATGCGGCTGTCCCAAGAGAAACCGGTGGCGATTGGGCAAGCTTCAATAATATGTCAACGAGCGCTTGGCCCAAATTGAACGGCAAAATCCGGGTGGGTGAGTGGCATCACTAAGGAAGACAGGCACCGTCGATGAGTACACGGAGCAGTTCCCGGCACACGTGGCACGTAGACAACCTCGACGACCGCCAGCCAGGTCAACATCTACACAAAGAAGCTTGGGCGAACCGCTCAAGACCTGACGCCGAGATGCGTAATCCCAAGGACATGGAGGCAGCCATGTCTCTCACCAGAAGCGCATTTGGCGACGCCGCCATCCTCTACAACACAAGCAAACCAAAGACGAGGCAAAGCGGGGCCCCGCCCTGCCCATGTCGGCGCCCCCAGCGCCCCCGTCTCGGCGAGACCGACTTCGGCGTTCAAGCGGCTAACGCCCGAAGGAGATGACGGAACGGCGCAAAGGCCGGTCTGCTTCAATGTGATGAGCCGTTCTCACGGGGTCACAAGTGCAATCATCTCTTCGACACCACGATCTTCAACAACTACACCGACGACCACGACAAACGCCCTACTAGCGGACGTCAAGGAGGAGGAGCCACCGATCCAAGGTCCTCACGGGGACCCGACACCCCGTGCGTGGTGCTCATTCTCTCTACCTCGTCGGTATGATCTCGAGCACGCGGCGTCAACATCATTGTCGACTGGGAGCAACTCATAACTACACATCGACCCCGGCGTAGTGACCACGACAGCCCTCGGACTCGGCCGGTCGCGTGTGCTGATTACCATCGCACCGGCGCCCATCGTCTACATGCCGCCGCTACCTTCGACGTACCACTATGCCTCGACGCCGGCGACGCCGAGATCGACGCCCACGCCATGCCATCGGGCGAGGGCGCCGACGTCATCCTGGCATGCCTTGGCAACCCCGGGGCGCGTGGCGTGGGACCGCGCGACCCACGAGCTGCGCGTACTACCGTGAGGGTCGCCCGACCACGTTCGCCGGCTTCACCCCCCTCCCTCGCGAGGGCGCCCGGCCCCTGGCCTCCTCCGGTCCATCTTCGCGGGCATCCGTGCGCCGCGACTCGGCTTGGGAAACGTTGAGGCATGCGACCGCCTTGGACCTCTACGACACATCTGCGGAGTCTTCGTCCAGCTACGCCCGGGGCTACATTGGAGGATCGGCACCTCGCCACGCCGCTCGCCCTCGACGTCACCACAAGCGGCGCCAAGCTCGGATGGACACTTTCGAAGACGGCCTCCTCCTCTTCGGCCGTCGCTTACCTTCCCCTCCTCTCCCACTCTTGCCGGACTTACCGAGGCCTTGCCCCGGCCGGAGTTCGCAGGACGAGCTTCCTCGCCTTGGGAGCCTACACGACGGAAAGCCAACTTCACCGCACCCGACCGCCATCCTCTTGGGCGGCATATGGCGTAGGCGCCACCACGTTGGCCCGGCCCGGGTCGTCTTCCTCGACGGCATGGATGCGCCTCTTCCTCACCGTCGACAATGTCCACATCGGCTATGATCGAGAGAGGGCAGCTCACCCGGCTCTCGCCCTCCCTGTTCGACGTCGGCTCCTTCATGTACCTGCGATGTTGAACTTGGTCGCTACTCCTCCTACTCGCGCGACATCACTATATGGCGTCTACTTCCGCTCTTCGTCAACGCTCCACCCAATGGCGTTTCTTGTTCCCGGAGAGCCCCCTAGCGACATGGTGCATCGCACCTAGATGTGGGCGTTTCGAGGAACTCCCTCGGCGACTGTCGTCGGGGCAGCTTCCACCAGCGAGGACGTGCGGTCCACCGCTACATCTTCCACGGCTACATTGGCAACCTTCACTATCTCCCGGAGTTTGATCCCAAGCGAACCAGGGGACAACATGATTCTCGGGAACCCAAAGAGAGGGGCGACTCATGCTACGAGTTGAGCTCATCATTCCGTGGGCAGCCGATCTCCACCCGGGTGTCACCGAATGGACTTTCATCTAGCGCGGGACGCCGGCCGGAGAAGGGGGAGATGTCACGACCCCAGGAAATAGGGCCTAGGAGGACAGGCCCGACTGGCCCAAGGGCGCGGGCGCCCCACAGGCTCGCGGCCCCTCCCCGCCGCCCCCTCCCTTCCGCGGATTCTTCTCGGCAACTAATTCGAGAAAAAGGAGGAAAATATCTTGGATTATCCTTAGGTGTTTTGGTGTGCAAGGGTCTATCTAATCTATAAGGGAGACCCTTATTAGGAAATAAATAAATAAATAGGACATGCTTGTAAAAGGTATTCCAATCTATAAGGAAACCTTTAGAGAGATTGCATGAGATACAAGTCCCAATAGCCGGGCTATATAAGTAAGGGGTCTCATAATCTTTCAGGGCAACAAGCAAATAAAGAATTTTTATCCCATCTTCCTGCCTTCCTTCCCCTCCTCCACGCCGCCACCGCCCCACCCGCAGCCGCCGCCCGCCCCACCCCGCCCCAAGAGAGACGCTACGCGCGTAGCGCCGCCGCCGCCTCCTCCCGGGCCGGCGGCGGCGACCGCCGCCCGCTCCACCGCCGCCACCATCGTCCCTCTCCTCCCTCCTCTCTTCCCAATCCCCAAATCTAAGTGTCGCCCGGCCCAATCTAGCCGGAACCCGACAATAGACGCCCACATTTTTATCCATGTTTGATTTGAAAATTTTTAAATACATTTTAATACTCCCTTTGTAAGAGCTAGAGCAAACAAATGAAATGCTGGCAGAGCAGATAAGACAACATTAGTTATTTCCGACTTTCCAGCCTGAGGTAGAAGAGAGGATGTGCAAGTCAGTCTTCTCTAACATTTGCTCACTAAAGGTAAGTAGTCATCTACTTTTGGTCTGGATATCCCAAGAGGAAGTCCCAAATAAGTGAAACAAAGGGATCCCACTATAGACCCAAACGCTCTGCCAAGATCGGCAGCTTTAACATTAGAGATATTGATAGGGACAATGAAGGACTTGTTGTAGTTAACCTTAAGAGTAGTAGAGGAAGAAAATGACTGAAGAATGGATTTGAGAAAGAAGAGTTGCCTTGCTTCTCCTGCCATAATAGTATAAGATAGTTATGAATCAGTGACCTCTCCTCATTGTAAAGATGGAGCACCAGTGTGCACTGTTCTAGTTTCTTCCCACCCCTTCTAACACATATGGTTACTCAAGTCTTTTACACAAATTCGCACTCGGCCTGTATAAAAACATGCACAGACACTGTTCTATCAATCTTTGAAATACCGAGACTGATCCATAAAGAACTACGTCGATTCATTGGAAAATGTTTCTGTTATGCTACAAACCAGCTTTTACACGCATATACGATCAAATCATGAGCACCACGTTTTATCTATGTAGTGATAGTAGATGGTTGAACACCAAAATACCACACAGGTCGAACACCGCGTACAGACAAAAAACAAATAAACAGGCCACAAATGATTGAAGCAAATATATGTTACATTGATATACCCACATATACACCATATATATAAACCCGGCCGTATGGGACACACACAGCCGTATACTGTATTTTATGCGAGAAGCTTTGCTTGGGCTGTATAATATTAACAGTTATGTGAATGGATTGGATCTCAATATCACAGATAAATACTTTAAGTGCAGGCACGTCTACCATACATCTGTTTAATGTGTATAAAAACAAACAAAACAGATAAAAAAGAATCATCAGATACCGAGCGATCGCGCGCCCGGGCCGGACGGCTTTCCTGGAGCTTTCTATAAAGCGACGTGGCCTATCATACAGTCAGAGATCATGGGTGCCATCCAGGCCTTCTACAATGGCAGCACCAGAAATTTCAGAAAGCTAAACGACGCGATAGTGGTACTGCTACCGAAGAAGATGGGGGCGAGCTCTCCGAACGATTTCCGCCCAATTACCATGATCCACAGCTTCGCTAAGCTGTTGTCCAAAATTCTCTCCTTGAGGTTGGCACCTAAACTCAAGGATTTGGTGGACAAGAATCAGAACGCCTTCATCAAATGTCGCTCCATTCATGACAATTTTAAATATGTTCAACGAGCTGCTGTCCTTATCAGAAAAAGAAAGAGACCTATGCTGCTGCTCAAACTAGACATTTCAAAGGCATTTGACTCCCTATCATGGCCATTCCTTATTGAGGTATTACATGCCAGAGGGTTTGGAGAAAAATGGTGTGGCTGGATCGAGACTCTACTAAGCTCAGCTTCTTCAAGGATTATGCTCAACGGTCAACAAGGGCCTCCAATTCAGCATATGAGGGGCGTTCGTCAGGGAGACTCCTTGTCCCCATGCTCTTCATAATAGCAATGGACATGCTGCACCGGATGTTTGAAAAGGCAGTGACTGATGGGATTCTCAAGAGGATTAGGCCATCGGTGGTCAAGTATCAGTGCAGCCTTTACGCAGATGACGTTATCATGTTCATCAGACCAACCGTTCAGGAGGCAACAGCAGTAAGGCACATCCTCACTATGTTCGGTTCGGTCTCTGGTCTCCAAACTAACTTGGCCAAATGTTCGATCACTCCCATCTATGGGGGAGAAGGGGTGATGGATGAGATTGTCAACATTCTCGGTTGTCAGATACAACCCTTCCCGATCAGATACCTCGGTCTACCGCTCAGTACGAGGGTCATCCCTAAGGCTAACTTTCAGGCAATCGTCGAGCAAGTGGCGAGGAAGCTTCCACCGTGCCAAGGTGCGCTCATGGCCAGGAGTGGGAGACTTATCTGGATCAAGTCTGTCCTACGATCAGTACCCATCTACGCTATGATGGCTGAAAATTTACCGTCCTGGGCGCGTAAGGAAATTGATGCCATCTGTCGCCGGTTCTTCTGGGCAGGCTCCGACCGATCGGTTCAGGGGAAATGCATGGTAGCCTGGCCGACATGCTGTAGACCAACTCAGTTTGGTGGGCTTGGCATCTCTGACCTCAAGCTGGCAGGATACGCGCTGCAGACGCGATGGTTGTGGCTCCAAAAAACCGACCATGATCAAGCATGGAGTCAGCTTCCAATCAAGACATGCCCTGAGGTCCAAGCCTTCTTCAAAGCATCTACGTACCCCATCATTGGTAATGGGCTGAACACTCTATTCTGGGAGGATCGTTGGTTGCAAGGTGAATCAGTGTGCGACATAGCACCTTGCCTCTACAGTCTTGTTCCTGGAAGAACCCGTCGCAGCCAAACAGTCAGCGCCGGCCTACACAACAGGACCTGGGCACGGAGCATGGTAGGCGGCATGTCCACCCAGGCGATCCTGGACTATCTTTATCTGTGGCGCTTTGGTGGCGAATGTACAGTTGATCGAACAGCCTGATCGAACGGTGTGGCGTTGGACAGCCAGTGGCGTCTACACCGCAAAAATCAGCTTATCTCATGCTGCACTCCGGGTCATCTCCGCTCGGCCACAAACTAATTTGGAAAACGTGGGCGCCGTTGAAAGTGAAGATCTTCCTTTGGCTTGGCGCTACGCCGACGACATTGACCGCGGATAGGCGTGAGGCGGCACGGCCTAGAGACCCAGGAACAATGCTATCTCTGTGATCGTGAGCCGGAATCGATTGACCACATCATCGCGACCGCTCGTACTCAAGGGAGGTATGGTTTCTAGTACTCCAGCGCTAGGCTTCCATCTGCCACAAAGTGCTACCACCGTGCTTGTTGGTGGCGACGTATTCGCCATCGGCAACCGGAGACCGCAGAAAAGGGCTCGACACCCTCTTAGCTGGTTTCATGGCATCTCTGGAAGGAGCGCAACGCCAGGTGCTTCAGAACGTGGCGCCCCTCGTTGCTGAATTGCTGCAGCTGATCAAGATTGAGGCTGATCGCTGGATCGGCCGGCGCCCAAGGTCTAAGGAGTTTGGCACAACAAGGCTAGTGTTGCGAGTTTCGTTGGTAGAAAGGTTGTTATTTTCCATCATGTAATTTTTCCTTTTGTGTTGAGCTGGTTTTGGCTTTCTTGTACATACATTCTTTTCTTCTAATACAAAGATATGCACACTCGTGCGTATTCGCGAAAAAAAAAAGATACACAACAGAAGTGATGATGAAATGAAAATAAAAAGAAATATATACATCCCTAGCTAGCAGCTCTCCATCTCTCAACAGAAAAGACTGCTCTCCATCTCTTGTGTCCTTAATTGATGGTTGCATATGTTGCACGACGAAGCTTCGTTGCACATGATACGTTGTCTAATCAGAGCAACCTAATTAAAGGCATGTTTGTGAGAACTTTTTTGAAATTAATTTTTGCCTACCGTGTTTCATTAGTGTTAACGTGTTACCTCCTGTGGGTCCTCTAATTAGTAATAAGATAGTTATTGATCAGTGGTCTCCTCATTGTAAAGATGGTCGGAATTAATTTTCATACTATCCTTGCACATCCACGCGCTGATTTGAATTAATTTTTATAATGATAAGATGGCCGGAATTGATTAGTGACTTCTTGAATGTGGCGGAGTATTATGATTAGCATAGAGTTTATTCCAAGCCATCTGCACCCAGGCGATATCTGCATGATTGTAAAATTTGTCTAGGAATTTCATAAGCTTGTTTTGAGTTTCAATATCAATGATACACAGCCGTATCTAGTGTATTTTATGCGAGAAGCTTTGGTTGGGCCGTGTATTATTAACAGTTGTGTGAATGGATCGGATCTCAATATCACAAATAAATGTTTTATGTGCAGGCACGTCTGTTTAATGTGTACAAAAACATTAACAGTTGTACGAAAACAAACAAAACGGATCAAAAAGAATCATCAGATAAGATACACAACAGAAGTGATGATGAAATGAAAAATAAAAGAAATATATACATCCCTAGCTAGCAGCTCTCTATCTCTCAACAGAAAAGACTACCACCTGAACGAGGCCAGCACGTCATACATAGACTTGGTATAAATACAACGCAATTCCTCCTCTCCAAACCACCAAGACGCACGCAGCCACCATATCCATCCCTAGCTAGCTAGCTAGCAGCTCTCTATCTCTCAGCTACCTACCTAGCTCGGTACAGGCCCGGCGTCCGCCGTCAACGTCCATGGGGAGGGCACCGGCCACCGTCCACGAGATGAGGCGTGAACAGCGCGCGGATGGGCCGGCCACCGTGCTCGGCATCGGCACGGCGAACCCGCCGTTGTGCAGGGCCCAGGACGATTACCCCCGACTGGTACTTCCGCACCACCAACAGCGAGCACCTCACCGACGTTAAGGACAAGCTCACCAGGATCTGCAACAAGTCCGGCATCAGGCAGCGCTACGTGCTCATGGACGAGGAGGTGCTAGCCGCCAACCCAGAGTTCATCGACCGCACGCGGCCGTCCCTGGACGAGCGCGTGGACATCACCTCCGTGGCCGTTCCGGGCTGGCTGCCACCGCAGCCACCAAGGCCATCGCCGAATGGGGCCGCCCGGCCACCGACATCACCCACCTCATCTTCAGCACCTACTCCGGCACGCGTGCCCCGGGCGGCGACTACCACCTCGCATCCCTGCTGGGCCTCCGCCCCACCGTGTCCCGCACCAGCCTCAACCTCCACGGTTGCTCCGGCGGGGCGCGGGCGCTCCAGCTTGCCAAGGAGCTCGCGGAGAACAACCGCAACGCGCGCGTCCTCGTCGCATGCTGCGAGATCACGCTCGTTGCCTTCGGCGGGCCAAATGATGGCTGCGTTGACAACATCATCGGCCAGTCCCTGTTCGGTGACGGTGCCGGCGCAGTCATCGTCGGCGCCGACCCTGTCGCCCCCGTCGAGCGTCCACAGTTCGAGATGGCGTTCGCGTCACAGACGACGATACCAGAGACCGAGGACGCCATCTCCACGCAGATGAGCAAATGCGGAATGAAGTACCACATCTCCAACAAGGTGCCCCGCCTGATTGAGTCCAATGTGGAAAGCTGCCTTGTCGACGTGTTCCACACGCTCGGCCTGAGTGTCGCATCGTGGAATGACCTCTTCTGGGCGATCCATCCCGGTGGTCGTGCCATCCTTGATAGCATCCAAGGGGTGCTCGGTTTGGAGGATGGAAAACTGGCGGCGAGTCGCCACGTGCTCAGCGAGTTTGGCAATATGAGTGGCACCACAGGGATCTTCGTGCTCGATGAGTTGCGCCGCCGTCAGATAGCAGCGGCCAAGCAGGGAGCGGAAGGCCCAGAGTGGGGAGTGATGATTTGTTTTGGACCAGGAATCACAATCGAGACCATGGTGCTCCACTCCCCTAGCAACCGGAAACCGATGGAGGGAAATTAATAATTCAATCATCTACCAAAAAGATACTATGACTTCTATATATTTTCGGAGTATAAAACATGGTGTAAACTATAAACCCGGTAAGGTGGTGTGTTAAATTTGTAATCTTTACATTTACCTTATTGCTTTCGTGTACGGGCTTCTAGCCCCTCCAATTCTTTTTTAAATATTGTATTTGTGCCTACAGTGTAATATTAAAAAGAGAAACATTTATGTGTTCGTCAACACTTTCTTCCCTATCCGTCCATTCAACTCTCCTTTTTCTTGCATCCATCAGTCTGACCCCTCTTGTTAAGAGCAAAACCTGTGGTATAGAGGGCGTGTTTGATATCGTGGCCCAGGCCAGCCTTGGCCCGACTCCCACGGGCCAAAGCTCCTGTTTGATGCAATTGGCTCCCAGGAGCCTGTATTTTTGCTTTTTGGTGTTTGATTCCGCCTGGCTGGCCTGGCCCAACCCCAACCGCCATCAACCACCACCATGAGATGGTGTTTGATTGCAGTCAGGCCCAACCCCATGTTTGAACAGGTTTTCAAGATCAAAAGGAACATAGTTGCATAGGAATGCATATAAGCCATTAATTCAACATTGAGTTCATGTTTGAGTTGACCAGGACTACATTCAACGGTGACGATTGTCCAGAAATTACAGATTGCCAAGGGCTAAATTAGATCATACAACTAGATTAGACATCCAAATTGGCCTCGGCATTCAAATTTGATGCGCAAAATATCATCATTGGTGGCATGAACAAAATCCTTGCAAGCACAAAGTAGCCATGGAGACATGTGTTGACACCTGTTATAGCATAATATTATAAGTCAATTAACATAAAATAAGGGCTCAAGTCAAAGACAAACATAAGTCTAGGGGTCTAACTAACATAATTCCACGAGTTTTGGTATTCTGTGACTTTACAGGGACTTGATAGATAAATACCGAGAAGAATGGAGAAAGTTCCGAATATACAAGACATATGAAGACAAGACTTGACCGTGAAGTAACTCAACCTGAAAAGTGGACTAAAACATTCTAGAAGATACCAGAGAACACCGTAAAGAACAAGAGGCCGAGGGAAGACAGACCCGGTGGCCGCCAGCCCATTTAGGCCGGCCGCCGTGGGTCCCACATGTCGGCCTCTCTCTTTCTAGGTCGGTTTACTACCGACTTTGAGGTTGTATCTACACCGTTGTTGAAGGTCGGTTTGATCCAAGGGTTCACGTTCATCGCCAAGTACTATATAAGAAGACCAAATGACCCCTGGGCTGATATCAATTTCATTATCATATTCATTATCAACTCATACCCATCAAGTCCAAACCAAGTCTAGACCTAAGCCCTAGTTCATACTAGAAGTAGCTAGCTAACTAGTTAGTTCTAGTTGAAGATCAAGTTCATCTTGAGTTCCCGATAGTCAAGAAGTAGCAAGGATCATCGTTCTTGAGACTTCGCCTTGTATTCAATTTGTAAGTACTATTATATTTAGAATACAATTGTTATGGCTTTGATCTTTATAATTATTATATTCTTATTGATATGTGTTTATGCTTGCTATGATTATATGTTTAGTTTAGTAAGATTGCTTTATATTTTATACATGGAATTGTATAGCATCCATATAGATGATCCTCGTGGTAAAATATAAATACGATACCGGATTACTCCCTTGAAGTGCTACGATGGTATTTCTATCTCGTGCGCTTGCAGATATCATGTTCATTCTTTTATCAAGGCCAATCAACAAATACCATGCCCCACATTTCTTTGAGCGTTATTGCTAGGGTGACGACTAGTGTATAGGTAATGCCTAGAAATGAGTGGTATACCTTGAGTACATATCCTGGTGAGATTAACTCCACTATGGATAATGATGCTAAGTTTACATCCCACTACTAACACCGCCTAACTCCGCTTTGTTGGATCATGAGGTTAATCCCATATCTAAGCTAACATGATTAGATAGATATCCCATATATATTTCTTTCTCGCCTTCCTAATTGGCATCATGTAAGAAATATCAACAAGCATTTAAAGCGGCGCCGTTCTTGGGAAGGTGTAGTCTATCCGAAGAAAAAACACATTTTAAAATTTGAAAAGATGTTTTTCTAACTTCAAAAAGTTTTTCTAGTGCTTCTTTCCAGCTTTCTCTAGTTTGGAAGGGTATTAGCCAAGACTTAGAAAGTGTTACTCCTATTAAGTTGGTATTGTTTCCCGACTTTTACTAGTTAGAAAGGGTGCTAGCCGAAAATCCTATGAACACATCATATAAGGAAACGAGAGAGATCACTTACACTACATAATGCATTGAGAACCCATTATCACATACTCAAATAGGTTCAACCCTGTTTTCTATTTGTTTTTGATCTTATGCGGGTAAAATATATGTATGAATTGGAACCGTCCAGAAAATTTTGTTGAAGATCCTGAAAAGCTAATCGCACGTGCCGAGCAAAACTCGGACAAACTCCAGCACCTACATCATCATCATCATCATCTTCTTCGAGTCACCAAGACCTTCCGATTTGGACGTTGATCAAGTCGGCGAAGCTTAACACCTGAATTTGAAGCTATGGCAACCAAGACACCGTGAGTTCTCGCCTCCTACCACGGACAATATCCTCACCGGTCCGAAGGTAGAGGTTGGAGACAATGGCTTTGAGCTTAAGCCGGGGCTCATCAACATGGTGCAATCAAGCCACCTCGCGGAAAGGCACATGAAGATGCTAGTGCTCATCTCCAACACTTCCTCGGAGATTTGCGGCACATTCACTATGAAGGACGTATCTCGAAGATGCAATCTTGCTCCGTCTCTTTCCATTCTCACCGTTGGAAAAGACCAAGCAATGGTTCTATGCTACTAAAGAGAAGAATACAACATGGGATATATGTTCTACAAACCTTTCTTGCTAAGTTCTTTCCTATAGGCAAGACGAATGCCTTAAGAGGAAAGATATCGAATTTTCAACAACAAAGATGATGAATCAGTCCCTAAGCGTGGGAGCGTTTCCAAGAATACATTTCGTAGAATGTCCACACCATGGGATGGAGAAGTGGTCATTGATGCGGACTTTCTATCATGGGCTTGTTTCCGATGCTCGTGAAACTATGGACGCCGCAGCCGGTGGTGCTTTCTTATCACCGACACTATCAAATGCTCTGAGCTTGTGGAGAAGATGGCTTCCAACCAAGGTTGGAGTGAACAGAGTCAACCCCGCAAGAGAGGAATGCACCAGCTTAAAGAAGTAGATATGCTATCTGCTAAGATGGACCTTATAATGAAGAAGCTAGACGATAGAGATCCTCAATCCAAAAGCGTCATGCAAATCCAAGATTCGCGTATGACGTGTGAAGAATTAGAAACACAGCCACACCGGCGAATTGCCCAGAAATCATGGAGGACATCAACTTCATCAATAACAACAACAATTTCCGTCCTCAACGTAATCAAGGTTGGAACCAACAGAGGCCCAACTACCAAGGAAACTACCAAGGTAACAATCCGGGTAACAATTTTAATACTTAACAATCCGGTAACAATTTTAATACTTATCAACCTTCCTTGAGAGACCTTGTCGTTAACCAAGGTAAAACCATGGAGAATCTGTCTAGAAAAATAGCAACTAATGATAAAGCTCTTGAACTTATTAATACTCGTTTAGAAAGCTTTTCTTTAGCTATAAAGAATCAACATAGCTTTAATAAGATGATAGAATCTCAGATTTCTCGCTTATCCGCTCTACTAACCACACCGTAAGATTCCCTAGCAGCAGCAGCCTAAGAATTAGAAACCGCAAACCTTGTCGATATTTATAATGCGGTCGTTACTATGGAGAGACCTCGGGTGAAGTCGTTGGTTGGATGACTCGATGCCACCTAAAAAGGAAGATCCAGGGGAGGCCGCCATTACAATCAAGATTGGACAACACACATTCGACAATTCTCTCTCGTGATTTCGCTCAAGCGTAAACATACTACCAAAGGTAATTTATGAAAAGATTTATAGTGAACCACTTTGGAAAACGAATATGTGCTTGCGGCTTGCGATCATCAATCATTCTCATTATCCCGAGGGATCCTTGAAGATGTGTGTGTGGGAATCGAGGCTCTTACGTGCCCGGCAGACTTCAGCGATCGTAGACACTAGAAGAAATGAAAAAGCAACAATCATGCTTGGTAGACCATTCTTTTGCTCGACCAAAGTCATCCATCTACGCAGACATGTGTGAAGATTTATTTCAACATCAAAGGGAAAAGGGAGAAATTCACTTTCAAGAACAAGGTACACACCTCTCTTACTTATTCCCCGAATTCCCATTCTTATATTTTAGAACCAAAGGTAGAAATCTATAACAAGAAATGTATGAGGAATCGGAACAAGAACAAGATGGCACGACCTACAAAGGTAATGGTAGTAAATAAAATAAAATCTTATAATGACCATTTACTTCAATCTCCAATGCTTTGTAAACAAGACGATCCAATACGCCTACCATCGCATGCTCTATTCAATGTTTAACTTTTTATAATACATTTTTTGCGTCACGGGATCCGGTATTAATCTAATGGCAAAGGTTACATATGAATTATTATTTGGAAAATTGCCGTTGCAACCAACGTATGTGCAAATGCGCAGATGGCGTAAGACCAATCTTATAGAGTTCCCGAAGAAATTGTCAAAGATATACCGGTCAAGATTATGGACCACTATGTTCTTACTAACTTTGTAGTCATGGACATGGGAAGGAAGAAGACCCTCCATTAGTGCTTGGGAGACCATTCCTCAACACTACTCGTGTAATTATCTACATCCATACAGAGAGATTCATTTCCATTTCCTAAAGAGAATGTAATGTTTACTTTAATAAGTTATAATTATCATGAATTTCCCAGAACAAGGTTAGCTCGTCGCCGCCATAATAGAAGATGGATCAAGAATCTAGAAGAAGATAAGGTAAGTGAAGAGGCTAAAGCCCTTACACCTAATACATCCATAGACAAAACAGAATCAAGTACTCCGTAGAAGAGTTCATCATCTAAAAGATGGAGGAAGAAGAAGACATGTCCCGAACATCATCGAAGAGACTATAGAATCATCGGTACCACCGATTGTGACAACCGATATACCATGGGAGTAAAGAGCGTAACTTGAAGTCCTCGTTAGGAGGACTCTAAACGCCGAATCCTCGCCGAAAGGTAACTCCGGTAAGTTATCCATATGTAAATATTTGGATTGCATATTTTATTCTTTTCATATCATGTTTATCTTTTTAGTATCTCATATATGCATTTGAAAACAACAAAAATATTTTGTCTTTTGTTTTGTGAAAACCTTTAAGCCCCATGCTAATATCCCCGAGGCTTAAACACCTCTAGGCTATTTGTTTGTGGTGGCATAAAAATTAAAATAAAGATGCATAAGTACTTTATCTTTTCTTTCATAAAAATAAAATAAAAATTTGAAAAATGAAAATCTAAAAATATTTCCCGTGCAACATAAAGCAATGTGGCTAACCCTAATGCTTAATCAAGTTCCACTAGCTTTGTTGTCTATTTGAGATCAAAATAGATTTCAAGAGGAGAAGAGATATGTTAGGCGTCATCTCTATTGCCAACTACCTCAACTTCTACATCATTGAAGATTACACTCAATCTAGCTTGGGGAGTGCAACCCCAGATTATCCGGATAAGTATCCTACTATCTATATTATTATATTATTATTATTAGCTAAATATTTCGTTTGCTAGAAAGTTTGATTAAGATTCTAGTTTTATAAAGTCTAGTTGTTTAAAAGAGTCTTTTTTTGTTAGAGTGTGAATAAAAAAAGATCGAAAGAGAGTGTTCACTAAGTTTACTTTGCTCAACTAAAAGAAACCCCAAAATTTGCCAAACATGGAGATGATGAATAGTTGCTCGTTGTTATACTTTTCTAGTACCTAGCTTTCAAGCTTAATTTCTCTTGAGCTCCATTTGCAAAATTACTTTGATTTGATATTTACTCTAAACCTGAAATCTATGGGTTGCAAATGCTTGCTCTAAAGTCTAGGTAATTGATGGATATGATATATGATAGTCCGAGCTGCTATTTGATCTTACTCTTAGTGACACTAGATTTACGGAGATTTATATTTTGAAAATTGAAAATGCACATGATAAGTTCTGTGTGACAAGAGTGTGAACCTCCTACCACAGCCATATATACATGCTCTTTAGATTAGGAAAACCTTTGATATATATATATATAGGCCGCTTGCTTTGCATTTAGTTTGTTCAATCTTTGTCGACCCTTAGAAACTTGTCATGCTTTGATCATCATGTACACTCCACTCCACTCATTCCACTCCACTATATTCCACTCCACTCGACTCCATACACATATGCTATTTCCATCCTGGAAGTACGCATCCACCACATATACACCCATCATATATATACCATTATCATTTCACTCTAGCCAGCAAAACTGTTCTCCTCCTATCTCAGGAGAGAGCAACCAAAAATATTTCCTATACCTATCCACTCATTCATTGCTAGCCAATATCTTACAAAAGCTCCATTACATTTGTTTACCTCTCAAAAAGTTATTGCAAAAGAGATTTGGGTTGTAGATTAAAAAAAAAAGAGAAAAGAGAAGAAAAAGGAAGATGAAAAATAGACAAAAGTCCTACGGGCGAGTAAAGCCTACCTCCCTAAGAAAAAAAAAGAATAAAGGAGAGTTAAAAAATGGACAAGTGTCCGCTGAAAACAATGGGTACTTAGATGCTCGCCTCTCCATAAAAGAAAATAAAGAAAGAAAAAGATACAACCCAAGTTCTCTACAGAGTTTCCAAATTCCACAAGAAAGAAGATTCCTCAAGGAGCAAAAGTAAGATTTTCCCTCATCTATTCTATTCACTTCACTACATACTTACTATATTCTCTACCATATATATATTCTATCCACCATACACATGCACCACTTGATCGGTGTGACTTGTAACTTTGGATCCATTGCTTGAATTTATAATATATGCCTAGTAAGTAATAGTAGTTTTCTCCTACCTATGAGCTCCAGATATATAAAGCCTTAGATATAGGGTGAGAGAGAAGAAGGCATAGTGTGCTACTGCCTTAGCCAAAAATACTACATATTATGAGAGAAAGGCAACACTACCTTATTGCCTTAGAGAGGATCTACAAATACCACAAATGAGAGATTAGAGAGAAAGTCATCTTGAGGAACTTTGAGTTTTATTTGAAAATCAGCAAAAACTCGGAAGGACAGTTGATCAAAAGAGTTTGAGATATAGTGCTCGACTTGACTGTTCTATCTTTCAATTACCCAAGATTGAAGAAAAGATTATAAGCCCCAAAAGGTAAGAGGTAATATGGGTAAGTTGATGTTTTAAAAAAGTTTATCTTTATCCGGAGAGAAATTTTGTTTGAAAGCATGTGTACTTTTAAGATGTGATAGCGTTGCGGCAACTCCCGATCTAAGTAAGTAGTTTAATATAATATCATGTGTCTTGCTAAGAGACTAGCAAGAGGTAAGTTTGGGGAGCTTGTTGACATCCATTTATAGCATAATATTATAAGTCAATTAACATAAAATAAGGGCTCAAGTCGAAGACAAACATAAGTCTAGGGGTCTAACTAACATAATTCCATGAGTTTTGGTATTATGTGACTTTCCGAGGACTTGATAGATAAATGCTTTGAGAAGAATGGAGAAAGTTCCGGAATTTAAAACTCCAATAAGTCTATCTCCCACTAGGGGGTCTATTTAGGAATTCTCGGACCCACGATTGGCTCATGTGAGTAGTAACTGAAATTTCATGCAGATTTAAAAAAACTCGCATGACACACGCGGCCGTTTCCCCTACCTCGCCCACCGGCGTCGTCCCCATCAATCGCCTCCCCACCCGGCGCCCTCGCCTCCCCACGCCCACCCCTCGCCTCCCCACCGCGGTCTCCATAAAAGCCCACGAGGCCTTGAAGACCGAGAAGCGGGAGCACGTCTCCGGAAGGCAAGGGGATCCGAGGATGGTCGATTTGGGGAGCTCGGCGTCCGGCGGGTCGCGGCCGCCGGCGGCACGACGAGCGCGCGCCTCCCCCGCGGCCTCAACCGCCCTCCCTCTCACGATCCGAATCGCGGCCTCGGCGACCTCTTCTTTGCTGCTGGAGGAGCACATCCGGATGGCCTCGCCCGTCACTTGTAAGATCCCTCCCTTGCTTCCTTTCATCTTTGCATCCTTCGGATTTTTACTGTTCAATATTCTCGAATTTTGCCTCGCTGATGGATCTCGCGCCGCCTCGCAGCCACGAAGCACGCCGCCCGCTGCCGATCCTTGAGTGGAGATCCGCTCGGGCGGCTGCTTCATCAACTTCCTCGCATCTTGAGTGGGCCAAACGGCATCTCCATCTCCCTTCAACCTCTGCAGCCCACGATCGCGGCGGCGGCGCGCGGAGTAACGATTGCATCGGTGCCCTCTCTTGCTGTTGGGTGTTGGCGTAGGCGTGGCCTGATCCTAATCATGTTGAGCTTCAACTGCCCCAAATCCGAGTTATGATAGGGCGTCTGGGCGAAGACTCCCTACCCGGTCTTGCTCGGAAATTTAGCGGCTTTGTTGATGTGAATTGCAAATCCTGCCTATTCAGATCTGATTTTCTGCAGTCAATATCTGATTTCGTCATTGTCGTTCCTTTCCAGTGCATCCAATTAGTTTAGTATTAGTTTCTGTACGTAGTTTGAGATTTCAGAGTGGGAAGAAGAACAACCACTTCCCTTTCACCTTTCAGAGTAGTTTTTGAACGGGCAGTTCCTTTCACCTTTCGATTACAGAAGTGGTAAATGAGTCATTTCACATTGTGCAGTCATTAATTATCTTGGTGAATTTCAGGTTACATATGTATAATCTAGATAGAATTGCTACTACATGTTTGTTTAGCACTTTGTTCTATTTGTTTGATTCAATGCAGTGCAAGATTCGAAGAGCTTCACAAGCAGAGTGCAGAGGGTCGCTGAATTGAAAAAGGAAGTTGGAGAAGTCGGAAAATTCTATTCGTTGTGCCAGACGGACAAAACAAAGCGTTTCTCAATTTTTAAAATTTCAGGTAAGTTATTTATATTTTGTTATTATTATGGTATTATCCATATGTGTTCATTATTTTTCATCCAAGCAAATACTTTGCCAGTCATACTGAATCAGGCCCAGACTCCAAAACCACAACAAATACTAATTCTTGAGGTCAAGGCACACATCCCAAGATCATGAGGGTTCTGTTATAGTTACTAGGCTTGATTGCATGCCACCACATATTAGGATGTCAGTGTTTGGTTTTGCATTGACAATTGCAGTATTTTCATTTTTCCTCTTTTATTTGAACCAAATTGAAAGGTTGTTACTTAACCAAATTATATGTCTGACTGACATAATAAATCTGATAGGACTAAATCATTGTGCATTGGAATTGGAATTAGGCATTTGGCACTGACACAATAAATCTCACTGAAATTGTTTTCTGGTGATGGCGTGTACAGGAAATAAAAAGACTACCTGACAGAAGTCTTGGACAGGAAGGAGAGTGACTGAATCGCTTTTTTCAAGGAGGGGGCAACTACAACTCCGTATGGAAAAATTGCAGCTCTTCTACAACGACAATGTACTCCTCAAGGTGGAGAAGACATGCAGTTCAAAACCTGAGGTTAGTTGCTAGCTTTGGATTACCAGCTATTCCAACAACCTTATATGCAGTGATTAACAGTACATTTTACCTAAATATTCAGGGCATTCTTGATTACTTTTGCCTCCCGTCATCTTGCAATCTGCAGAAGCCATGTCTGCATGGTATAGCAAAGGTGTCCCAACTATTTATGCTCATTGCTTTCCTGTTTTTTTACTGTTGTTTATGTATGTTCATTAACAAGTCTCCAACAGTGTTGCATGTCTGCAGATCGCTCAAAAATTTGCTTTCTGATCTATGCAGTTATCCGATTTAGATTTACATCATGATGTGGTCCCATCTAGCCTCTTCCATGTTGATTATTTCATCAACATAACGGATTCCATAGGCAACGTAATCTATTTGTACTCAAATTGATTTCTTCACTGAAACTGAACGTTGCCCAAATGTTCTTTTAAAAATATTGTCTCCATTGCCTTATCTTACTGCGTGCTATGCCATACCATCTAGCTCTAACTATGCACAAGAGAATAATTCCTGGAGGTACTAAGGTACTCAACATACACAGAACAACATAGATTCACAAGAATGTGTTGCTATGTGCTTCTCTGTTCTACAGACAAGTAGAAGCTCAAAAGTTTTAGAGTTTTGCCATGTACAGGATCTAGGAATGATAACTGTATGTGTTGATATTCAATGCACCAAAACTTATTGTTGCATCTCATTGTTTTGTCATGCTTTCCTTATCTTTGTCCTTCACTCTGTTTGCAGTTCGACAGTCAAAACTCACCGTTTATGTCTTTATCAGGTCATCATAAGCATCTGGACGACCTGTCAGCTGATTTGCGTGCCTACAGGTGGCAATATGTGTTCCATGTGGCCATGTGATTGAATCTAGGCAGAGAGATTCAATACTGTAT
The DNA here is from genome assembly GCA_015847255.1 of Hyparrhenia diplandra. Classification (NCBI taxonomy): domain Eukaryota; kingdom Viridiplantae; phylum Streptophyta; class Magnoliopsida; order Poales; family Poaceae; genus Hyparrhenia; species Hyparrhenia diplandra. Next base: position 333,510 of record JADLZK010008023.1, on the reverse strand, counting down.
CATCGCAGCTTCCTTTAGAGCCTTCCTGCGTCCAGACTACATTTAGAGATATCCTTTGCCTGCGCCTAATTATCTACTGTTTGTTGCGATCATCTACTACTTGATGTATAACAGATACATAGAGAAAACTGCAATACCGTGCAACAGCATGCAAAATGAATGAATAAAATCATTGTTCAAGGTTACTATAAAGTGGCCCATATATATAAAATGCCCCTATATATTTTTCATGCATGTGTCATGTTCTTTATAACTCCATATTGGCCTTATTCTTTCAGTGTAAGTCGTTGTAGTTCTAACATTGACATATCTTACTCCATCCTGTCTATCATTTTTACTATGTGGCTTTCTTAGCAGATACATCTACCGTGTTGTTTCAAGATTTTAAATCTTGAAGTTCAACACATAAGTTTAAATAATCGTTATGCCAATGAGTATATATTGCTTTCAAATTTGTTGTTGCTAACTTTATTTCAAACATACACAAAGTTATCCGCATGAATAACAACTGGCGAAAAAAAATCCCAAATTTACCCACCGCCGCAAAGGTATCCTCCTAGTATACAAGACATATGAAGACAAGACTTGACCGTGAAGTAACTCAACCCGAAAAGTGGACTAAAACATTCTAGAAGATACTAGAGAACACCAGAAAGAACCATAGGCCGAGGGAAGACAGGACCACTGGCGGCGCCCGAAGCCTATTTAGGCCGGCCGCCGGGTGGGTCCCACATGTCGACCTCTCCTTTCTAGGTCGGTTTACTACCGACTTTGAGGTTGTATCTACACCGTTGTTGAAGGTCGGTTTGATCCAAGGGTTCACGTTCATCGCCAAGTACTATATAAGAAGACCGGTGACCCGTGGGCTGATATCAATTTCATTATCAACTCATACCCATCAAGTCCAGCCAAGTCTAGACCTAAGCCCTAGTTCATACTAGAAGTAGCTAGCTAACTAGTTAGTTCTAGTTGAAGATCATTTCATCTTGAGTTCCCGATAGTCAAGAAGTAGCAAGGATCATCGTTCTTGAGACTTCTCTCTTGTATTCGATCTGTAAGTACTATTATATTTAGAATACAATTGTTATGGCTTTGATCTTTATAATTATTGTATTCTTATTGATATGTGTTTATGCTTGCTATGATTATATGTTTAGTTTAGTAAGATTGCTTTATATTTTATACATGGAATTGTATAGCATCCATATAGATGATCACTATGTGGGTGATAAGCAATGTGTAAACGTGGTGTTTATACAATGTTTATCTGCAATTGCACCCTATATTCCGGACCGTGTGGTAGATCGCGGGAGTGACAGTCCCGTTGAGTCCTTTGGAATCCACCCTCAGAATGTAGGACTAGTCAAGCTTATAATTACGGTAATGATCAAGTTTCGCCCTTGGTTGTTATTGGTAATGCTTGCCATGTGTAGAAGTAATCCAACCTTTCCATGATAGCTAGATGTATTGCACTAATTGTAGTATTCATTTGACATATATGATTAGGAGTATCTTAGGAATATTCTTTCTATTCTTTCTATAACATGCTAATTGCTCGTATGATACTAGTGGCATATGATGATCTTAGACTTGGGTATTTATCATTTATATATTTATCTTTATCCTCGTGACTTATCCTGTTGAGTAATGTTAGATGCATATGGCTACTCTGCATTGTACAACCGTAGTGGATCTCAATAATAAATCACAATATAAATCATTAGATGTTCTTTTCTCTCTACTTTCCATAGACTCCCTTCCTCGTGGTAAAATATAAATACGATACCGGATTACTCCCTAAGTGAAGTGCTACGATGGTATTTCTATCATAAACTGCGCTTGCAGATATCATGTTCATTCTTTTATCAAGGCCAATCAACAAATACCATGCCCCACATTTCTTTGAGCGTTATTGCTAGGGTGACGGACTAGTGTATAGGTAATGCCTAGAAATGAGTGGTATACCTTGAGTACATATCCCGGTGAGATTAACTCCACTATGGATAATGATGCTAAGTTTACATCCCACTACTAACACCGCCTAACTCCGCTTTGTTGGATCATGAGGTTAATCCCATATCCAAGCTAACATGATTAGATAGATATCCCATATATATTTCTTTAAGCCTTCCTAATTGGGATCGTGTAAGAAATATCAACAACATGGCATTGTCCCCTCCCAGCCATCCAGAAGGTGAGGAGGCACTCGGTTGCTTGGGAGGGGAGGTATGCCATGCCTTGATGACTACCTTGAAATGAACATAAACAAATGCCACCTCAGTTTTTATCTACCCGCATTATCGGCCATGGAGAATAACTAAGACTAGCACCAGTACAATAACCAGCAGCACCAGAAGAATACAAAGAATACAGAAACCTCCAACAACCATAGGTGCAAGAAAATACCAAGCAACCATAGGTGCCTGATGAGGCCCTGCAACAAGAGGTGCATGAGGAGCAACCTAGGGAGGAGCATGGTCCAACAGAGGTACTTGGTCATCGGGTGCAACCCGGGGATGAATGGGAGGGTCATGGTCGGCCAGTGCAACCCGGGAGGGCCAAGGTCCAACAGAGGGACTTGGTCACCTCCAAAGTCTTGCAAGTAGGAGACCTCTCGCCTCTTGTCTTGTAGAAAAGGCTTGATGCAAGTTGTTTGGGAACCCACCGATTTCAGTTGCACAAACCGCCCATGAGCTAGTCACACCAACCCTCCCGCCCTCGGTACACCACATACCAAGCCATCAACGCATTCAAAAAAACATAAAAGATGTAGTGAGATGAGAAGATATATGTTATGTTGTAGGAAAATGATTGTGCTCACCAGCCACCACGGAAGGCTGACCGAAAAACACCGGGAAGATTGGGCTTGGCCTCGAAAAAATGGCAGACTCAAACATTTTTTGGGGGCTTGGAGCATACCAACTCAAACATAGAACACATGGGGCCCATGAAATCATCCAAAAACTTACAGCCTCAAGCAAAGATGAAGCGAGGCATGTAAGTTTCTCGGATGATTCAATCAACAACATGAAAAGAAATCCCCATTACCTCACAAGCCATTAGCTGCCATTAAAAATCATCATAGGCCAATACAAAAGAACAACATTGAGTTCTAAAATCATCATAGGCCTCGATTGCATTGCCATTCCATAACCATCTCTCCCACTTGGAGCTTAAGGGCCACAGCGCTCGGCATCTCTCCCATCGGTAACAAGTCATGAAGGCCATGATGAAGGTGGCTCACATCCAGCCAGGCACAAGTCATCTTTGGATGATAACAGCTTTGCATTGGGCATGGATGTGAGTCACGCCTCGATGACATTCATGAATAATATGTGCATATGCCCGGTTCCTCAACAAGTGGGACATCATATAATTTTGGCAATGCATTCATCATAGGCTAGGATGAAAAAAACAAAATATCATCATATCCATAAGATCCAAAGAGAACTGTCATAGGTGCCAAGGGAGGCTGTGATTGAATCTTCCACAAACTCCCGAGCGCGGCCTCAACTTGGCAACTATTGGGGTGTTTGTAAAGATTCAATCACAGCCTCAACCAGAAAGATTGGGCTTTGCCTCGAGAAAAAATGGCAGACTATCACATTTTTTGGGGGGCTTGGAGCACACCAACTCAAACATAGAACACATGGGGCCCATGAAATCATCGAGGAACTTACGACCTCGGGCAAAGATGAACGAGGCATGTAATTTTCTCGACGATTCGATGAACAACATGAAAACAAATCCCCATTACCTGACAAGGCCCTACCTGCCATTAAAAATCATCATAGGCCAATTGAAAAGAACAACATTGAGTTCTAAAATCATCATAGGCCTCAGAAATATCATCATATCCATAAGAAAAGAAACATGTCATCATCTTTGTAATGGCCTCTAAAAAATGGCAGATTTTCATATATTTTGGCTTGGAGTTCACCAACTCAAACTCAAATAGAACACATGGGGGCCATGAAATCCCCAAGATACTTGCATGCTCAAGACCTCATAAAAAAAGCACAAGGAATACAACAAAAGATGAACTTGTGCATGCAAGTTTCAAGGTGATTCGATGAACAACATGTAAACAAATCTCTACTTCCTCACAAGCCAAATATGACCATCTCTTTCATTTGCACTAGCTGCCATTAACTTCATCATCGCCCAAGAGAAGCAAAAAGATAACCAGCACCAGCAAGTACTGATAAGTGGCCTCAACTTTTTTTAGCAAAAATGTGGCTACCAATATCCTTCGCCATGAAACACACCCTGGTAGGAGCAGCAACTTTACTCAGATTGTAGAGCCCACTAGGCTTAGTTTCATGGCAAAAGAAAATATGAAGCCACATGAAAGGTTGCATCATAGGCCAAAGAGTGTGTTGCAGCATCATTATATGAGAACTCATACCTGACATGGAACTCCTGCGGACATCATTCTTTGCCATCATCTCAAGCTACTAGAGCTTGGTGTTGCAGTTGAATGGTGTCTCACAGCAGTTTGATGGCAGGAATGAAGAAACAGTACAGGTTTTTATCCCTGTTCCCCACCATGCCTCCTGGGATGCAATTTACCTTCACTCTCCTGACCTCAGCTATCAGTATGACATAGGAGGTTAAAGAAAATAAACAAGTGGCCTCAGCAATTTGATGGAATCATTAAATCAAACCCGGTGTGCGTATCATCAGCCCATGTGCCATCAACCAAACAGAGAATGAATGAACAAATCAAGGTTCTTGCAGTATCATTACACTAAGGCCCATCAACCTATATAGGAATTGTCAATAAATCAAACACATCTAGCTGCATCATTGGCCAAAAAAGGGGGAAAGTAGGAGCAAAGTAGTATCAAATTGCTGAAGCTGCAAGTAGTGAAGCCTGCTGCTAAAGAGAAGAACATTGAGCCCCTCACTTCTTCCTCTGAGCTCACGAAGTGAGGAGCTCGATGTTCTTTCACTTTAGCAAGGTTTGAGAAGTAGTGAGGAGATGGGGAGAGGCATGTAAGTTATAACATGGTTAGGACAAGTATGCAACCAAGAAACACAGCAATACAAACAAAAATGAACAGTTTTTTCTTGTGATGTGCACGAATGTCTTAAAAAGAAGGGAGAACAGGGGCCTCATAATGACAAAAATTGCTTGAAAAGAAGAGAAAGGAGAACAAAAATCATAATGACAAAAAATTATTTCAAAAGCTCGAACCAAAGGCCTCAAAGACGATGTCTTTTGTCAGCGTAATAGTGGCATCTCATATGAGGCATAAACTAGTGGCCTCAGCAGAATAGTATATCTCATATCAGGCATGGAGTGTTGAGAAGACCAACCACAGGATGCCATCCTATTAGGCCAGAGGCTGTAATGGTTGCAGTCCTGTGGATGGTACCACAACACTTGATGACTAACATGAATCAAGTAAGACTAATTAACAACCATGATTTGGCACCTTACATTGTTTTGGCACCTTAGATTACAAAGAGTGCATCATAGGCCAAAAAATGTAAGTCGCAAAAGCATCATCGGGGCAACAAAAAAACAGGCCTCAACATATATAAAAACAGATTATTAGTAGCATGCATCATTGGTGGCATTTTGAGAAGGTACTAATAACAATGTCATGATATCCATGAAGAACATGGTAGCATCCATACCCAGCCACAAAGAAAAGTAGAAGGGCATGTGAGGTTCGGTATGGATGTTTCCCATGGTCTCGATGAACACCATGAAAACACACAATAACAAATGCGAAAGCCACCTCGGACATGATTATTTTGCATCATTGGCCATGAATCGTATAATCGGGCATAATAAGGCAAGATGAAGCAATAGGGCGTCTTTGATATGGGCCAAAAACGCCTGGCCGCCCTCTTAATGAGATTTAATCGTATAATAAGGCAACATGAATCAACAATACACAGATCTGACCAACCAGTGAACTAGCAACCAAAGAAATGGGGAGAAATCGTGGATTTCACCTCGGGTCTAGCCGGGGACGGTGTTCGGGAGGAGATCCACGATGGGGGAAGCAGATCCACGACCACCGGCCTCACCACGCACGGCGCCGACCGTGGGAAGAAGACCGCCTCACTAGAGACGAGAGCGTAAGAGGAAGAAGATTGCCTCACCGGGAGGTGGAGCGTAAGAGGAAGAAGACCGGTCTCTCCCGGAGCCCGTGTGAGAGCGCGCCGTGCCGCTCGACGCCAGATCCACACACCGGAGGCAAGAGGAAGCCCGAGGAAGTCGACCAATGCGCCGGCGCGGGACGTCCCTTGTCGACGGTAACTCGACGGAAGCGGTTAGGGTTTGGAGAAGAAGAACTCGCTAGCGAGAGGAGACGGAAGAAGGCAACGGTGGTTAGAAGCGCCGCGAGGAAGTTTCCCACTACCCGCGCGAGCCGCGAGCCACCGCCGACGCCCAAGATTCGCGAGCCGAAGCGCCGCGCCAGGCCGAGGAGGAACGCGGGGAGCCGTGCGGCGCGAGCCGAGAGAGAAGGTAAATTGCATCGCTAGGGCATGGCCGGGGAACAGGCCAGGGTATCAAACACCGCACCCGCATCCCACCGCCCGCTTCGTTTTTGGCCCATATCAAACACGCCCGGGTTGCCCTATATATCTAAAATATATATCTAATTCATATCCATGGACTATAAGGTGAATTGCTAGATTAGCCTCTTAATTATCAGCGTGATTTATTGTTGTACTTCAGAACAAGTTTATTCTTATCCAAGCAGTATGGGGAGTTTTCCTATGGTCTTTAGGGCTTGTAGTTCAATGGTAGGATTCGTCCAGTTGGCACGCTACCCACCGTGGGGATCAAATCCCCGGTGCTCGCACCTTTTCTCTCGATTTTCCCCAAGTATTCACCGGCGTTAGGCATTCAGCGGTAGCGGCGTTCCGTCGACGACGAGGCGCCAATGGTGACTTCGGAATCTCCGGATCTGTCGGGTGCTCGATCCCTTCGAAGGTGCGCGTAGGGGTATGGTTTGCGTCACGTGTATTCATAGGGGAGAGAGTGTGCGTGGCGTTTTGTGAGTGTCTACGTTGAACTGTGTAATTCACAAAAAAAAAAAGGAAAATAGGTGGAACAAAAGAATAAAAAATAGAAAAGGAATGGTACAACAATTATTAAAAACAGGAAAATAGGTCAAACAAATTAAATAAAAAAAAAGAATGGAACAACAATATTGCCTTTCACGAGTACCAATACAAAAAGACTAGTGTCCTAGAGCTCTTCTCTTTCACAAGCATTTGACTATACCCTTCAGGAAAGTTAAATCTTTAGGTAATTCTCGTTTGCTTGATCATGCACCTTCGTCTTTCCAATGTTTTGCCTTTGCTCAGTTCAACATTCCGTAGCAGTTGATTGATAAATCAAAACACAAGGTATTTTTTGTTTCTCCTTAAGGATTCACTAAAGACCAAAAATCTTCTTAACTGCAAAATGATTGAGCTACAGTCTTATAACCATGTACTTTGCACATCCACACTCTGTTTTAGAGCACTTGTTTTCATACTATCCTTGCGCAAGAGGTTGTTAGCAGTTGGAAAGAGCAAGGTTTGAATTAATTTTTATAATGATAGGTGTGGTTATTTTATATACAAATTTAGGGGTTATTTTAAATTAATTACCTTTCATAATGACAAAAGTGGGTAATTTAGATGCAAAATTAAGGGGTCTTTATATATTTTTCATAATGGCAGAGGTGGGTAACATTTTTTTGTAAATTGCAATATCCTCTAATGGCTGTTATGAACGATATAATCAGAGCAACCTAATTAAAGGCATGTTTGTGAGAACATTTTTGGAATTAATTTTTGCCTACCGTGTTTCATTAGTGTTAACGTGTTACCTCCTGTGGGTCCTCTAATTAGTAATAAGATAGTTATTGATCAGTGGCCTCCTCATTGTAAAGATGGTCGGAATTAATTTTCATACTATCCTTGCACATCCACGCGCTGATTTGAATTAATTTTTATAATGATAAGATGGCCGGAATTGATTAGTGACTTCTTGAATGTGGTGGAGTATTATGATTAGCATAGAGTTTATTCCAAGCCATCTGCACCCAGGCGATATCTGCATGATTGTAAAATTTGTCTAGGAATTTCATAAGCAGAGGTTTGTTTTGAGTTTCAATATCAATGATACACAGCCGTATCTAGTGTATTTTATGCGAGAAGCTTTGGTTGGGCCGTGTAATATTAACAGTTGTGTGAATGGATCGGATCTCAATATCACAAATAAATGTTTTATGCGCAGGCACGTCTGTTTAATGTGTACAAAAACATTAACAGTTGTACGAAAACAAACAAAACGGATCAAAAAGAATCATCAGATAAGATACGCAACAGAAGTGATGATGAAATGAAAAATAAAAAGAAATATATACATCCCTAGCTAGCAGCTCTCTATCTCTCAACAGAAAAGACTACCACCTGAACGAGGCCAGCACGTCATACATAGACTTGGTATAAATACAACGCAATCCCTCCTCCAAACCACCAAGACTTACGCAGCCACCATATCCATCCCTAGCTAGCTAGCAGCTCTCTATCTCTCAGGTACCTATCTAGCTCGGTAGAGGCCCGGCGTCCGCCGTCAACGTCCATGGGGAGGGCACCGGCCACCGTCCACGAGATGAGGCGTGAACAGCGCGCGGATGGGCCGACCACCGTGCTCGGCATCGGCACGGCGAACCCGCCGTTGTGCAGGGCCCAGGACGATTACCCCGACTGGTACTTCCGCACCACCAACAGCGAGCACCTCACCGACGTTAAGGACAAGCTCACCAGGATCTGCAACAAGTCCGGCATCAGGCAGCGCTACGTGCTCATGGACGAGGAGGTGCTAGCCGCCAACCCGGACTTCATCGACCGCACGCGGCCGTCCCTGGACGAGCGCGTGGACATCACCTCCGTGGCCGTTCCGGAGCTGGCTGCCACCGCAGCCACCAAGGCCATCGCCGAATGGGGCCGCCCGGCCACCGACATCACCCACCTCATCTTCAGCACCTACTCCGGCACGCGTGCCCCGGGCGGCGACTACCACCTTGCATCCCTGCTGGGCCTCCGCCCCACCGTGTCCCGCACCAGCCTCAACCTCCACGGTTGCTCCGGCGGGGCGCGGGCGCTCCAGCTTGCCAAGGAGCTCGCGGAGAACAACCGCGACGCGCGCGTCCTCGTCGCATGCTGCGAGATCACGCTCGTTGCCTTCGGCGGGCCAAATGATGGCTGCGTTGACAACATCATCGGCCAGTCCCTGTTCGGTGACGGTGCCGGCGCAGTCATCGTCGGCGCCGACCCTGTCGCCCCCGTCGAGCGTCCACAGTTCGAGATGGCGTTCGCGTCACAGACGACGATACCAGAGACCGAGGACGCCATCTCCACGCAGATGAGCAAATGCGGAATGAAGTACCACATCTCCAACAAGGTGCCCCGCCTGATTGAGTCCAATGTGGAAAGCTGCCTTGTCGACGTGTTCCACACGCTCGGCCTCAGTGTCGCATCGTGGAATGACCTCTTCTGGGCGATCCATCCCGGTGGTCGTGCCATCCTTGATAGCATCCAAGGGGTGCTCGGTTTGGAGGATGGAAAACTGGCGGCGAGTCGCCACGTGCTCAGCGAGTTTGGCAATATGAGTGGCACCACAGGGATCTTCGTGCTCGATGAGTTGCGCCGCCGTCAGGCAGCAGCGGCCAAGCAAGGAGCGGAAGGCCCAGAATGGGGAGTGATGATTTGTTTTGGACCAGGAATCACAATCGAGGCCATGGTGCTCCACTCCCCTAGCAACCGGAAACCGGTGGAGGGAAATTAATAATTCAATCATCTACCAAAAAGATACTATGACTTCTATATATTTTCGGAGTATAAAACATGGTGTAAACTATAAACCCGGTAAGGTGGTGTGTTAAATTTGTAATCTTTACATTTACCTTATTGCTTTCGTGTACGGGCTTGTAGCCCCTCCAATTCTTCTTTAAATATTGTATTGTGCCTACAGTGTAATATTAAAAAGAGAAACATTTATGTGTTCGTCAACACTTTCTTTACATTCAAATCTCCTTTTTCTTGTATCCATCAGTCTGATCCCTCTTGTTAAGAGCAAAACCTGCGGTATAGAGGTTGCCCTATATATCTAAAATATATAGCTAATTCATATCCATAGACTATAAGGTGAATTGCTAGATTAGCCTCGTAATTATCAGCGTGATTTATTGTTGTACTTCAGTATAGTTTATTCTTATCCATGCAGTATGGGGAGTTTTCCTGTGGTCTTTAGGCTTGTAGTTCAATGGTAGGGCGGTCTAGTGGGACACTACCCACCGGGGATCAAATCCCGTGCTCGCGCACCTTTTCTCGGGATTTTCTCGGTATTCACCGGCGTTAGGCATTCAGCGGTAGCGACGTTCCCCGTCGGCGATGAGGCGCTAATGGTGACTCGAATCTCCAGATCTGCCGGGTGGTCAGTCCTTCAAAGGTGCTCATAGGGTATGGTTTTGCGTGCGTGTATTCATAGGGAGAGTGTGTGCGTGCGTTTTGTGAGTGTCTACGTTGAACTGTGTAATTCTCAAAAAAAAAAAAAAAAAAAAAAAGGAAAATAGGTGGAACAAAAGAATAAAAAACAGAAAAGGAATGGTACAACAATTATTAAAAACAGGAAAATAGGTCCAACAAATTAAATAAAAAAAGAATGGAACAACAATATTGCCTTTCACGAGTACCAATACAAAAGACTATGTCGTAGAGCTCTTCTCTTTCACAAGCATTTGACTATACCCTTCAGGAAAGTTAAATCTTTAGGTAATTCTCGTTTGCTTGATCATGCACCTTCGTCTTTCCAATGTTGCCTTTTGCTCAGTTCAACATTCCGTAGCAATTGATTGATAAATCAAAATGTCACAACCCGTTTTCCGATCCAACGCGAACGGAAGAACGAGAGAGATGACGGGCGTAGATCGACGGAATCAAGGGCGGAGAGGGGGCGGCGCTGTTGGCGGCGCCGCGGTGCGGCGCGAAAGCAGCCCGCGGCGGGGCGAGCGGCGAGGGCGGCGCGGCGCAGCGGCATGGGCGGCGTGCGGGGGCGGCGCTAGGGAGCAGGGAGAGGTAGGGATAAACCCTAAATTATTTTCTTCTTGATTGTCTCACGATAGTCGCCCCCCATATTTATATGAGGGGTTTACAATTGCTAACGGACCAGGCCCATTAGTCTTTCTCTAACTCACTTTAATTTAATCTAATAATTATAATAATTATAATAATAAAGCTAAATAATTATTAAATATTCAGCCACTCGGGACCGAGTCCGACATCTCTCCCCGCTGGAGATTCAGCTCGTCCTCGAGCTGGAAATCCGGATAGATTTTGTTGAATAGTTCTGCATCTTCCCACGAAGCATCTGCAGCAGGTTTGTTCTTCCATTTGATGAGCACTTGAAGCTGACCACTGGGGACTCTTGATTTGAGCATTAATTCGGGTTCGGGAACCGGTGTGCCATCATGAATCGATGTAATTCGAATTTCTCAAGGTATCTCCCCACGGTGTGGTTTGAGCATACTAACATGAAAGGCATTGTGTATAAGGGTTCCAGGCGGTAGATTCAATGCATATGTAACTGGTGTAATGATTTTGGTGATGCTGAAGGGTCCAAAATATTTGGGAGAGAGCTTGCCTTTGTGTAAATCCGATATTGTTGCCACAGATCGGGATAAAAATTTGAGCCAGACATAATCACCCACTTTAAATTCTCTGTATGTATGTTTAGCATCAAAATATTTACGATAATAATCCCGAGACAGCTGCAAATGAACCTTTGTCGATTGAGAAAAATATCCCTCGAGTTAGTAAGTCATCCACACAATTTGTAATGTTGTCTCACGCGGATGATAACCGCGGATAGTAGGGGGGTCACGCCCATACACAAGTTTGAACGGCGTTGTTTTGGTTGATGCATGGTATGAAGTATTGTAGCAATATTCAGCCCAAGGTAACCATCTTACCCATTCCTTTGGTTTGTCACCAGTCAAGAAGCGCAGATACATCGTAATAATTTTGTTCACGGCCTCAGCTTGTCCATCCGCGAGGATGATAAGCCGATGTTGGGGATAAAATAATGTTGGATAGTCTGAAAATTTCTTGCCGAAATTGACTCATGAAAATCACATCACGATCACTAACCACCGATCTCGGCAAGCCATGTAGTCTAACAATCTCTCGAGAAAAATTGCCGAGCTACTGAAGTTTTGCGTATGCGGATGAGAAAGGGGTATAAAGTGAGCATACTTTTAGAGACGATCAACCATTGTTAAAATTACCGATTTGGATCCAACTTTCGGAAGAGCTTCAATGAAATCCATTGAGATATCCTTCCGGATCTGTTCGAATTGGTAAAGGCTGAAGGAGTCCAAATGGATGAAGGTGTTCAGTTTTGTTTCGTTGACAAACCAAACAATCATTCACAAAATCGGTGACAATGTGTTTATCATGTTTGACAAAGAAGGTCTGACGGAATCGGTGCAATGTTCTCTGTATGCCCTCGTGTGCTGAATCATGAATTGCATGGAGAATGGTCTGAAGATATTTGGATGATTTGGAAAGCCATACCTTTTTGTTGAATAAGATCAATCCATTGCGAACTTCCCATGCAGAGTCCTTACCGTTGATTATAGAATCAATGAGGGCTATATCTTCACCGCTGAATGCAATTTCCTCCCGTAGCTGGTCAAATAAGCCCAATTGAATTTCTGAAATAGCCATGAGTGAAGATTCATGTGTGTTCTGACGAGATAATCGTCGCCCACCACATTGATTTGCCTGGTTTGTATTCCATAGTGAAATCATAGCTAAGTAACTTGCTAACCCATTGATGCTGAGGAACTGTAGATAGACGTTGATCCAAAATGTACTTAAGACTGTAATGATCTGACCTTATAATAAACGGGCGTCCCCAAAGGTATGGTCGCCAATGTTTGACTCCTGTGACCAGTCCTATTGGCTCTCTCTCATAAGCAGCCAACTTTTTGTACTTATCAGGCATACGTTTGCTAAAGTAAGCAATTGGACCATTGCCTTGATGTAAAACAGCACCCATACCTGTACCGGATGCATCACATTCTACCACAAATAATTTATTAAAGTCTGAAAGTTAGAGAACCGGTGCCGATGATAAAGTCCTCTTAAGGTGCTCAAAAGCTGATGTAGCCAAGGGTGTCCAACAGAATGAATCCTTTTTAAGAAGATCGGTCAAAGGGACGTGCAATTATACCATAATCCATTATAAATTTTCTATAGTAACCCGAGTCCCGAAAACCACGTAACTCACGCGGAGAGTTGTCGGAAGCGGCCAAGCTATGACGGCCTCAATTTTCTCGGGGATCAACAACCACTCCAGATCCGATATAATATGTCCCAAATAACCCAATTGTTTTTGACCAAAGAGGCATTTAGATTTCTTTAAGAAGATATTATGAGATACTAGTACCTTGAAAACTTCTTCCACATGGTTGAGATGTTCAAACCAAGATTTGCTAAATATCAAGATATCATCAAAGAAAACTAGCACAAACTTTCATAGGAACGATCCCAAAATATCATTCATCAAAGCTTGAAAAGTGGAAGGTGCGTTGCATAACCCAAATGGCATGACCGAAAACTCAAAGTGCCCATGATGTGTTCTAAAAGCTGTCTTTTTCTATGTCCGGAGGATGCATGCGTATTGGTGATAGCCGGATCGTAGATCTAATTTGGTCAAGAATTTAGCACCTTCGAGTTCATCCAATAATTCAGCAATAACCGGTATTGGAAATTTATCTTTCGTGAGTATTACTATTGAGCTCCCGATAATCAACACAAAAGCGCCAAGTCCGATCATGTTTTTTGACAAGAAGGACGGGGATGAAAATGGCGAAGTGCTATACCGGATGATACCTTTGCTGAAGCATCTCCTCGAGCATTGTCGTTCTAGTTCATTTTTTTGGATCCGAGGGTAACGATAAGGGCGAACGACAGTTGGTGAAAGGGATCCTTTAAATGAATTCGATGATCATAACGCCGTTGGGGTGGGAGCCACGAAGGCTCTCAAAAGCTTTTGGAATTTGCGAACGTAGGGATCCATTGGCACATCGGGAGAAACTATATGAATACCGGTGGAGAATTTGTCTCTTTAGAGAGGTCGTGCCACGTGATCGGCTGTCCTTTCCTCCGTAATCTCATAATGAGTTTATCAAAATTCCAAACAATATTTCCCAAAGAACTTAGCCAGTCCACACCCAAAACAACATCATAGCCGTTGGCATTTCTTAACGCAATCAAAGGAAACAGTATAAAAACCCATCCCCAATAAGAGCGTCGAAAATGCGCCCGACATTCCCAAATAAACCACCATGTCGGTGATCCGAAATGGAATCGTCAACGGGATAGATCTTGCCATCTTAGATATTCATCCACAAGTGCACGGATCTATCATTGTAGCATTTCACCCGGAAGTATTCAAGGTATCGTTATTTATATTTTCCCAAAGGAAGGCATGTGATTAATAAATTAGCATGGCATCTGAATAGAGGAACATGTGTTTGCTTAGACCACAATGTTCATAACAGGGTAAGCAATAACGGTTCATGGATAGTGTGACACACACTTAAGAATCCACCAAAGAAAAAGGATAAAGAAAATAGATAAAGAATAAATGAATAACCTAATGGAGTAGTTCTAATGTATCTAGTCATGGCCATACAAATGAATAGTTAGGATCATATGCAAACCGATTTAATCATGGTTAGGTCTAGGATAGCGGGGAGACTCCCCGGATACCGTGCGGCCCGATAGGAAGCATTTACGAACTCCTACGAACATACGAACGTGGGGGATTTCAAGGGACGGTCAAGGCTTGTCACGACCAAGCCGCCTACCTCCTCAACCGTGGCATGCCCTCATATCCGCAGTGTCGTAATACCCGAGCACCATGGCCGCATATTAGAGCACTACTCTTGTCCCCCCCAGATCCCCACTCGTCGAATGGACGGACTAGAACAAGAGCAAACCCGAAGGAACAACGAACCGATATCCCACCTCTAATCAAGTTAGGCATATGATGATCGATGAAGAAATGTGATGAACATGTCAAGATTATGATATGTAAACTAGATGCTAGTTCATATACCAACACAAGAACATGAACAAAACTATACTCTAGTTCATAAGTTAGGCCAAGAACATAGATATAAGACTTGTAAATAGAAGAATGCTCCATAGAGTAGATGTATTACCAAAGCACTTTCTTCTAGGAGACAAGCCCTCCTTGTAGCTCTTCTACTCCAAGTGTTAACTAAGAAAGAATAAAGAAGAAAGAAGAAGAAAGAAAGAAGAAGAAGAAAGAAGAAGTAGAAGAAGAGAGAGAGGTGGAGGTGGTAGAGAGAGAGATTGCTGGTTTCTTTGGACTCCAAGTGGTGTGTGTTGAGAGAGGGGGAGAGGGGGCCTACTTATACACTTGAAGGAGGGGCCTAAGTGCTAATTTACACCAAAACCGACCTGGTAAACCTTCCTTGTATGCAAACCGACCAACTAAGGGCGGAAACCCCGCTTGGAAGGTGCACGAACCGCCTCCCGAGGTCCGAAAACCGCTTCGGAGGGTGCGTGCGGCCGCAGGTGGTGAAGCGCGCACCCCCTCGGCTCGGCCTGGCCCGGGTCTCGGTGGGGTGTCGTCTTTCGCCCTGAAAAGTTGTGGGCCGGGCTTTGCTCGCCCGTGTTTGATGTTTTGGGTCGATTTGCTCTTGGGCTTGGATTTTGCAATAATGCGCTTTCCTAAGGCGTACTTTGGTCGATTTTTCCACTTGCTTTTATTAGAAATCTGCAAAATAAAATACAAGACACTACAAGTGGAATTTATTAGTGATAAATGTATATGAGTATAAAAAAAGGTTTAATTTTACTCCCTTTATGGTAGTAAGTTGACGGAAAAATATGTCGTTGGTTACCGTCAACAATAGCCTCCCAATTTAATCTTTGAAGAAATCAGCTTTGAAACTTTCGATAGCGATAGAAAATTCAATATCATCATACCTTCCCACATTTGTTATATGTTGTCCATTAGCGATAGCAACTTTGAGCGGACGGTGTAAGGAAGAACTTGTTAATCCCGGTTTAGTAGCCAAATCGTAATCCGAAATTGTGTGTTGAACCGCAATCCAATAAGGCCAATAAATTGGTTCCATTTATATTGATAATTAATTACATGGTAGGACAAGTGGATATGCCCGGTTAACCCATTAACTCGATATTTGAATATCGGAATATCCTCTTGTGCGTACCTTTGAGTTTTGTCGATGTGTAGCTGTGTAGAGACGTCTAGCAAGAGCTATGGCTGTCTCAATATCAGGTGGTTGATGGAGTTGGACGTCGATTTGAATCAGAGGTGCTAACCCGGCAATATAAAGCATTGGGGGGAGAGGTGTTGTACCTTGTTCAGCGTTGTCAGAAACGTATTAGTGTACCCGTCCCAAATCTCCCGCCCGGGCGTGATGCTTTGTCGGATCACCAAGATGATTGTGTAGTGGAGTTCCAAACGTCGGTAATAGCTGCTGAAAATTCTGGCCAAGTTGGTTGACCCACTTTGTTTTTCCAACGAATAAACCAAGATAATGCGTTCCCTTGGACATGGAACGAAACTAGGCGCATCGATGCGTATTAATAATTCCTTGAGCGAGAAAAAAAATTTATCGCACTTATACGACCAATGAGAAGGGTCACCCTTGCCATCATATTCGGAAAAAATAATTTAATATTATTGTTTGAACGTTTGGGATTTTCCGGCAAGAATTTAGGTGGAGATTCTTGGGGAATTTCTGTATCAAATTTGAGATGACAATTGGACCGGTCCGGCTGCTGCGGGATTGAGGAATCGGAGGTGCGGCGGATGGAGGGGCTCATCTCGTGTCTCACAGATCAAGAGAGCGCTTGGGCGGCGGGATATACTTAGGCGATGATGGGGCTGAATTAGCCTCCATAGCTTTGGCCTCCATGGCTGCGATGTACTCGCCGATGATCCTGTTGACCTTCTCGGCCGATGGATCGCCCCCGTTACAGCCATTGGATCGTCGGTCTCCGGATACCAATCTGTCACAACCCGTTTTCGATCCAACGCGAACGGAAGAACGAGAGATGACATGGCGTAGATCGACGAACTGCGCGGAGAGGGCGGCGGGCGCCGCCGCGCCGGCGCGGGCGCGGCGCGGCGGCCGGCGAAGCGGGCGAGGGCGGGGCGGGCCCGCGCGGCGTGGGCGGCGTGCAGGGGCGGCGGCGCTAGGGAGCGGGAGAGGTAGGGATAAACCCTAAATTATTTTCTTCTTGATTGTGTCACGATAGTCGCCCCCATATTTATATGAGGGGTTTACAATTGCTAACGGGCCAGGCTCATTAGTCTTTCTCTAACTCACTTTAATTTAATCTAAAAATTATAATAATTATAATAATAAAGCTAAATAATTATTAAATATTCAGCCACTCCGCTTCTTTTTCGGGCGACTTCGCTGACTGAGTCCGACACAAAACACAAGGTATTTTTGTTTCTCCTTAAGGATTCACTAAAGACCAAAAATCTTCTTAACTGCAAAATGATTGAGCTACAGTCTTATAACCATGCACGTTGCACATCCACACTCTGTTTTAGAGCACTTGTTTTCATACTATCCTTGCGCAAGAGGTTGTTAGCAGTTGGAAATAGCAAGGTTTGAATTAATTTTTATAATGACAGGTGTGGTTATTTTATATACAAATTTAGGGGTTATTTTAAATTAATTACCTTTCATAATGACAAAAGTGGGTAATTTAGATGCAAAACTAAGGGGTTACTTTATATATTTTTCATAATGGCAGAGGTGGGTAACTTTTTTTTGTAAATTGCAATATCCTCTAATGGCTGTTATGAACGATATAATCGGAGCAACCTAATTAAAGGCATGTTTGTGAGAACTTTTTGGAATTAATTTTTGCCTACCGTGTTTCATTAGTGTTAACGTGTTACCTCCTGTGGGTCCTCTAATTAGTAATAAGATAGTTATTGATCAGTGGCCTCCTCATTGTAAAGATGGTCGGAATTAATTTTCATACTATCCTTGCACATCCACGCGCTGATTTGAATTAATTTTTATAATGATAAGATGGCCGGAATTGATTAGTGACTTCTTGAATGTGGTGGAGTATTATGATTAGCATAGAGTTTATTCCAAGCCATCTGCACCCAGGCGATATCTGCATGATTGTAAAATTTGTCTAGGAATTTCATAAGCGGAGGTTTGTTTTATGCGAGAGGCTTTGGTTGGGCCGTGTAATATTAACAGTTGTGTGAATGGATCGGATCTCAATATCACAAATAAATGCTTTATGTGCAGGCACGTCTGTTTAATGTGTACAAAAACATTAACAGTTGTACAAAAACAAACAAAACGGATCAAAAAGAAACATCAGATAAGATACACAACAGAAGTGATGATGAAATGAAAAGAAAAAAAGAAATATATACATCCCTAGCTAGCAGCTCTCTATCTCTCAACAGAAAAGACTACCACCTGAACGAGGCCAGCACGTCATACATAGACTTGGTATAAATACAACGCAATTCCTCCTCCTCCAAACCACCAAGACGCACGCAGCCACCATATCCATCCCTAGCTAGCTAGCAGCTCTCTATCTCTCAGCTACCTACCTAGCTCGGTAGAGGCCCGGCGTCCGCCGTCAACGTCCATGGGGAGGGCACCGGCCACCGTCCACGAGATGAGGCGTGAACAGCGCGCGGATGGGCCGGCCACCGTGCTCGGCATTGGCACGGCGAACCCGCCGTTGTGCAGGGCCCAGGACGATTACCCCGACTGGTACTTCCGCACCACCAACAGCGAGCACCTCACCGACGTTAAGGACAAGCTCACCAGGATCTGCAACAAGTCCGGCATCAGGCAGCGCTACGTGCTCATGGACGAGGAGGTGCTAGCCGCCAACCCAGAGTTCATCGACCGCACGCGGCCGTCCCTGGACGAGCGCGTGGACATCACCTCCGTGGCCGTTCCGGAGCTGGCTGCCACCGCAGCCACCAAGGCCATCGCCGAATGGGGCCGCCCGGCCACCGACATCACCCACCTCATCTTCAGCACCTACTCCGGCACGCGTGCCCCGGGCGGCGACTACCACCTCGCATCCCTGCTGGGCCTCCGCCCCACCGTGTCCCGCACCAGCCTCAACCTCCACGGTTGCTCCGGCGGGGCGCGGGCGCTCCAGCTTGCCAAGGAGCTCGCGGAGAACAACCGCAACGCGCGCGTCCTCGTCGCATGCTGCGAGATCACGCTCGTTGCCTTCGGCGGGCCAAATGATGGCTGCGTTGACAACATCATCGGCCAGTCCTGTTCGGTGACGGTGCCGGCGCAAATGCGGAATGAAGTACCACATCTCCAACAAGGTGCCCCGCCTGATTGAGTCCAATGTGGAAAGCTGCCTTGTCGACGTGTTCCACACGCTCGGCCTCAGTGTCGCATCGTGGAATGACCTCTTCTGGGCGATCCATCCCGGTGGTCGTGCCATCCTTGACAGCATCCAAGGGGTGCTCGGTTTGGAGGATTGAAAACTGGCGGCGAGTCGCCACGTGCTCAGCGAGTTTGGCAATATGAGTGGCACCACAGGGATCTTCGTGCTCGATGAGTTGCGCCGCCGTCAGGCAGCAGCGGCCAAGCAAGGAGCGGAAGGCCCAGAATGGGGAGTGATGATTTGTTTTGGACCAGGAATCACAATCGAGACCATGGTGCTCCACTCCCCTAGCAACCGGAAACCGAAGGAGGGAAATTAATAATTCAATCATCTACCAAAAAGATACTATGACTTCTATATATTTTCAGAGTATAAAACATGGTGTAAACTATAAACCCGGTAAGGTGGTGTGTTAAATTTATAATCTTTACATTTACCTTATTGCTTTCGTGCCAATTCTCTTTTAAAAATATTGTATTTGTGCGTATACAGTGTAATATTAAAGAGAGAAAAAAATATATGAGTTCGTTGTCGCTTTCTTCCATATCGGCCCATTCAACTCTCCTTTTGTTGCATCCCTCCGTCTGAGCCCTCTTGTTACACTACACCACAGCCCATCTATAGCGTTCTACCGATGGTCGTTATAAGTCAATATAGCGACCTACGGTCATATATAGCGTCCGACTTAGCCGGGTCGCAATAAATGGCGACGATGGGGGTTGTTGGTTGCATCCGGACTTCGCCGCGATGGTGGGAGGGGCGCGTCGATAAGCTTCCCTCTCTTGCTAGTCGCTGCGCCACACCGCGGCGGACCATGATGGAGGGAGAGGCGCCGCGACCGCAAGCATCCATGCCGGGATGAGAGGAGGTGCCGGTTGCCGCCACACCACACGGAGCCGCTACCGGACTCGCCCATGAGGTGGGAAGTGTGCGCCGACACCACCAGCACGCTGTCACCTAGGATCTTGTCAAGGCAAACACCATCGCTCTAGCCATATAGCATTGTGTCCTCCTGAATTTGGCGGAGAAGACCCTCGGTAGATAGAGAGCAGCACATAAGGGAGGGCACCCACGAACACGCAGCTCCGCCATCGGCAGGCCCATGGCTAAGCAGTGTGAACCGTGCCGCTGTTGGCACCTGCACACAAACAAGAAGAATACGGGCAGAGATCAGTCTCAAGATGGAGTCATCGTAGCACAGGAACCACGCCGATGACCACTGAACCACACCTCGCTGCCAGCCCATGCTGCCAGTCAGCAGAACAGTCACCAGAGCCCGGATCTAGGCATGGGGGAGCCAGATCTGCCCACGCTGGCACTGGATGCGCCGCCGGACGGCACCATGGTGACCGCACCGACTCTGCTCACGTAGCTCCACAGGAGAGTGGGAGGAAGACAGCCCCACCACCGCCATCCTTGCCATCCTCTGGACCTCCAGCGTTGAGTCGCCCCTGAGGACGAACGACGCGCCCAACGGCGAGCCCCGCCACCGACGCCAGGAGTAGAAGGCACGCCAGCACCATGCCCACTCGCCTGCCTGGGAGTTTGGTCCCACCTCAGTTTGCAAGATTTCAATCCAAGTCAACGATCTCATAGTATTTTGAATGATTAATAATCTATAATCTCAATGATCAACTTCATGATTTGATCGCTGTACTCGGGTCTGGTTTTAATTAATTTAACTCACAAGCAATTATTGCTCTTGCCAGACATAAAACAAAGTATGTGTTCAAATAATTGACCTCACATTGCTCTTGCTATAGATATCTACATACTATCAACATCCAAAATATGATGGGGGAGAGTTTAAGATAGAACTAGAAACTCAAATACACGACTCCACATTTTTTTCCTCAAAAAAAGTGTTTCGAGTTGAACCTATTTTTGGCTAAAAACATGAAATGGAGCTACAAAAATGGAGTAGAGCAGCGCCAAACAGCCCGGTCGGCGCCACGCCGACGACTCTGCTCGTGGCGCACTACGGCCACAGCCATAACAGCGGCGTTAACAAGGACGGGGCTGGAGAGCTGAACCTGGTGCAATTTGCCCAACTGTACAGACGCAAAACTATGCCTCATTCCTTTCCAAACCAGTTGCTCGGCAAAGAATTTGTTGAGCCAGAACGTCCAAGTCTGATAAACCACACAATCCAATCATGCTTCAAGCAGATTACCAATTAGGATGATCACTTGGGTCACGAAGATGTTTATCCTGGAAAAAATAGTATATATGCATCCACCGGCGCTACTCACATCAGATCCAATCATGCTTCAAGCAGATTACCAATTAGGATGATCACTTGGGTCACGAAGATGTTTATCCTGGAAAAAATAGTATATATGCATATCCACCGGCGCTACTCACATCAGCTATCAGAGGTCACTTTCACCCCCTGCGTCAGAGCACACTGCGACCAAAGTAAATAAATATATACTAAGCATAACTGACATTCCAGGAGAGTGAACGCGCTCACTGCACTATTCACAACCAAAAAAAAAATCATAAATAGAACTATTATTTGCACTACACTATTCACGAAGCCGATTTCTCAACAAAGAATTGCTCAAACTTGGAACGCTGCGTCATAAGCACAAACACTCGAATGAATTATACTGTCTACATGGATTCAAAACTCATCTGTTAACATACACAGCCCTAGCAGGATCAGGTGGTCCTAATCTAAATCCAACTCCTTTCTGCTCTTTACAGTGGCATTCTGCTTTGACACTGGGTCTAGAATGTCCAAGTCCCATGCCGTGGCCAGGTAACCGTAGAGGACCCATGTCCGCTCTCCCCTCCCGTCCACCTTGACCAGCATGGGGTTATTATTGAGCCCATCACTGGTGGGGACGATGTTCCGGATGCGAGCCCAAGCCGCTCGCCCGTGGCCTTGGCGCTCAAAAAATTCAACAAGCCGTGACGCATTGTTTAGACCATCAAGACTGGCAGGAAACTTAGCTTGCATGGACCTCTGCCCGTCCTTCCCAGGGAGTGGCTGCACATCGACACCGGCAAAGCCCATTTCTGGAAAAACATACAGCAGTTGGTCAACATGTCAGTTTCCGATTGATGTCTATGAGAACACAGGGTAGGCACGAATTATAGCCCACCCAAAGTCCTAGCCCTTTAGATGCCTCGGCATCCTATACTCTTAAAACACCACAGGCACATTCAGTGTGTTAGGATGGAGCCGTGGACTGGGTGCTCCCGCCAGAGGCATGCACATCTGACCCCAGGCACTAAAAATCGAATGCCTAACGCCTGGGAGCAATGCCTGGCAGAGGCAGCTTTCCCACACACCATCCAAATAGGCCCATACAGTAGGGAAACATCACTTATCAAGTGTGCAGCTGAACAGTTAACACATAGCTAACTATAATATGGAAGAAGAAAAGATTAGCACTAGGTGTAATGATACAAGGACTTCGAGTCCCAAGCAAGTTGGGTCCTAAGGCTAGATATGAAACCCAACAAGAAACGCCCCAAAAAGGCAGATAAATAAATACTAAAGTGAAAAAGGCATTGGTAGTAATAATGATAAAAGGAGAACCATAGCCTCCAAATTCAAACAAAATTTGAGTATATATTTTAGCAGATAGTCTCCAAGGCACCAGCCAGATCATCCTCTGCTACACAAAAATTGGAAGCTAGGGGACACTGGCTACATTTATATTATAGATAGAATTCTTACGGCAGGTCCAACAATCTATGTAAAATTGGTCAGTACCAAACGGAAATACTGAGGAATTCAACTGTCAACCAACACAGTTTTCAGCATTTATTTTCATTTCTATCTAATGCTTCTGAAAGACAAGGCATCTATTGGTCAAAACAAATGATTCTCCCCAACTTATCCATCCAAAGGAATAAAGAGAAGGCAAAACATCAAAAGTTCTGATGATTACAGATAATCAATCAGAAGTCCACAACTACCAAGATCACAGTGACATAGCAAGCATTGAAGAAGTACCTCTCAGCTTGCTCTCCATATCTTTATCACTCATGCCATCCTTTTGTCCATCGTGCTTTGACTTGTATGCATTCTCAATTATAACTGTTGGTGGCCATAATATAAGGTCTCCTTGATTGGCTTCAGCGTCGATAGTTGATAATGCTTGGTAAGCGGTTTTGTGAACAGGGGCTACGGAGTAATTCCAACCCATAAGAACACATAAAGCTTTGTGAAAAGCCTAGGTGATCAGCACGAAGCTCCTGATTCTTTGCATGGTATGCATGATTGAGGAGCGCATGCAAATCTACAGAATCCCTGTAATCAAACCATGCATACAATCGGCTTCAAATGAAAATTATGCATAAAACAATGTCTTCAGACAATCCATGCCACTCTTAGAAAAACCATGGTTTTAAAACTGATTGTGTGAACTAAATTGTTCATAAAAGAAATCAGGAAAGTACAATTAGTAAGGAAACATTTTTGAAACATAGGAACAAAATAAAGGATCAATAAGCATCCATAATAATTGTTCAACACAAAAAATGGGATTCAACAAACTATCCAAGTAGCGAAATGAGTTTGCTTTGCAGCACAACAACATAGTTCCAGGCAGTAAAGACAAGGCGAGAAAGAAAAAACTAAGCATGAATGCATTCATGGAAAGAACATCACATATGTGCAACGTGTAAGTTTGCATTGCAAGTCCATAAAGGCCAAGATACGTTGCACGATTATCTCCTCACAATGAAATAATTTCATATAAAGTGATTGAAAACGGTGAAAATCTTGTGGAAATTCTCCAATCTAAACATGCCACACATCAATGTATGTATTGTGTTTCTCTTCTTTTTTGTTGGATTATTTGGTCCAAAACTGATTTATATTCGCATTTCACAGTGTCAAAAACAATAAAAACAATTGTTACACACACACCGTTCCACATAAAAAATGGGGTAGTATGATACAGTTCAAGTTTTCAAGCGAGTATGGCCCTGCGACACACTGAACTAAAAAATCTGCTAGTTTGAACTTAAGCAGGATTCTTCGTATCATCGTATGTTTTTTTGTTGAAGAAAAGTGCATTTTAATCCTCTTTAGTACCATATCTTAACCAACTTAATTAGTTCAGGGTCCACTTAACCCCTAAGGGCTCGTTCAGTTCGGTCGGATCAAGCCAGGATTCATTCCGGCTGATGGAATCTTATACAAATAACTAACGATCCGGCTGGAACTATTCCCGGAGGCCAAACCTCCGAACCGAACGAGGCCTAAAGCTTTAAATGTTGTAGTACTATGAAAAACCTCCTTTGATAACGGACAATGGCCAGTCAGTTATGTACATCAGCACATGGAGCAATTGACTGGAATACACAGTAGGACAGCAGATTTCATATTTCTAACAAATATATGACAATTACCAATATTATGACACAGGAATGAGTTGGGTACTTGCCTACTTGGATAATCCCGTAGTTACCAACTTCCTGGGTCAATTGGGTCATGGAACATTGATTTAGTAAGGAACACGGTGCGCTCTTTGAGAAAGATTTCTCCACTACAGTCTACTGCATTCCAGAACAGGAACAATGTTCCTTGATAAGGAACATGGCAACGCACCACGTTCCCAGTGACGGATCCACAATATCGCTAGTATGTGTCAGAAATAATCTTGTGGGTCAAGGATCATGTAGTGTATATGTCCGTCGCTATCAATGCTAGCTAGATTTTAGTTTGTAAAAGAATTAATGGGCAGATCATGTGGCAATGCCTGCATTAATTAGGGGTATCATGGGCACATGTACAACCCTGTATGAGAGATAACAATGAGGGCTAGTGTGGCCGCATCGAACAAAAAACTACCTGTGTTACTTTGGTACTTGTGTTTGTGATAAACACTCAAAAAGATGGAGCAATTTCCATCAGTATGAGCACAGGGAATTATTTTATTACAGAATGGGAAGTTAACAATCCATATAAAAACTTCGTGCATGAAATGCAATACTAGTCACTTTTAAGCCTTGCACTGCACAAATGGGCAAATGGCAAATGACAGGAGGTAGAACTGATCCTGGTAAGAACTGCAGATTCTGTGTTGAAGTGAGCTCAAATGCTATTTAACTGTTTGAAGGATTGATCATCCCAACATCCTTATATTTGTTGTGGCAGACTTAAATGAGGTGTATGGCTCGTGGAAGTAACTAATCCTGAGATAGTCCTTCATGGGATCAGCCCATTATTTTGAGTAGATATTATTCCTATACTTCCACTAGAATGTGCCTAATGATTCAGTCCATGCCATTCCTCAATCAAACTAAACAACAGGCCTAGGTTCATAATCAATGGATTCTCACTATCTCATTCCTCACACCAACACTACATGAAATAAATATCTTGAAACAACAGACTAATAGTAATACTTCCAACAATCAATGACTTGACACAAGGAAATGTTGAAAACCCCAGGTATTCCAGAGCTTGGGGCTTTCTCCATTTGAGAGTCTAGTATGCTATAATGCTGGTATATTAATTCCATATTTAGAAGTCAACCAACAGGACACTACATGTTCACAATTAGAGAGAAGAATCAGACTAAAAAAGTAACCAGAAAATGCTTTCCAGGATATTTTAGTTACAGATCAAATCCAAGATATAATGCCAGTATATTAGGGGCTCGTTCATTTAGGGTTGTTCTGGGTAGGAATAATTCCTGGTTGAGAGCTGTCTATATAAATTAGATAAGTGTTCCTGGCTGGAACAGTTCCAGGCCACGGTTCCCCAGGAACCGAACAGGCCCCTAAGGATCCCAAGAAAAATGGCCAGATTTAACTGCTTATCCAACATACAGTCATTTGTCCCAAGCAAGTTGGGGCAGACTAGAGCTGACAAAACAAGAGCCAAAAAGAAGCCAGGTGAAGGAGAAGAGTTGCTGTAGGCCTGGTAAGCCAACATAAAAACCCAGTCGCTTGTGAAATCAAGAATAAACAAGGGTAGATGCTATCTGACAAGACTCTAGGAGTGTTGCTATTGTATATAGAATATTGAGCAATGGAGCTCAGTTACTGAATGAACACATGAATAGTTCCATTTTGTTCAACATCATCTGATACAAAACCAAATCCCATTTGGGAAAGAAAAGGAAAACAGAGAAAAGAGGTAGAGGAAGACCAGTTAACAAACTCATGAAGAGAGCAAGGGAAGACAAAGTGTACAGCCATATATTTCTCAAAACAACAACAACAACAACTTAGCCTTTTGTCCCAAGCTAGTTGGGGTAGGCTCTAAAACCCATAGGAAACAAGTATAAAAGAGACACAAAAATAGGGCACAAGACACATATATTTCTCAAAAAGCAAAAATAATCCTAGTGTGAACTTGAACTAGGTGGAGAAGTATGGACTGCATAAACTATTTAGTGAACGTTTCACCCTGTGTGGAGAAGTATGCAACAATTAGGAATCCTACTGGCAACGGCTAGCCAAGGTCTGCTTGTTTTTAAATTGAATTTTAATTGACTCCCTTGTTTTAAAATTCATTTTTAATTGACTCTCTACCTAAGTATCTTCCATTTATTTTATTAATAGAACACAAGAAGCGCCAACTGTGATGATTTCATTTATAACACTAATCGTTAATACAAACATTTTTACAACTAGGTACTCCATAGCTAGCACCCCTTGGACAAGGAATGCAAGATAGCTTCCACTCAGCCATAGGCCTACACAAGTACACAGTATAGGATATACAGACATGCATGGTTTCAAAGGTGACTAGGCATCCAGGCTGAGTGCTGGGTCCACATGGAGGCCTAGGTGACAAGGCGCCGCTATTTCCCAAGGCAAGCTAGGTACACCTAGATGACGCAGTTTTTGAAACAGGGCAGAAATCTCACATAAATCTGGAAGGTTTTCACTTTTCAACTAAATAGCCAAAGATCATGTTCAGGCTCTTGGCAGGGCCAGGGGGGCAACAAAAATATGTTTATCAACATTGCTATATGCTGTACCATGCTACGCAGGTACATCAAGTTTGAACAATTAAATTTTCTTGATTATACACTCAATAAGCACATCCAAACATAAGACCAAACCAACAGGGCTTTCAGATTTTTCAGCTTACCTTTGACATACAGGGCATTTCAGCTGGTAAAGCTTCCCATTGGCCCGGTAATTCCTCTTATCTGCTTCATTCTCATTCATCAGCTTCACCATCTTAAGAAAGGCGCTCTTCAGCGCCTTTGGGTCCACCCCCTCTCCTCCACTTTCACCTGCTTCGCAGCACGCGCCTCAAACTTCTGCTGCTGCTTGCGTCCGGAGGACTCCCCCGGCACACCACCATTGGGCAAATCTTCCCACTTCCTCTTCGGGACAGGCACCGAAGCAGGCCCGCAGCAGGCAGGAGTGCAGGCATGGGTGGCGGAGGAGCCCACCGCTCGAGGGGCGGGCGCAGCAGGGGCAGGGGCGGGGGTGGGGGCGGCACCAGGAGATGCGCGGGTATCGGCGGCGGCGGCTGGCGGAGCTGCGGCGGCGGCTCGTGTGGGAGAGCGAAGTAGGTGCGCAGGGTGCCGTCGGAGAGCGCGACGGTGCGGCGGTCGAGGTCCTCCAGCGCGTACCTCGGCGGCGGCGGGATGGCGGCCATCACCGCCTCCACCGCGGCCACGGTGAGCAGCGGCCGCGACGGGGGTGGCGGGGGCGGAAGCAGAGGCGACGCACCGGGCGGAGCGTGGTGAGGGTGCGGGTGCGGCGCGGGGATCAGAGGCGACCGGCTGGCCTCCCCGTTGACGCTCGGGCTAGGCTCAGGGGCGCGGCCGCGGTGACAGCGCTGCCGCCGGCACCGGCAGCGGCAGCGGCGGCGTTGCCCTGGTTAGTGCGCTTGTTGGGGTTGGGGTCCGCGGCGGACGACGATGAGGACGACGCCCTGGAGGCGGCGGACTGCGGGATCTGCGCCGCCGCCGTGGGCGCCGCCGGTGGAGGCATCGGCGTGGGCTTGGCCCTCGGATTGGCGGCGGACATCATGCCGGCGGATTTTCCTAGGGTTTCGTCGGGATTTTGTAGGCGATTTTGGGGAAGGGAAAGGAGGCTGGCTACATCCGATGTGAGATAGGTGAAGATTGACTTTTGATCAGTGGGACCAGGTGTCATAGACACGTGAGAGAAAATGGCAAATATGCCAATACGAAACTTTGGCTTCACAACTTTGTCTTTCCACAAATGGGATCCGTTGGTTTGCCATTGAATTGCACACAAAATATGCACTGTGACAGACCACAGGGGTGTGCTTAGTTCCTAGTCACATCAAGCAAAACCAAAAGTTCACAAAATTCCCATCACATCGAAATATTAAATGCACTCAAAAACGCCACGGCCACTATAAAATTTAGGTAATTAAAAACTAATTGCACGGTTTAGATGTACATTGCGAGATCTAATCTTTTGAGCCTAATTACGTCATGGTAGGATAATATTTACCACTAACAAACGAAACGTCTTTCTGATTATGCGATGTGACGACTACGAGAATTTTGCACCCAAATTTTGGGATCTAAACACACCCCAAAGCTCATTTTCATTCCCTTTTGCGCTTAGCCCTCTCCTTTTCTTGGCCATTCACGGTCTCTTCGTTCGGGTTCACGGTCTTGTCCATGGTCCTCATGAGGCGGAGAGGACCGGTCGCTTAGGGTTTGTCGCTTCCACCTCCGGCCGTCGTGGACCGCAAGACGGAGGGGCGTGAGCACCGCCACGACCGCCGCGCCTTTGGTCGCCGCCCTCGCCCACGCCAAGCCCCGCTTTCGCAGCGTCGAAGCCCACGACACTATGGATCGATGGAGCAAGTGGGGCGGAGCTCCAAGGCGCTGCGGGATTGGGGCGGCTCTTGGCGAGCCTCGGGATAGTGCGCTCCGGCGAGCCGGGTCCGGTATGGGGAGTTCATGAGTGTGGCCTATGCCACCTTGACTTCGGCAAAGGCCGCGCGGTTCTACATCGACTTCATTGTGGTGTGCGACGACAAGCGTGAGATCAAGCCTACCTTTGACGATGTGGACCGTAGTAGCGCGGGCGGCGCCGAGGTTGTGGCCTTTCGCGGTAGGTTGAGGCGGCGCTCACGGCGGCGGCCTAGCTTGCCTGTTCGGGCGGCTCGAGGCGGCAACCCGACGACGCCATCGCTCTCCCGTGAGATAATGGATAAGGAAGGAGAGTGTTGAGGGCAAAAGGGGATGAAAATAAGTCCGATTCATCTCGGGGCATATTTGCGGGCAACCAACGTTTCATAGTAGCAAAACAAAGGATTCTTATTTGTGGAATGGCAAAGTTACGAAGCCCAAGTTTGATAATGACGTATTTGACATTTTCTCGACACGTGATTCGCGGGTACACCGGACTTGGTGCGGTGAGTTGACATGTGAAGATCTCTAGATTGGTTTTGGCTAATTGATGAAACCTTAGGACTAATCTCTATGCTTAAGTGTGATCTAGTATGAGATGAATCCTATTGAAGTCATGGTGCAAAAATGATCATGGTGGATGCAAGGTTGTGATCCAAAGGATGATCAAGTTCAATGACTTGGGAAAATAAGATGGAGAGAAACAAAATGGGCTCAAGGCAAGTATATTTGATAGAGTCATTTTGCTTTTGCACTCAAGACACCATAGAGGGTATGGGTGATTTAGGATCGATAATCGAACTATTAAGAGGAGAATTATTTTGAAAACTTCAATCATAATGTGCCACTAGGATCAACTTTCATGTCAATGCATTTAGGAGCCGGTGGGCATCTTTTCTAACCCTTGGAAAATACTTTGGAACATGCTAAGTCATGTGATCGTGGAGCTCATATGTTGAGGTTAGCAAAAAGGAAGCAAGTGTGAAGTCAAAGAAGAAGTTGGGGCTGCTGCCCTAGCAGCTGACGCGACCGTGATCGTGTCCGCTGGGCCCGACCGGGTCGCTATCCGTCTTTGGCGTTGTGGTCGGTGCGGTACCGACGATCTCGCGTCGTGTCCGTGGGGGTTGACCGCACCTTGGGCGTTGTTTCTAGAAATCGCAGGGCACGTCCGGTGCTAGGTCACCTGACGCGTCCGTTGGGCGAAAAGGCCCCCGAGAAGCTCTCGGGTGTGCCTATTGACGCAGTAAGACCGGAAAAAAAAGAAGAGTCGTTGGAGGGCAGCGGACTCGGGGGTCAATCGCCCACCGGGCGCCGTCCGGTGCCCTTCCCGCCTGTGTGTTTTTTCACATGTGACCGTTATCGTTGGACAACTGAAATTAAACTCGAGACACGCGGCGACATCCGGTGCGATGAGATGCGCAAGCACCTACGCGTCCGCTTGGCTCGCTGAAGTCACCGGCCTCCCGAGGCATTTCGAGTGAAGGGGTCTCCCACCCCTATTTAAATGGGATGGTCGGCAATGGGTGCTCTCTCTCACTCTTGTGAATCATTCTTCATCCTCTTGAGCTAGAGACTCCACTCTTCTCACTTGCTTGCATGCTTGCTCATTCTCGGTGAGATTTGGGATAGAGCTTAATGATTTGCTTGCATCGTTGCATCTAGTGGCACTTGAAGATCGTTGTAGTCGAGCTAATTCTTCTTACTCTTGGAGAGTACCGCTCTTAACCAGCTTGGAGATTTGGTGGAGGCGTTGGCAATAGTTGTTGCTTGTTCTTGGCCACCTCCGATTGATTGTGAGGGGTTATTGTGCATCCCCATCAGAGCGACGAATTGCAACTCTAGTGGATTGCTCGTGCCTTAGATACCTCACTTTGTGAGTGGTGGCTTTGGAGCTAGCAAGAGCACCGCCTAGTTCAAGCACCACCCTTGTGTTGGTCGACACAACTGGAGACGTAACTCATCGGTGCATGAGTGAACTCTAGGTGAACAAATCGACTTGTTCATTGTCTCCTTTGGTGATTGGCTTCGAATTGTCTATTGTGATGACTGATTGTTCATCTCCATTGGTGATTGGTACATTGCCTCTACAAGTCGGTATAACAAACTTTCCCCTCTCCTTCGTATTTACATTGGTTCATATATCTTGTGTAGCTTGTAGTTGAGTAGCTCATTAGTTCTAATTAGTTGTGCTAGTTGCTCTTGATAGTTGTGTAGTGCTTTCATAGACACGTGAAAGGTCCTTACCTAGCTTGGCTCGGCAAGGCAAACCTTTTTTTTACAACAAAAATCTTCAGTTTCACCAGCAACTTGCTGTTAGGATTCGTACAGACCAAATGGATTCGTACATTGTTAATGGCCAGAGTATGTATTATAGCCACTATAGGACATTGAGGTACATGGTCACAGCGGAAACTAGTATGTTGTGGATTTGGATTTGGATAGGATTTTGATACCTTCACTATTTGAACCTGTGTGATTGGTGAAAAGTTGTGTGTATATAGGTCTTGATTCTCCAATCCGAGTATTGGATTGGTCTGGTTCATTGAGGAATGAAACCAGCTCTTGATCATCTGATAAAAAAATTGTATGTTGCAAGTTCATCTTGTGCATGATCATGGCTGCAATCGCCAAAACTGCTGCCTCAGCCATAATGACTGACTGCAAGGCAAACCTTGGTAGCGCAGGTGAGCCAAACATGGTTGTTTGACATAGCAAGAAGATCCAAACATATATTCTTTGTTTCAACTTCTAGATAGCCTAGCAAGATGAGACAACACATTCAAATAATGTGCTCAAAGTTATCGTGCATGTTACGCACGGCACACGAGGGCATAACGTAACGCCCGCGAGCAGAAGCGCCATAGCTTGGCAGCTAAGGTCCTGTTTGTTTAACTAGTCCTATGCCCTTTTTTAGTCCTAGGACTTTAATAAAAAAAATAAGACCCTACATCATATACTTTTAGGGACTTGTATGGAAGAGTCCCAAAAAATCCCTCATGTTTGGTTTTCTAGAGACTATAAATGGACTTTTTTTAGTCCCAACTTGTCGGGTATATGGATTTAGGGTGTCCATAAACCACTCTAAAAAAAGATGCACGAAACCCATTTATGAGGGTAGTACTGGGCTCGCATCAGCCCTGCAGGCCACGTCCCAACTAAGGCTCGTCACTTCGGGAGCACATGTCCTAGGAAACTCCCGAGGAAGCCTCAGGAGATCCTCGCACCATACACGTGAAAAACAAGGCTTGGGGACGAACGCTGGATCGCCCGATCCACGGGTAACGGTACTCAGGTAAACCGCCCGTGCTCGCCCTTGGGTTTGCATGGCAGTCTCAGTTTTTCTCCAAGGAGTCACGATCATGTCTTCTTGAAGGGATCAACTCCCACGGCTATGTCTTACCCTGCAAAGAATCGATCACCATCCATCTAGACAGGAATATATTCCTCCGACAAGGGTACTACAGTAGGGTGTATCGCGCCCCTGTTCCTGAGATTCCAGATTCCAATGGTGAAACCTGAATTTACCAGATGCTTCACCTCGAAGGCAAGGGTTAAAACCCATTCAACACGGCTCAAACGAATCTCCACTGTGTACACCGCCGTGGACACTCCCACTCCATACATCTCACCCGTCTCGCTGGCAGGACGGTCCCTCCCTTGGGCTATAAAAGGAGAGGACCGACTCATGGATGGGGAGAGCTTCTGGCCATCAGCAAGCTCCAACACACGCTCTCACGCTTACAACACACACTCGACGCCCCAGGTAACATACACATACAAACACAAACCAACCCAGCCAGCTCACCGGAGCTCCACCAGCAAACACAACATTCCTAGCTCCCCACGAGCACGACGGCACGCGCTCCACCACCACCCTAACCCACGCTCACCATGCTCACCACCATCTCCATACCACCGATGTTGGCACTAGGCTCAATCATCCGTAGGGTTGTTTTTAGGGACTTGGGATCTAGCCATCTCCCATTTGTCTTGTATTGGTACTAGTACTTGAGATCTGCCCCTCTCCTAGGAGCTTGTACACCCCTATACAGGCACCTCGCCATTGCAAGATAAGAAAGGAACCGTGACCAACAATTGGGCGTAGGGCATTCTAGCCAAAGCATAAATCCTTGTGTCTCCCTCTCTTTCTCTCTCGTAGCCATCCCTGCTTTGAAGTGAGTCGCTGACACTCTCTTTATTTGTCGAGTCCCTCGGGGGCCCTTGGTTTCTTGGACACCGACACAACTTAAAAAGTCCCTATAAACAAACAGGGTCTAACTATAGTCATTTTGGTCGGATAATTTTATTATTTTTTTTTAATAATGAGCCAAACTAGTAATTTAACTATGTAGTAACAACCTATGGACCTCTAAACCCAAGGCACATCTCACGTCAAACTTTGCTAATGCTACCCATAAAAATAAATTTTCCAAAACCTTGCTTACCCTCAAGTCTTAGTGATGCTTAGGAGTTAGGACTAGAGGCAACCAAAACCGTGTGAGCTGCCGTAGTTTAGAGCCTGTTTGGATGGACTAGTTTAGCTAACTAATAAAATCACTAATCCGTATAGTTAGGTTCTATGGATCAGTGAACTAGCAACTAGTTAAATCTTGGACTAGCTAGTTGTTAGTCCATCGACTAGCTTACTTGTTTGGATCCTTATAGACTAAATATTAGTCAACCAGTAGTTGTTAGTTCATATAGGATCCACACATGCCCTTAAATAAATAAATAAATAAATAAATAAAGAGAAGATACAAATTATGCTACAAATATAACTATACAAGACAACTTAATATGGCCACTACTTAAAAAAAAATCTTGAAATGAATAGTACTGCTCGAGACTAAATTTGCTCAAATTATTAGTGTCCAGCCAATGCCATCTTTGATTGATGGTACAAAGGTACATAGTTGACTCTATTGGTACCAAGTTTTGGAGGTACTCTATCCTGTTGATACCGGGTTTTGGATGTGTCGTGCTCCTTATATAACTACGAAGAGATCCGAAGCCACCAAGATTATATATTTAGGGCCCATTTGGATCCGTTTATTGGGAGGAATTGGATTCTACATAAAAAATACACTATTTGGCTTGGAATTTGAGATTCCACAACTTTCAAAGTTCATATATAAGTCTATCTCAAATCCATATGGTAAAAAAATGAATAATGGATTCAATGAATTCTTCTTTCCCCAACTTAGTAAAGTTGTAGACTTTATTTAACGTATTAGTCTTCCATAACTATAGTTATACAATGAATTCAATTCTAGTAATTCCAGGGATCCAAACAGGGCCTTAGTGAAATCCTTTGGTGAATTAAAGAGAAGAAGAATAAGATTTACCACAAGGACAACAACAATGGATTTAAAGAAATAAGTGCTAAGTTATACTTTGGGCAGAGAGTTACGAAGATTATAAGTGGTACAAAACCCCTAGTGGATTTATATAGAGAGAGCGAGAGAGTAGAACCATGTCTGGAACATCAGAAATTTTTTTCATACTCTAGAAGTTCGTTGTATGAACTTACTGCTATAAAATTCCCGTAAAGTTATTTTGAAATTGTTGCATCAAACGGGCCCTAATATTTTGTTATTCCTTTTTTTTTTTTTTATTGCTCCACGCTTGCCACATGGTGATATTTTTGTTATTCCTTATGGCAAGCCTATATGCATTTGTGTAGCTCAAAGGTGTGGCATGCATCCAATGACATAATGTTTAGTCCTTCAAACTTGAACTTAGATAGCTTTCAAAAAAAAAAAAAAAAAACTTGAACTTAGATGCAAATTCTTTTGTTGACAAAAATATATAGATTGGTTACTAAACAACACCCCCCACCCCCCACCCCCAACTGAGTCCGGTTGTATATCTAATCAATCAAATTAAGCTACAAGCTCGAGTAACCCCTCCTTTTTCTTAAAAAAAAAAAGAACACTATAGATATAGTATTACATAAGATCCAGGACCAGATAATTTACGTATATTTAAGAAACCATAGGTTGGGATCATTGCATCGATCATGGTTGGATCGGAGATCTAGCAACAACAATCTTAGAGGAGCATGAGGTAATGCAGTAGCACATGAAGCTGTCGCAAGTGCCAGACAAGTTTCCAGGGCTTTCAGCTTTGCATACACGATCGCAATCGGCATCATCACCAATAAGGCACGGTCCTTTGTAATTGCCGCTCAGATGTCGACAATGAGAAGCTAGGCTCGATGAACGCTGGCTCTGCGGTTGCGTGCATGCAGGCATTGACCATACTAGCACATGCAAGAACATGGATAATTAGCTGATTGATCAGAACAACATATTAAGTTTTATATTTTCTATCGTTCATACATATATGGCAATACAGGGACATACCGGTAGCCACAATGACAATTAGGAGCATGGCTGCAGAAATATCCTTTCTTGAAGGTGTCATTAGTAGTTTTTTTTTGTGAAGCTTTTATACGCTAGCTGATGAAGAAAAGACAGAGTGAGTGGATTGATGGACGATAATACGAGTAGTAGTAGTATATATATGGAGAGAGAGAGACTACCGGATGTAACGCGATGTCGCATTCGCATTGCAAGCATCTCCAGTGATTCGTCTCGACGCGGGTCATGGCGTCCTACGAACGTATGTGTCTGCGTACCCTTTTATGTACGTACCTTTCAAGCTGCCTCTCCGATCTTGTTGGATCGCAAATATACGTCGATATCAGGGTCAAGCACGGCTATACCACCTGCGCATCGGAGGCCCCAAAGGGAGGGGGTCGAGATCGAGATGCCGATTGGCCGGCCTTTGACACGCAGTGAGGCAGCGACCTTGTTGGCCGCGCATATTTCCTTGGTGCGGCTTGGCCTGCCACCGTGACCAGTCAGCCAGGCGTTGACTGATGCCGTGGCTTGGCTTTCGCACCATCCTCGACACTGGCGGGGTACAATCACACAAACGCACCTGGCGTTGTAGGCCTGTAGGGTCACCAAGATTCTATATGGATCAATCAAAACTACATCATTCGCTCTAAATTATAAGTCGCTTTGACTTTTTTCAATACATATATTTTGTTATACATGTAGCTAGATATAATAATATGTCCAAATACATACCAAAATGAATGAACCAAAAGAAGTCGATTTATAATATGGAACAAAGGGAGTACAAGCTCAAGTGAACTCATGACTTCATTTTTCTTGGTCAGTGGTCTTACCCGCCATAGTTAATGCTTCGATTAACCATGATGGTCATTTTTTATTTACGGTGGCAGCTGGCTTAACAAATGTCTACCACGATTAATATCTATTTTCCTTAGCGGGCATCCTAATTAACGTGCCGCCACAAGAAATCGATTAACCATGACGGACAATTTAATAGGTCCACCATGAAAAATCACCAAGGCCCAATAAACCCAATAGGCTCGATAGTCGTCTTCTTATATAAATACGAAGCTATGGTTATTTCTAACTCATTTCACTTTCTCTCTCTCTCCCCAACCCACTCAGTAGTGGTAGCCCTCCCCTCTACCTTGCCTCTTCCTCCCTCTACCCAAACCCCAGACACCAATGCCTCTCTGTCTCTTACCTACACCACCGCCTCTCTCTCTCTCTCTCTCTCTAGCCCCTCTTCCCTCTCTCTCGCATCGTGCACTCTCTCTCGCTCTTAGCCCCTCGGCCCTCTCTCTGCCCTCGCGCACTCTCCTCCGATCACGCGGAGGGCGTCCCACGCGGTAGTGCGGCAGTGCGTCACACCTGGGCGGTGGCACGGCGCGGTTCGCGGAGCATAGAGCGGCGACCATCCTCCACCGACCTGGAGCGTGGAGGGTGTCGCGAATCGGTAGTGCCAGCCGGGTTGGCGTCGCGGATCCGCCTCCTCCCCACCATCCGCGGTTGTTGTCGCGGATCCGCGGGATGGCAATCAGATCCTGCGGCGGTCCTCCTCCCGGTGGTCGATCCGGTGGTGGACCGAATGGATCCGGTGGCGGCGGCGATGACGGTGCAGCACTGGATGGGCTTGGCGGGCCTATGGATGGGCTTATCGGGCCTGTGTAGTTTTTTTTCTTTTTTTAAAATTATTTTCCGTGTTGAGCGTATGTAACTCTTCCCGCCCCACTGCCACGGAGAATCGGAAGCACCTGCCATGGTAGTAAAGTTGAATTCAAACTGTAAAGGACTCAGCTAAACAGGAAGATCTTCATTGACGTGAAACACTGGCACCAGATCGAGCGAATATATATTGCATTTCAGTTGGGTTACATGCAGACTACTTTACCTAAGATGATTAAGAGTTCACTTCGATAGACCCTTTTTTTCTCTTGATAACGGAAGAATGCTCGGTTTCATCATATAGGGATAGGATTCATACCAACTTACTACAAATTCATCACGCCACAACAATTGGATGGACGAACATTATAAAACCGTCTCAAAACTAATTATGAAATTAGGGCACTCACAATGCGAAAAACTATGATAGTTTCTATAGATATTGATTACATTGTCACGTAGGCAATTAACTGATGTGGCTAGTGATTTCATGAGGAAACAGAGAGGGGAAAATCAAGAAACCATGTTTAAATAAGAAACATGCTAGATGAGATGAGACAATCAAATAATGTGCTCAAAATTGGCGTGCATCTTACACACGGCATGAGGCCGGCATATGGTCGGATTATCTTCTATTTTATTTAATAATGAGCTAAACTAGTAATTTAGCTATGTAAACCTCAAGACCCACGTCAAAACCATGCTAATTTTACCCTTGAAAAATAAATCTCCGAAAACCTTTGCTACAAGCTCGAGTAACCCCTCGCCTTTTCTTAAAAAAAAAAGAACACTACATATGTAGTATTACATAAGATCGAGGACCGGATAATTTACGTATATTTAAGAAACGATAGGTGGGGATCATTGCATCGATCATGGTTGGATCGGAGCGCTTGCAACAACAACAATCTCAAAGGAGCATGAGGTAATGCAGTAGCACTTAAAGTCTTCACAAGTGCCATGCAAGTTGTCGGGGCTTTCAGCTTTGCATACACCATCGCAACCGGCATCAGGACCAATAATGAGGCATGGTCCTTTGTAATTGCCGCTCAGGTGTCGACAAAGAGAAGCTAGGCTTGATGGACGCCGACTCTGCGATTGCGTGCATGCTGGCATTGAGCATAATAACACATGCAAGAACACGGATAATTAGCTCATTGATCAAAACAACATATATATTTAGTTTTATATTTCCAATCGTTCATGCATGTGCAATGTGGGGACATACCAGTAGCTACAATGACAATTAGGAGTACGGCTGCAGAGATATTCTTTCTTGAAGGTGCCATTAGTTGTTGTTTTTTGAGGTTGTAGAAAAGAATGAGTGAGTAGATTGATGGACGATGATACGAGAAGTACTATATATATAACTAGCCGATATAATGCGACGTCCCATTCGCATTGCAAGCACCTCCAGTGATTCGGCTTGATGTGGGTCATCACATCCCTACATACGTATGCGTTTGCGTACACTATGTACGTACCTTTCAAGCTGCCTCCGATGTAGGTGGATCGCGCTGGATGGGGCAAGCCCGAAAGCAACATATGCTATCTTGACAGAGTGTGTTAGACCAGAAGGAGATGCGAGATGCT
Organism: Hyparrhenia diplandra; assembly: GCA_015847255.1. NCBI lineage: Eukaryota > Viridiplantae > Streptophyta > Magnoliopsida > Poales > Poaceae > Hyparrhenia > Hyparrhenia diplandra. The sequence goes on along the minus strand of JADLZK010008023.1, from coordinate 294,560 downwards.
GCAGTATGAATCTCAAAATATATTTAGACGGTGCAGGTACGAGATCGACGACTGGAGGATGGCTCGTCTCTCTCCTGGCGACGACACGGGCGACCCGGGAGACGGGTCGAGCGGAGCACGGGAGGCGATCCATGGCGGTTCCCCTGGCACGTCTCGCGCCCCGAGGGGTAACGCAGGTGAGGGTGCGGACCAGCTAGCGTCTTGCGGGGGCAGTTTCGGGAGATCGGGGGTTGTGGGAGCAGGTGAGACCGGGGGTCCAATGTCAAGGGTGAGTCCCCTCTGTGGTCTCTGACCTTTGGGCCATGGCGTGTCGGAGTTGATGTGGATCGTGCCCTTCCCTGGCATTCTGATCCCACATCCTTCTCTCCTTCCCCCACTCGCAACTCTGGGAGCGGCAGTAACCCTAAGGTTCGCTGCAAGGCGGCGGAAGAAGGGAGGAGCGATTCCGTTGGATTCACGGACGGGAAGCGGGAGCGAGCAAGGATTCATTGCCACACGAGGTACGTGATCATCCAGACTCGGATTTGAGCGCACGACTTCATCATATCTGGTCTCGTAGTCTCAAATGTGGGTGTGCGAATACCATTGATATTCTGAATCCTAACCCTAATAAGCTTAGTGAATCTGAGAAGACTCCCCTTAGCGGAGCGGCACCATCCCGATCTAGTTGGTCGACTTTGGGTGGTGATACGAGGTCCTTTGTGCAGGTTCTCAAGGCTCCTCAGCAGCCGTGAACAAACATGAACAGACGTCCGTATGAGACAGGGAATTACAACAGATTTGGTGGTAATCTGGGAAGAGGTGCTAGAAATGACTGGAATGGACAAGGGAATAGGGAATGGGTACCGAGAGGGGTTCCCGAGAGGGCGTGCGGAGGTCAAGGAAGGGGACGAGGTAATTGGGATCGGGAGCGCAGATACAGAACAACATCGCCAGAGGGCCCTCAAGGGCGCCAAGGGTTGAGCCTTGGCCAACAAAGAATTGAGATATCTGAAAATGAGGCTTCACAATAACAGGATCATTCCCCGTGGTAGTGGTTGCTCAAAACACTGGGACAGTTGAAGTAGGACACCAAACTGATATACCAGGAAACTCTGACAAACCTCTGTTTTGTCAGAAATGTGGAAGGGTGGGACATGATTCCAAGGATTGTCCTAATCCTGTGATATGTGGAAGATGTAAAGCTGAGGGACATGTAGAGAGAGTTTGCAAAGACAAAGATGCCCCGGGAATATAATGCCCCATTTTTTTGGACTTTCAGCTTATGGTGCAGGATTTCATATGGTTCAAAGCAAATCCGTGATGAAGGGATCGAGATATGTCACCGTGGCATTAGTGACCGTGGATGGTCGGACAAGTCGCTGCCGACAAATTGAAGCCGAAGTTTGAACTCAAAGCGGGTAAACAATCGAAATGGAGGTGGTATGCCAAGAAAAATGGGGAAGGTAAATTTCAGCTAAGGTTCCCGAATGTACAAGCTCTTGATGATGTATGCCATTTCATAGAGATGAGAATGAGAACTGTTCCCGAGGGTGTGATCAAAGTTGAAAAAATGGAACCCTACAAATGGTTCTAAAGGAAAATTGGACATGGCTTGGTATAGGATATTCAATATCCCTTATGACAAGAGATCATATGCTAATGTTTGTCCGATAGCATCCATGGTGGGTGCTCCAATGGAGGTGGATAAGGGCAGTCTTACTAAGAATGAGTATGTTAGAGTGATGATTGCATGCGAGAGATATTACCAAGGTACCAAAGAAGGTCTTTGGATGGTGTTCTGATTTCTATTTGTATGACTATACCTTTCGGAGGGAGGTGATTCAGAGGGTCATATAAATCAAGCAGAAATCAATGGATAAGAAATGGGAGAGATAACAAATGAGATGATGCTCCATCTCCAAAGAAACAGAAGACTATTCAAGAGAAGACTCGGACTCAATTCATGGTCGAACTAGTACAAAGGGGGGAAAGCTTTTCAAGGAAAACAGAGCACAAGGACAAGGACTAGAGTTAGAACAGATGATGACAAGACAAGAGAAGCCACAAGATCAACACATAGTTGCAAGTAGCCTTGTTGGAGAAGGAGTTGTACAGGAAAAACAGAAGAGTCAGGAGGTACTAGATCCAGTCCAAGATCAGGGTCTTTCTGAGGATAATAGCAGAAAACTCGGAATCAAAGCTCGGCCTCAAGTTATGGTCCTTACTATGGGAATGTTTACATGGGGAGTTGGTATCTCCAAATTCAAAGCGACTGAATTTTGGTGATTTTGATAATGTGCAAGTGAACAAGATCACCGCTTTTACCATGGAAAACAATCCGCAATGATTATTGATGAATATGGATCAAATCTCAAACAAAGCAAAAAGGATTCCTTGCTCACTTTGTGAAAACTAAAAAGCCATCAATGAAGCAAGTCAAGACTGCTTCTTCAACATAGAGGATTTCTGGGAGGTAAAAGTTGCAAAAAAAGGATTAGAAACTATTATTGAGGAAAAGAAGAGGATGTAGTGAGTGCTATCTCTATCACCCAGCTTAAGGACAGCCAAGGTGGTCCCGAGGTGATTATGTCCAAATAAGAAGATTTGACAAGAACTAGAGGTTACAAGTCCACGGGAAGGGGATGAAAAGACCATCAAGAATAAGGATGAGATAATGGAGATAAAAAGTGGTACCGGAAGGGACAGTGGACGGTGGAGATACCACGAGCAGCAATGTTGTGGAGTCTATGCAAGGTACAAAAGGAAAAGAAGGGGAATGGGATACACAAATACAAGCAAAGAATGGAGGAAGTGATAGGCAATCAAAGCGTAAGGAAATCGGGATGGTATAAGTGGCAAGATGTAAGACAAAGTAAAAGGATCAAAGCAAGTGGAGTATCTCAAGTGAAGGTTGATATGCAGGCCAAGAAGAAGTTTGCCAAAGATCATGAAAATGAAGGTAATTCACCCAGCCATCAGAATTCCTTTGCAATTCTGGCTTATTCTCAAGTTGTAGAACTAGCTAGTAACATGGGCATTGCTAAAGATTCTATTAATCTTGACAAAATTGATTTGCTTAAAGACCTGGAAAATGCTAGGTTAAGACTAAATGAGCATCAATTGGTAGAAGATAATACAGAAACTGAAAATGACATTGAGGGAGAAGAAGGATGAAATAATGTGGAGGAACATAATGTACTTGAATGGGGGTCTGATGATTCTGATACTGAATCCTTAATCATTTCCCCCAAATCAAGAAAGAGCAAGTCTGGCAAGAAAAAAAGGAGGAAAACTATGGCTTTTAAGGGTGGTCCTAAAGACATCCTTAGCTGCAGTGAGAGAGATAACCCTATGGTTAGCCCAGGGATTAATCTCAGGAAGAAGAGAACAAAAACAAAAGTTTCCCAATGATAGGGATCATATGGAATTGCAGGAGGGTCTCTAAAAAGGGGTTGGGGTCTATACATCAAGGAACTAATCTGGGATCACAAAGCGATTTCATTGGCCTACAAGAGACAATGAAACAAAGTTACTCGATAAGTTCTATAGGAAAATTGATAGTAATAGTGATTTCGCTTTGGATGTCCATTCCTTCGAATGGAAAATCTGAGGTATGTTGAGTGGATTGAAAAAGATAGGTTTGATATAATTGATTATGATTGTGGAAAGTACATGATTATTGCCAATGTCTTTGACAAGAAACTTAAAAAAACTGGTCTCTGGGGAATGTATATGGACACGCTCATGATGAACTCAAAGATGAGTTCCTAGCCGAACTCGTCTCGTTTTTGCTATAAAGCCAAATTTCCAATTCCGTTTGGAAGAGATTTCAACATTATGAGATTTAGCACCGATAAGAATAAGGAATTTAGGGAAAATAATTTTTCCTCTGTCTTCAATTTAATCATTAACTCCTTTGAGTTAAGAGAGTTACCATTATCCGGTGGTAAATTCACCTGAGTAATAACAGGGGATGATCCCACCCTAGAAAAATTGGACAAGATTTTGATTTCAAGCTCTTGGGAAAATGAGTTTCCTTTAAGTAATCTGAGAAAAATTCCTGTGTACATGTCCGATCACAATCCTTTGATTGTGAGGACCGACATGGAACAACAAATTGGGTCTAGGCCTTTTTGCTTTGAGACCTCTTGGATCAAACATCCTATCTTTTTTAAAAAGTCAAAGAAATATGGGAGAGAAAAGTGAATGCCAAGTCTGCTATTGATAGATGGTGCATCAAGTTAGATAGGGTCAAGAAATTCCCGAAAGGGTGGGGACAAAGCTTAAAAGGCCACACAAGGAAATATAAGAAAATATTGGAAGATGAGATGGCTAAATTAGAAAAACTAGAAGAAGAGGAAGGACTCAGTCATGATAGATTGGACAGAAAACATTTATACATACTGAATTGCTAAGGATTCTAGAAGAGGAAGAAATGTACTGGCATAAGAGGTCAAATAGCAATTGGTTGTTGCAGGGAGACAACAATACTTTGCCTTTTTCATAGAGTGGCCAATGGCAAAAAGAGAAAAACACAATATTCTCCCTTATCACACAATGGTCGACATTGTGGGAGATGATGCTTTAGTCACCATGCTACCGAAGTTCTATAAAGAACTTTTTGGTCCTTCCGACCAAGTCGAGTTTGCTATTGATCCAAACCGTTGGGATCAATCGAAAATGTATCAAAATTTGTTTGCTCAATGTGGTGTACAAAAATTTTCACCAAACCTTTAACCATGAGAATGGAAAATGTTATGGAAAGGATTATCAATAGATGTCAATCGGGCTTTATTAAGAACGAAATATTATGGAAGGTATTCTAGCTCTACATGAAATTCTCGCATGATACAAAAAGCAAAAAGAAAGATGGTTTAGTTTTTTGAAGCTGGATTTTGAGAAAGCGTATGATAAAATAAATTGGGAATTTCTGTTTAATTGTCTCAAGCAAAGGGGTTTTGGAGATAAATGGTGTTCATGGATTCATCAGGGTGATGAGTACCGCACCGTAAGTGTCAAGGTGAACAATGTGACAGAAGCTACTTCAAATCAAAAGAGGTGTTAGACAGGGGGATCCTTTGTCTCCCTTCCTCGTTTAACATTGCAGTGATACTTTGGCCAAGATGATCGGTCCGCTCGGAAAGAATAAGGTAATTACTGGTTTGGTTCCCGAGTACATAAAAAATGGGGTAGTAGTGCCGCAGTTTCTTTGATGACACTATCCTCGTGTCTACAAGATGATGTACAACAGGCAACCAACCCGAAGTTGTCGTTATATCTCTATGAGAATATGTCCGGCCTTAAAATAAATTTTGCTAAAAGTGAAGTTATGATGGTAAATCATGATGATTCAAAAAATATCCTCTATGCTGAAATGTTCAATTGTGCAATTGGGGAATGGCCAATTAAATATTTGGGTGTGCCTGTCTCTCGGTCCGGTGCATGTAATTGACCGGATACCCATCTATGAGAAAGTGTTGAAAAGACTAGAGGGATGCAAAGGAAGTGCTTTGACACTAGGTGGTAGACTCACTCGATAAATGCCTGTTTGAGTAATGTCCCGCTTTATGCCATGTCCATGTTTTGGCCGCTTGTGTCGGTTCTAAACAAAATTGACATTGCCGAAAAAGATTTTTTTTAGCGGGGGAGGAAGTATCAAAAAGAAATACCATCTGAAGTGGGCTCTTATCACCAAACCCAAAAATAAAGGGGGTTAGGAGTGAAAGAGCTGAGAAAAAAATGAATATAAGCCTGTTGTGCAAGTGGTGGTGGAAAGTGGAGAATGGACAGGAATTTGGAATGATATTGTTAACAAAAAGTATATGAAAAAGGGGATGGTCAAGTGTTTTAAAGAAGAGTCCTAAGAACTCTTCAAGATGGAATGATTTGTTGAAAGTGAGACATATATATTTGAAAGGGAGATCAATGCAGGGGCAATGGTTTAAACACCGTTTACGAAATGATAGATGGTGTTGCCAGTGTCCCTAGCTGAAAAGTTCCCGAGTTGTATGAAATATGTAAGGAAACGTAATTGTTCAAAGGGCGTAAATGAAACGAAAGGATGGAGACTTTCTTTTCTCAGATGGTGGCTGTATGAGGAGTTACAAATACGCTTAAGAAGATTATATGATATAACCTTTCGTTGTAATCGTTAACAATGAAAAGGACATACCAATGGGATCATGAAAAATCAAAGAAATATTCAGTCAAGTCAAGTACAAAAAAGCTTACATGCTCATGAAACAAGGAACAAGAATAAGAGACTATGGAAGGCTCCTCTGTTCCTCTAAAGATTAAAATTTTTGTTTGGCTCTTGGAGCAAAATGCCATTTTAACTAAAGACAATCTTATCAAAAGAAAGTGGAAGGGGAGGGAAATGTGTGCCTTCGCGCCGAAAAAAAGAAACAATTAACCATTTATTTTTTGAATGTGCCACCGCAAAGTATGTTTGGAGTCTACTAGCATATACCTTCGGTGTCCAATGCACCGGGAATGCGCTTCAGTTCTCGCCTTGGATCCGAGATTTTCATTTTCCCAAACACCTAAAATGCATATGTTTGGTTTAGCAGCCAGTTTTTGGTCAATTTGGTGGATTAGAAACTTGTTTTGTTTTGAAAAGAAAAAGATTAAGTCTCCTACGAGATTGTATGCTTGATCTCCTCATTTCTCACTTATTGGGCAGGTCTCCACAAGGATGAGCTCAAAGAACAAGTGATCAACGGCACCGGTTATCAAGATGGCAGCTCTGTCATTCCACAGACCAATAACCAAGATCGGTTCCAGAAAACCGATGGTGCTTTTTGTCGGATGAAGACTTCAAGCAACCCCGGGTGGCGCCGTTTTCAAACTTTATAGTGTTGGTACTATTAGGAGAAACTTAAGCGGACTTGTTGAGTACCCCGCGTGGTACAGGTTGGGTCCCGGTACCTCCCCTTTACCATTCCCTTGGTGTTCGGGAAGGGTGAGAATGTTATCGTTATCTTTAGGACGCTACTCTTTAACTTCGCAAACTTTCTGTAATTTCGCTTGCGCAAGTAATGAAATTCGGTTTACCGCTGTGGAAAATATTTAGACGGTGCGTATAGCACACGTGCTGAGCACGCACGTGCTGCCCTAGACTACCGGTGACGACCAATGATGTCACTCTGCGGACCGGGAACACATCGTATGTAGTGCCCTTTTCCCCCTTCTGATTCAAACATGTCATAATTAGGGTCAAGTACACATGGGGTATCACTACTATAGATTCGTTTATCACTGTCGCCGGTATCACTGCCGGAATCCATCCACCGACAAGTGATGACCGCCAGCGCGGGAATATCGTAAAATCCATGGACCCAACCATCACTACTATAGATTCGTACATCACTAAAGGGCTCAAACCCCCTTCACCGACAAAAAATGAACCGCGTAACCAAAGCGGTAGTGATGTGAGCTTCGAAGTCATCGCCGGTCAAAACACCGGGCGGTGATTTGAGGAGAGACTGCCGGGCCACTATCCAATTGGCAACGCACCGTGATCAAACATTGTCGGGTGCTCCTTTGACCGGCAAAGATTTCCGATCTAAGCATTGCCGGTTCCTAAGTCAAACGGCAAATATGTTGATATCGAGAACACCGTCGGGCTACAAAGAACCGAACCGTAAGTGAGGGAAATAACACTATGGGGTTAGATTGTGCCGCAATGTAGCGAAGAGACAACAATGTGGGATTATTGTGAACCCGACAAAGGATCATTCCGTTAACAATGACGGTTGACTTTTAACCCAGTAGTGTTATTGAAGTTGACACCGGTTAATACAAATGACAATGTTGTTTCGCCATCGATGACGGTTTATAATTCAAATCGATAGTGTTTGTTGTAGTAACTCTACCAGTTTGATTGTCATTCACCGTCGGGCCCATGCTAACCCGGCATTTTTGTTCTATTTTTATATGTATTCATGGAATCCAGTTCTTTTATTCATGAAACTGCACACTATACATTAAATCTTTTGCACGGCGCTAATTTATGTACACTATACATTAAAGATTTGGGGAACCATGACAATTACAGTTGTCGACATAAATTAATCCACTATACATTAAATCTTTTGCAAGGCACTTGCAAAGTATTAACCTTGGCGCTTATTTAGAAAACCGCCACCATTAATCGGAGCCAAATAAGCCACCGTTCAGCAAGAAAACCGCCACGGTAAATCAATTAACCATGGCAATTTTTGTAAAATAATTGCCATGGTTAATATCGATTTACCCCCGGGCGTTCTTTAATTAACCGTGGTAGTTATAAAAAAACCGTCACGGTAAATTGATTAACTATGGCGGTTTTTATAAAAAAAACCCACCACGGTTAATATCTCTAAGTCCCAGAGGCCCGTAAAGCCCATATGGACCCATCCTCTCGGGCTTTTCTAAATAGCCGAGTTAGGGTTTTTCCTCACCCACACCCTAACTCCTCTCTCACCCAACACCAAAGCACTCCCTCCCTCTCTCGATATCTCCCCTCTCCCCATTGCCTCCCACTCCCGAGATCTCCCCTCTCCCCACTCCCTCCCTCCACCAAGGCCATGTGGCGCGACCCATGGGGCGGGCGGCCCGCCCAGCGGAGGCGTGCTCACGCGGATCTAGTGTTGTAGGTGCTAGAGCGGCACCGGGCCGGCATGGGGACGGCGGCGGCCCGGGCGAGCGCCGCAGCAAGCGCAAGGCCAGCGTTGGTGGCTTCCCTCGGCGTCGCGGGGTGGAGGGCAAGCACCTCCTCGCGCACCGTGGCTCGGGCTCGTAGGCCGCCACGGTGGCGTCCAAGCGGCACACAGGGTGGGGTGAGCACCTCCTCGGGCGCACCGGTGGTGTGGGCTCATGAGCCGCCAGCCGGTGGCATCCAGTGACGGGCGAGCACCTCCTCTCCGTGACGATGACGCAGCGGTGGTGGTGGTGGCTCCCCGAAACCCTAGCAGCAACCGATAGTGCACGAACCCTAGCGGGCCTAGATCTAGGCCCATCTAGGTCTAGATCTAGGGTTTTACCTTTTTTATTTTTTACGAATTTACCGTGACGGTTTTTATTAAATAACCACCACGGTTAATATTAATGGTGGCGGTTTTGGTGGTGAGAATACCGCCACGGTTAATCGATTAACCGTGACCATTGCTCAGTGGCGGTTACAAAAATTGCCACAGTAAATCCAAAAAAAAGTGCCACGGTTAATCTTTAATGTAGTAGTGATCGGAGGTGGAATTAGAGAGCAAGCTTGTGTATGTACTCCTCGTCATCGCCATCATCATCAAATCACTAATGCAAATCTTTGTGTTTATATATTTGGAGAGGACAATGACGATCGTCAACATAAATTAATTGAAGGTGTTTAGTGGCCCAATGTTGCAGATGTAATTAGTTGGAGGCCTCTAGAGGGCCAGTAACCAGAAACTACACAATTCTCTGGTTGTCGGATGGAGCTTCGTGCAGATATATTAAAGTGGAAAATTGTACTTTATAATTCCTCAATGAACGAATAAAGCCATGTGAACTTTGTTCCTTGTGTTGTATTGTACATGTATTTAATTTTGTATACGGATGTGTAAACTGGCACGTCTGAGCTTATTAGTACTTATTAGTACAATCCACAAAACACACATGTCTCTGCCTTACTGATTTTTCTTTCAGGTGAAACAACTGGATCGGAGCGCTAGCATGTATAGTAGTAGCACTGAAACCAAGAACATTCACCGTGGACGTTCTTGGAGCTTTCTTCTAAGCATAGATCATCACAGTGGAGATTAATTGTAAATGCTCCAGCTCGAGCACAATCCATGATAACTGCTGCTCAGGTGCTTGTTGCTCATGTGGCAGCTTCCCCTCTACGTGTACGCAGGTATTGAACATATTACTAGCACGTGCTAGAACATGATTAACCGAAAGATTAATCAAAATGACATATTGTTGTATACACTAGCCAATTCAACGTCAAAACATAAGCTGTTACGAGAGACATCTATATTTTCATCAATTTATACATGAGCACGTACATATCAGCGGTCACCATGATAATTAGGAGCAGGGCAGTAGAGAGATTCTTTCCTGAATGCAGCATTGATTGTTTTTTCATTTTGCGCCATTGATTTTTTTTTTTTTTTTTTTGTTAAAGTTTGTACGTTGAAGAAAAGAACAGATTGGTGGACCATCCAGTGGGGAGAAGTCCGATGATATATACATATAAATCATATGCCTTGTATGGTCCGCCATCGAAGCATCGATCCTACTTCCCCATCCCAATTCCCAAAATGTGTAAGTCGTTTGGTTTTTTTTACTTTATGTTTGACCACTCATCTTATTCAAAAAAAAAATTATATAAATATAATTTAATTTAAGTTATTTTTGAAGAATTTTTATTAATAAATCAAGCTTCTACAAAAGAAGTCATATTTTGCATAAATTTTTGAATAAGATGATTAGTCAAACTTAGGGGACGGAGGATCCAACACAACTTTGTTGGCCTATGCATGGTGCCAGGCGCTAGCTGTGTTCCCTAATGTGTTTGCTAATGTTTGCAGGTGGGATTAGCCGAGACGTGCGGTGTGGAAGGCTCTGAATCAGATGTGTAGGTTAGGTCCGGTTACAGAATATGATATTCTGTAGCCAGCTATAGGGTATTCTATATATATCTCACTAAAACACTATTCATTAGGCCGTCTCCAATGGTTAGCTATTTGGCTATCTAGATGTGACGTGGCAGGGAAAAAGTAAGAGAGAGAGTAGTCACTAGCTACATGCAAATAGCTAGACTATTTCACGTAGTCCAAGAACATGTGAGATGAGCATGTGGGTCCAAGAATATAAAAATAGTCTTTGTTGTTGTCTCTCACCTCCACGTCAGCCGACTACGTAGATAGTACTAGCTATTACCATTGCGGACGCCCTTATAAGCCTTGTTTATCTGTCCATTTCAAACTAATAATACCAAGAAAATACATTTTTTTTGACCACCAGGCTTGGACCATTGCACATGGTTGGTTCGGAGCGGTACCAACAACAACAAAATCAGAGGGGGCATTTAGAGCAGTAGCACTGAAACCAGGAACATTCGCCGTAATAGTTATCGTCGCTTTCTTCTACGCATGTAGGATCGCAAGTGATATTAGTGCCAAAGCACAATCCATGATAATTGCTGCTCAGGTGCCAACAATCTTCCATACCCTGCACGTATGCAGGCATTGAACAAACTAGCACATGCAAGAACACGGTTAATTGGCTCAAAGATTAATCAAAACAAGATATTAAGTTACAAACACGAGCCAATTCAATGCCAAAACTTAAACTGTTAGGAGAAACACTTTTATTTCCAATAGTTCATACATGTGCACATACGTACCAACGGCCATGACGACAATCAGGAGCCCGAATGCAAAGAGATTCTTTCCTAAAGGCGTCATTGGGGTTTTTCTTTTTGGTGTGAGATTTTATATATGGAAGAAAAAGAATGAGCGAGGAGGTTGGTGGAAGATGAGCGAAGGACACTATATGTATATATATAAATGACATGCCTAATGTGTTCCACGGTAGAAGCATAAAGATACAATCGTATTCTCCTAGTGTTTTCCAGCACAAGCTCGCTGGCCTGGTCGCAAAGCTGAGCCTGGGGCCTCGCGGTGTCTATCTCACAGCTCAGTCTTTTTCAATGTCTAGCTTAGGTAGGTAGATAGGTAGCAACATATGTTATAATCCTTTTTTGTTCGTTTGTTTCAAACTTTATTGCAAAAACGATTTTTGACCTATATAAAATGTGGGCCGGGAGAATGGACTGTAGAGTCATGCCAAAGGGGATGCAGGCTGGCACAGTCCAAGCGTTCATTCATTATGTCCTATGCTTGTTGGTAGACAATGTAGCCTCATCTAAATTTTGTTTCGTATAGGTCTGCTTGGAACTAATCTCTACTTATACTCCTACTAAGATGAAATAGGAATCGTCAACACTGACTTCAGCGTGATGTAGCTCATGACGTGAATGCACTAATCAAAGTTGTGCTAGAGAGAGACACAGGCAAATGGCACACGCCGCCGCCTGGAGTGCTAAAACTGAACTGTGACGCTTCATACAAGGCTGTGGAGGGGTCAGAGATCGAGCTGGGGATTTGTTATCAGGGATAAGGATGGTGATGACTGGTAGAGGAAGGATCAACCATCTTGTAAGCCCCTTCCATGCTAAGGTGATTGGATGTTTACAAGAAGAAGCGGAGCTACATTCAAACGCCACAAAAATTTGAAAAAACACTATTCGAAACAGATTTTCACCATGTTTGTAGATTAAATTTTCACACATATAAGGAAAAAGGCAGCCCCCCCCCAACCTGATCTAGCTTCTCCCCTGTTTACAAGTCAGACTGTACTGAAGAATGATGCCCTGCTGATCAAATAAGATTTGGCTAAAACTGAAGTATGTGATATATAGAGCGGCGGAAGGTTCGGTGTATGAACTCAAGTTTTTATGGCTTGTTTGGTTTGCACCCTGGACTGATTTTGCATGGACAGGCAGCTGCTTGGATGTTGTTGCCTGGTGTGCATTTGGATGGAGCCTTGGAAACGTGTGTAGGCCAGGCGAGGCACCCTCCGCCTGGCCACCAAAAATGTCCACCTGGCTTCCGCTAACAAAAAAATTCAGTCCCTGGCGATAAATGTAAAATTTTAGAAATTTCGAAAATATTGGGCCAAATTTAATTTAATTTTTTAAAAATGTTTGGCATCATTTCATTAGAAAAACACTATAATCAATCATCCATCGCAAATTTATATAACATCGGTAAAATAACATAGTATCTCATAGAAGTAGAGCCGTGATAATACATCAAACGGTAATACCGGTATTAAAAAAATCAATCCAGCGATATTTTCAGAAATTTCGCAAGATTTCACCGAAAAAGATCGGAAATCACGGTGCTGCCTAGGCTCTAGTTCTATTCGTGAGCCCATTGCTGGATCTCAGCTAGTTTGATCCCTCCACCATCAAACTCGATCACGCTGGACTCGATCTCGGCCGCTCCTAGCTCCCTTATGAAGGGATCAATACATCAACTTCACAACCATCTGACGTTGCACTTTTTCTCACTATGGTCCTGCTACAGATGACTGCAAATCCCACTCGCAGGGTGAGCGCAGCCACTGCCAAGAGTAGCGGATATGATTGAGTTGGCCTCTGGAATATAGAGGGACCTCAAGTGATTGTACGTGCTGGTAGTAGCCAGGAAAAGGGTTAGAGCTGTGGTTGAGGACGCCCATATTGTGTGCCTAACTGCCTATATCAGAACAATAGGGTGCATGATGTCAGTGTTGAAAAGATCAACCTATAGTGGCACCCCCTAGATAAATTCTTCCTGCTTCGGTTCTAGTGTTTCTACTGCTATGTTCTTGTATGCTATTCATGTATTTTTATTTGGGATATAACTTGCTAATTCAGGCTACATATTTGTCTGCTTACACTGCATTGTTTTGAGGATTACTTGATCATCATGGCATGTTTCCTGTCACGTAGATTATTGTCTAGCTTAACTAAGCAACTTCGGATGTTGTACCTACCAATGTATTTTTCTCTCCTTTTTTCCTCTTGAAATGTAGTAGTTTTTTTTTATAATCGGGGTATCCCCATTTCCATTCAAGAACGAAAATATAGACGTCATTTTAGAGATGTTTCAGAAATAAGAAGCAGAAGGACGAAATGCCAGCCCAACATGACGGCCAAAACCTTACAAACTGCTCTTGACCAATAGCGCAAGAGGGATAGGACTCCTACCAACTAAGTTTGAGGCCACCAGCCATTACAGAACATAACCAGTTTCAACGACATAAGCAAAACAGATAACCAAGGCACCAGCCACATCTTTTGAGCAGGTCTTCCCTTTGAGCATCATCTTCTCCATTAGCAGGTCTTTTCACCTTCTTTGAAGCTAGGATCTCCATCGCCACCTTGATCATGACGTGTTGATTTCTTCCTCCAGTTCTGCCTTGCTTATCTCTGGATAAAGTCCTGCCCAAAAACTTCATTAAAGCCCCAGCATGATAAATAATTTCCAATGGGTTCTTAATGTTTTTCTTGTTAAAGCATGCCTTGTTTTTGGCCTTCTAAATGTCCCAACAAATAGCAGCAGCTCCTAAGACATGAAATTCTTTTCCTCTGGGTAGCCATTTGTCAAGCCACTTCCAGCAATGACATAGGTCCCCGTGGATATCAAGCAGTTAGGTTGATCTCCACCAGTTGGCCCAACGGTCAACTGGGCCCTTGGTTTCACGCCCTGATCGGGGGCGTCCAGCCCAAGACAAGGTTGATGGGCCCCTGTCGCGCAGCCCTATAAAGAGGAGGTGGGGGCCACGGTTTAGGGTACGAGGTTCACCACTGTAGCCGCCGCCCCCACCGTCCACTCCTAGTCCGATCGAGAGGAGGCGCTGCAAGCGATGGGATGGACCCATCGCCACCGACTCCAACACCAACGCCATGCCTAGATCGACCATACCCTTGATGAGGACTACAAGGACTATCTGGTATGTGTATCCATCTCCTCACTGCCCCTCTCTGTCTCTATCTGTTTCCAGTTCATGATCTACCACTTATTTGTCACGATTCAAGATAAAAGTACCCGCTGGATCTCACCTAGTCGATCCTAAATTTCTAACAATCAGTTGCTCCAAAACATCTAGCAGTGCAAGCCCGAACTAATTTTGCAACTGAACATTTAAAAACCAAGTGGTCAACAGATTCATTTTCATCACAAAAGTAGCATTCAGGGTGGCCTTTCCAATTCTTTTTCAGAAGGTTATCCTTAGTAAGCACCACCCCATTGGCTAGTAACCACATGGAATATTTAATTTTGGGAGGGATCTTCCCTTTTAAATTGCTTAAGATAAGTTTCAGTTAGCCCGTCATACACCGACCTAATCAGTAAATTTACCTTCCTTGCCCCATTTCCATGTGATCTTATCAAAATGTTCAGATTTGGGCCCAAGTGTTCATGAGCTCATCTGTTATTTTCTAAAAGAAAGATGTATGATACCATTCTTCACATCTCTGACAGACACATTTTTCTGATCACATAAAGCATATAGCACAGGGATCATAATCATATACAACTCGATCAAGGGTTTATCAAATGACCAGGGATCTTCCCAAAAATCTGGTTTCCATTCCATTGTTGATTTCAATAGATCTACCCTTCAAGTATAAATCTTTGATTTTTGAGTAAATTAGCCCACATGGGTGAGTCATCAAGTTTATGATTAACATCATGAATAGACTTTCTCGCCAAAGTATTTTGCTTTAAAAAGATTTTTTCCATAACCCTTCCTCTTTTCAAGCTTCCACCACCATTTGCTCAAAAAGCTGATGTTCAGCTTAGGCAAGTCTTTAATACCAACACCCCCTTTCTTCTTACTTTTACCTATTTTAGTCCATTTCACCAAATGATATTTTTTTTCTTAGTTCCTACCCCTTGCTAGAAAAAGATTCTTCTGGTCTTAACTATCTCTTTAGTAATGGATTTAGGTAGGAGATATAGAGACATATGATCCATTGGAGAGTTGTTAGGACATGCACTTATAAGAGTGGATCTACTAGCCATTGTTAGAGTACCCCCTTTCCATTCATGAAGCTTCTTATGGCATTTTGGAGATAGAGGTGCCCATCTTACTTGGGCTAATAGGGAAGAGAGAGAGAGAGAGAGAGAGAGAGAGAGAGAGAGTATGACCCTACTTGGAACACATGAATTTTTGTCATCTTTGTAAGTTCGTTTCGTAAACTTAAACTACTGCTGTAAAATTACAGTAGCTCTTTTAAGATTATTGCATTCAAATAGGCCCTAATATTTTTTATTCCTTATGGCAAGCCCATATGCATTTGGATAGCTCATATGGTCAAGCATTCCAATCACACAATTCTAAGTCCTTCAGGCTTGAACTTAGATGCAATTTTATTTTTGTTGACGAAAATTGTACAAATTGGTTATTACAACACAAGCACACACATCCTACACACACCACCGAGCTCGATTGTATATCTAATCAATCGAAGGTACAAGCTCGAGTAACCTCTTTGTTTCTTAGAAAAGAAAGAACACTATATACGTATTATATTAGTATCAATGGAATTTTCCTTATCGTAAAAAAAAAGGCCATGAGGGATAATTTATATATTGTTAAGAAGCGGCAGGGTAGGATCATTCCATCATGGTTGGATTGGAACGCTAGCATGAAGTATAGCAGTAGCACTTAAACCCGTCACAAGCACCGTATAAGTTGTCGGTGCTTTCAGCTTCGCATGCATAATTGCATTCACCGCCCCAAACGCAAAATCCATTGAACATGCTCAGGTGTCGACAAAGAGAAGCTAGGCTCGATTGAAGACGACTCTGGGATTGCGCGAATGTAGGCATTGAATATACTAGCACATGCAACAACATGTTTAATTAGCTGATTAATCAAAACAACATATTAAGTTTAATATTTTCAAGCTCATACATGTGCATAGACTTACCGGCGACCACGATGATCATTATTAGGAGCACGACCGTAGAGATATTCTTTCCTAAAGGCATCATTGGTTGTTTTCTTTTCAGGCGGTAGCTTTGGTACGCTGATGAATAAAAAGAATGCCCCGATCGAGCGAATTGATGGATGGATGATATAGAGTGAGGTGAAGTACGGAAATATTTATAAATACTCGCCGATGGAATGCGACGCCACTTTCGCATTGTAAACATCCAGCGAAGTTTTAAAAAAGAAAGCATCTCTAGCGATACGGCTCGACGTGGGTCATCATGGCGTCCCTACTTACGTCTTCTTCCCTCCATTCCAAATTATAAGACGTTTTGGCTTTTCTAGATACATTTCTTTTGCTATGCATCTAGTTATACACTATGTCTAGATACATAATTAAATTAAAGTATCTAGAAAAGCCAAAACGTCTTCTAATTTGAAATGGAGGTAATATATGTGTTTGTTGTGTGGCCTACCACCCCCTATCGAGGACGATGTCGTTTGGGCCGGTCTTGCCACTCAGGCAGGAATGGCGAGAAGCACGGGCCCAGCTTATAGGAAGATGTTGAGATCAAGGGTTGACTTCGATTGACCTATTTTTTTTTTTTTGTACCATAGTTTTTCCTTAATAATGGTAGAATGTTATTCATTAAATCCACCATAAATTATATCTTGATATTCTATTCAATTGCTATCTTTATAGATGGTAATATAGTTCTCTATAAAAAAACATTAAAATTAAAGAAGTTCGACTTAGAGCAAGGCTAGATGAACTACTCTATCCAGTTTGGCAAATAGTTAGTAGTATTTTGGACATGTTTCGAGTCAATTTCTTAAAACCGTTGTTAAAATAAGTTTTTCAAAAATTATATGGTCTGGAAATATTAACAACTCATGCATAGACTTTTCATGGGGAAAACCGTCTCATATATAGAAGTATTAAATCTTTTATAATGTTCATTTATTTTTCCAAGCCACACGAACTCCTACGACGCGTCTGCAGCAGCGGCAACGACGACGTCGATGTCAGCGGTGGCTTTAGACGACGGCGGGATCGATGGAGAGTTGGAGTTTATTTGCTGTTGCGTGGGAAGGTTCGCCGTGGAATTTTACATCGCACGCTGGAGATGTTCTGTCGTCTTCATATATTCCTCGCCTGTGTGTGCAACATGCCATGTATTTGGTTTGGTTTTATAATCGTACATCGAATCTGTCACACCCAGGGTTTGGGCCTTGGGACCAAGCCCAAAGAGCCCACTCGAGGGCACTAGAGGGTAGGCAGCGTAGGGGGTAGGCAGCGTGCGCGCGTGCCTGGCCGGCGCCGCCGCTGTCCTTGTTATCCAAATCTCGTCAAAATATATATTAGGGAACAAATATTTAGGAAAGAAATAGTTTGGTTTGTCAAGAGATATTTCGATATATAAGGAAACCTCCTAAATATTTATTAGCATGCAAGTCCCCCTCGGACTATATAAATATAAGGAGCATGTAATCGCTTGAATCTTAATCAGAAAAATTAAAAGGGTAACACCGAAAGCTCAGGATCTCTAGCTCTCTGCCTAACCATAGCCACCGCCTGCCTGCCCTCCACACGCCGCCGCCCCCGCCGCGCCGCGCGCCATGGCACCGCCGACACCGTCATCGCCGCCCCTCTGCAAGACGGTCAGGACAGCCGATATCCGAAGACCCGGGATCGATTCCTACCCCGATGGCTTCCGACCACAACCACCGTCAAGATTCGATGGCCACTCCACCGACGTCCTACCCGAGATGATCATGGAGGCACTCCGCGACGCCAGATTCCAGGATGACTCCGACAAGGTTGCGATCTCCAACGCATCAACACGAGGTGCGGCTCCAGCCTTCCCGACCAGCACAACACCATCCTTGCTGGACACCTCGCCCGCATGAAGATCACCGGCGACCTCGCCCGCCTTGGGAACCGCAACTACCTCCTCAACGACGACCTCGTCGACGCCGCCCCTACCATGGGCGCTACTGACGACAACGGTGCTCCCACGGGCGCCGCCGACATCGCCCCCTCCTTGATCACCGACGCCGCAAGCAACGAGAACAACTACCCCTGGGGACGCCACCGCTGTCGCAGCTTCGGATCAGATCGAAGCCACCATTGACGCCCACTAGCCGCCGAAAAGCCTACCCAAGTAGGCCAACGTCTCGTGGCTACTACAATGACGAGGTAAGTTTCCCACACACCAACAACATGATCTCTGATCAGGATTGCAAACGCCATCATGAGCAACACAACGACGTCGACATCGACGTCGCTGACCCTGACGTCCTGAACAACACCGGCGCCATGGACACGAACGACGTCAACACCCTCGCAGATCGAACACCACCCGCACGACAATCACCAAGCAAGTCCATGTTACCCGACAGCACTCGCTACCTCTATCATCAATGTTGCAACAATGTCACCCGACGTCCCCATTGACGCCGCTCACCACAACGACCTCGACGACACCTCCAAGGGCACAACTAACGGCGATGATGTCTCTCCCAAGGGCGCCATCATCAACCCCGACATCGACAACCTGACCACGACGTCCTCGACATCGCCATGCGTACCATCTACGACATTGGCAACATCGACAACAGTCTTCAGCTCATCGAGGGAACGCGACACCAACATCGACATCACCAACGACGCCCCCACGGGCGCCACCACCGGCATGATTGCCAACTCGCTGAACTCCAACAACGGCGGTAGCCCGCTACACCTGTTGGACATTCCGCGGACATCCACTATGGCGAGAACGCCGAAAAGGAAGCTACGACTCCTATCGTGGCTTTGACCCCGGCAGTACAAAGACAGACAGCACCCCTACTCTCGTGGTCGGATTCCTCGATGACACCGCGCTAGCCCGGGCGCATAAGGCGCACCCATCAACACCACGACAACGGAACATTGGCCCTAACAAAGACATGAGGTATGCCGCTATCCACCTGACAATAGCGGTACTTCTCTGGTTCATCTGCATGCCACGCCAGGCGCCACTGGAGGACTGGAACACCTCCACACGATGTCTCTTTGCGGTTTCAAGTTGTCAAGCTATGTCGACACTACCAACAACCTCGCGCAATATCGACAGGGTGACGACACAATACGGCTACATCTACACCCTCGACAAGGCGCCAGCCCCGTACAACTACATCAGCACTTTCGACTTCGCTAATGGGCTCCACGCTACACTACGGGAGACAACACAGCAGGAGGCGCCCCGGACAACGGACAAAGCGATCCAACTCGCTCGTCGACTCGACATCCTTCTGCCTCATTCGTCTCACACCTCAGCGAAACACAACGAACATGACACCATCCTTGACCCGGCAACGACAGCAACAACGACTCGAGGACCGATCCAGCCAGCTCCCTCGACCATCGACGACATCAACGCCCGGTATGACTACACCCCTCAAGCCAGCCAATGAGCTCTGCAACAAGCCTTGGGCTGTGGTGCACCAGGAGGCGCCCTACATGTTGGGCACGAAGATCCAGCTCGTGCACCAAGTCAACTCCCTCGTCTCCTACGAGGTCTTCAACGAGTTCCAACTTGCAAGCTCAATTGATGACGACATGAGGTATATGCCACCTACACCGATCCTCTACTTCGTCGCTACCCTAGAGGCCCTCTTCAAGGCTATCATCCTACCTCAACTCACTACATCGACCGACCACAAGCTACATGGCATCACCGAGACCATCAATCTCCATGCGGGAGCACTAGCTTGGGCGCAACTCAAGGTGATTGGCGTTCACCTGACGACGACCTCGCCTTCTGTGCCAGGCTTTACGACAAGCACCTTGCTGATGGAAGAGCTAACACGTAGCTTCTTTCCATTAGTATCGGTCTTCTTCTTCAACGACCACTATGCTCACCCGCCCCACAAAGATCTCACGGCGATCACATGAGCCAGGAGAGCAGTGGACTTGCATTCTTTGAACCATCATTAGAAAAGAGTGCCACACTCTTCGGGACTTGCTACTTCGACTACCCCGTCAACATCGTCAGACATGCAACACCACAGTAGCGAGGACGCGCTGTGCGAAAAAGTGGGAGGAAATGTCACACCCTACGGTTTGGGCCTTGGGACCAAGCCCAAGGAGCCCCACGCGAGGGCACCAGCGGTAGGCAACGCGGCGCGTGCTTGGCGTGCTTAAGCGCCGCGCCGTGTCGCCGTTATCCAAATCTCGTCAAAATAAATATTAGGGAACAAATATTTGAGATCTATAAGGAAACCTCCTAAATGTTTCTTAGCGTGCAAGTCTCCCTCGGACTATAAATTCAAGGAGCATGTAATCGGTTGAATTTTAATCGAAAAAACTAAAGGGGTAACACCCGAAAGCTCGTGCTCTCTAGCTCTCGCCCTAACCCTAGCCGCGGCCGCCGCCCTCCACACGCCGCCCCCGCCCACGCGCCACGCCGCCCTCCATGGCGCCGCCCGCCAAATCATCACCGCCCATCGAGAAGGCGGCTGTGACAACATCTTTACTAATTAAACAAATAAAAACGAACGCCGATAAAATAGTAGATAACATACATGCATCTAGATCGGAAAAGTGTATTTGGATCGAAAAATATTAACAAACAAACACAACTGGTTGGTTAGTTAGGCCAGACCAAAATAATGCTAAAAAAAAAGAGGGAGAAATATTGCCTCTTTATTATTAGGTATAGATAAATTAATAAGCTGGTCATGTGTGTTAGTGTCTTTTATTTGTTGAAAATTTGTAGTTGCTACCATGAGCAAACCCTAGATGGACTATGGAGGTAGATATATAGGCTCATGAAAAATAGAAAAGTTATATTTGTATCCAATACAAACTTAAGAAGAGTGCGGTTGGAAGGTTGAAAAGGAGGGGGGATAGTAGGAGCATGTTTCACTACTACAGATTCTTACATCGCTGTCGGGCTCAAACCCCCCTTCACTGACGGAAAATGAACCAGCAGAACCAAAGCGGTAGTGATGTGGGAATCAAACACCGCTGGGTCGAAACACCGGCAAAGATTTGAGGAGAGACTTCCGTTCGCTATCAAACCGCAACGGAATGTGATCGAACACCGCCGGATGCTCCTTCGACCGGTAGCATTTTTTATCCAAGCAATGTTGTTTCGAAGTCAAACGGCAGCGTTGATATTGAGAACACCGCCGGACTTGAACGAACCGATAGAATCGAGGGAAATAACACTATTGGGTAAGATTTTGCCGACAAAGGTAGCGAAGAGACAACAATATCGGTTGGATTTGTGGACCCGATAGTGATCTTTACGTGAAGATTGTCGATTGATTTTTAACCCGATAGTGTTATTACAGTTGTCACCGCCGGTTGCTTAATGCAGCCGATAGTGCTATTTCTATCATCAATGACGGTTTGTAACTCAAACTGATAGTGTTTGGTGTAATAACACTACCGGTTTGTTTGTCATTCACCGCCGGGCCCATGCTAACGGCATTTTTGTTTTAAAATTGGCCCTAATATTTTTTATTCCTTATGGCAAGCCCATATGCATTTGGATAGCTCATACATCCAATCACACAATTCTAAGTCCTTCAAACTTTGAACTTAATTAGATGCAATTTTATTTTGTTAACGAAAATTGTACATATTGGTTACTACAACACATGCACACGCACACTACAGACACCACGAGTCCAAAGGTACTCCCTCTCCGGATGGTATTAGAAGTCGTTTAGGACAACGACACAGTCTTCAAAACACAACTTTGACCTCTTATTATTATAAAAATATTTGTGGAGATGTGATATATGTATAATTTTATTAAATTATTTTATAAGACAAATCTACTCATATAATTTTTACATTTACAAACTCAACAATTTAAAAGTTATTGATGATTTATATTCCCGATGTTTGACCAAAACCTTGTCCAAAAAACGACTTCTAATACCATCCCGGAGGGAGTATATCTAATCAATCAAAGCTACAAGTTCAAGTGACCTCTTGTTTCTTAAAAAGAAAGAACACTATATATGTATTATTTTACATATAAGGGCCAGGATGGGACAATTTATATATAGTTAAGAAACCCTAGGCTAGGATCATTCCATCATGGCTGGATTGGAGTGCTAGTAGCAGCAACAATCTCAGAGGTGCAGGAAGTATAGCAGTAGCACATAAACCCGTCACAAGCACTGTATAAGTTGTCGGAGCTTTCAAATGCGCATGCATAATTGCAGTCGCCGCCAAAAGGGCACGGTCCTCGGTACATTCCGCTCGGGTGTCGACAAAGAGAAGCTAGGCTCGATTGAAGAAGACTCTGCGGTTGCGCGTATGCAGGCATTGAATATACTAGCACATGCAAGAACATGTTTAATTAGCTGATTAATCAAAACAACATATTAAGTTCAATATTTTCAGCAGCTCATACATGTGCACAGACTTACCGGCGACCACGATTATTAGGAGCACGGTTGTAGAGATATTCTTCTTTCCTAAAGGCATCAGGCGGTAGCTTTTGTACGCTGATGAATAAAAGAATGCCCGATCGATCGAGCGATGGATGATAGAGTGAGGTGAATTGGTGGATGGATGATAGAGTGAGGTGAAGTAGGAAGATATTTATATATACTCGCCGATGGAATGCGACGCCACTTTCGCATTGTAAGCATCTCCAGCGAAGTTTTAAAAAGAAAGCATCTGGCGATTCGGCTCGACGTGGGTCATCATGGCGTCCCTACTTACGTACTTTATGCGTTTGCGTATGGCCAATCTACGGCTATACTGTACGCATAACTTTCAAGCTGCTTCCATCCAGGACGTACGATGCCGTTTGGGCCGGCCTTGGCACCCAGGCAGGAATGGCAAGAAGCACGGCCCAGCTTATTATAGGAAGAGGTCGAGATCAAGGGTTGAGTTCCTTAATAACGGAAGAATGCTTCGATTGTCCCGTTAACACCAGCAATTAGATACTCCAACCATCCCGTGTTATATAGGCAACTTTAAATATCACTAGTTTTGACCAAGTTTAAAAAAATGCTAATATCTACGTCATGAAATTAGCTTCATTAAATCCACCATAAATTATATCTTGACATTCTATTCAATTAGTATTTTTATAGATCGTAGTATGGTTCTCTATAAAAAAAAACATCAAAAAATTAAAGAAGTTCGACTTAGAACAAGGCTAAATGAACTACTCTTTCCAGTTTGGCAAATAGTTAGTAGAATTCTTTCGTTCTGTAAATTGAACTTACTGCTATAAAATTCCCCTAGAGTTCTTTTGAAATTGTTGCGTTCATATGGGCCCTAATGTTTTCTATTCCTTATGGCAAGCCCATATGCATGCATTTGGGTAACTCAAAGGTGTGGTCATGCGTCCAATCATAAGTCCTTCAAACTTGAACTTTGATGTGATTTTTTTTGTTGACGAAACATTATATAGATTGGTTACTACAACACACACCCTACACACACAACCGAGTCCCATTGTATATCTAATCAAAGTTACAAGCTCGAGTAACACCTCCTGTTTCTTAAAAAGAAAGAACACACACACATACCCTACACACACAACTGAGTCCGATTGTATATCTAATCAATGATCGCCGACTATGCGACTGCGTGCATGCTGCAGGTACCGAACATACTAGCACGTGAAAGAAGCCAAAAGATTAATCATCAAAACAAGCATTTTCAAGTTTTATACAGTATATTTCAACAGTTGATACGTGTGCTTGGGACATACCGGCGGCCACGCCGTTAGGAGCACGACTGCAGAGATATTCTTTCCTGAAGGCGTCACTGATTGCTTTTCAGGTGGTAGCTAGCTAGCTAGCTTTTGGCCGTTGTTGAAGAAAATAGTGAGCATGCAGATTGGTGGGCTGGGGATGATAGAGTGAGGAGCGGATGATAGATCGAGTGAGAAGAAGTACGACGTGGGTCTGTATTCAAACTTCACGGTCTTTATAACATGGACGACGCATTGGCAATAGCATTGTAAGCATCGCCAGAGATTCGGCTCGACGTGGGTCATCGCGTCCCTACTTACGTATGCGTTTGCGTACGGAACAGGATTCATACGAACTTCCAACAATTCATCACACCATAACACAATTCATCACACCATAACAACCGGATCAAGTTTATATCAAAAGTCAATTGTGAAAGAAGCCCACTCAAAGCAGGACACGAAGAAACGCGTTGCTCCGTTCTCGGTCGAGCATGTAACTGTAACATGACTCCAAGACCAGCTATTATATTTCTACAGGGTAAGAGTAATCCGGCCGATTTTGACCGAGTTAAAAAAATGGTAATATCTACGTCATGAAGTTAGCTTCAGTAAATCCACCATAAATTATATCTTGGTATTCTATTCAATTGGTATGTAACAGCCGAGCCGAGCTCCGGGCACGGCGGCTAGGCCGGCACGGTTGGCACGGTTGGGGTGGCGGTAGGCGGCGCTGGCAGCGTGGGCGTGCATCAGGGGAGAGGGGATAGCGACGGCGGAGAGAAAGGAGATAGGGGAAATATTTTCTTTGATTGGTTAAACAAAGAGATTACGCCTCCCTATTATGTATAGTCCCTAATGAATTTGCACAGCAAGCAAACTCCAAAAGATTTCCTTATAGATCGGAATACATCTTTCCTAAGCAATTCGATCTCTTTTTCCCTAATCCTCCCTTCGTGAAAGGAAGAACGTGAAATTCTTTTTCCTTTCTACAGAGACCAAGAGATTGGATCTACCCATAAGAGGAATACTCCACTTCTTGGTCTTTGACCCCCAAGTCACTACGAAAACTCAATCTATCTATTTTCTAAACATTTATTTATTTCTTAATATGTTTTTTGGCGGATAAGGATGACGAAGGCGGCGATGGCGGTGGCTGCCGCCCTCCTGGCGCGCCCAACAAGGCCCTAGGCCCCTTGGGCCTTGTCACTTTTGGGCTGTGACAGTACTTTTTGTAGATGGTAATATAGTTCTCTATTAAAAAACATCAAAATTAAATAATTTCGGCTTAGAACAAGGCTAAAATGAACTGTACTCTTTCCAGTTCGGCAAATAATTAGTAGTCTTTTGGACATGGTTTGAGGCAATTTCTTAAAATCGTTGTTAAAATAAGTTTTCAAAAAGTTATATGGTTTAGAAATATTAAGAACTAGTAGGATTCCTCGCGTGTTGCCGCAGGGTATGAAGATGGAATATAAATGAGTTTGGATGTTAATCACTAAGAATTAGGAGATGTATATGTTGAGATACATAGCTAGTGGGGCTTTGCTTAGTGGATATTAATTATAGCCTTGTAGGTGATAGTGCATTACCTATGTGGATAACTCGCATTTTGAGAGAAATAGCTAATGGGGTTTATTTTTTATAGGAGTAGTAGATAACTTATGCATAGATTTTTCTTAAAAATGCTTTCATAAAAGTATTAAGTCTTTATATTGTTCATTTATTTTTCCAACAGAAGAAATAATGGTCCTTTCGAGACAATGTCCTTGTCCAGAATATCGATTATTTGCATAAAGAATATATCGTGGGCCTTCTGTTTTTTAATTTGGCAAGTCAAAAACAGAGCATCTCCAAGAGTTCGGCAAATTTTACTTCGCAAATCTTGTGATTTGGCAACTCCTAAAACCCACGTTTTAAATAGCGGGCTATGAAAAATAGCGTCGACTTTTCTCGAAGCGGCGGCTACGCCGCAGTAGCGTCAAAACCGCTCTGCCGCCGCTATAGCGTGAATAGCGGCACCGAATAGCGCCAATAGCACGATAGTTGTTTCTAGCTGCTATAGCGCGCTATTTAAAATGTGGCCTAAAACTATATGCCAATCAAAAAATATCTCTTCTCCAACAGTTTACTATTTTCGACTTGGCAAAAATAATAAAAAAAGCCACATGAGTCCACTTGGTTTGTTCACGCAATTCAGATGCATGCAGGAGCATGCAGATGCGTTCAAGCATGGCGAGATTCGCGGGCGGCGCCAAAAAATAGTGATAGCAACCTGTATGCGCTGCGCGTACATATGCACGCTAGAGGGAGGGATTTGCCAAGTTGCTATTTTACCAAGCTACCCCTCCGTCCCAAAATGAACGACGCTATGGGGAAGCGTCTTTGGTCAAACTTTCTCAACTTTGACTAAGTTTGTAGAAAATACGTGTAACACTTAAATTTCTAAATAAATTTATTAAAAAACTAGACTTAAAAGTTCTTTCCAATAATACTAATTACTTAACATAAATATTTATATATTTTAATATATAAATGCCGGCATTTTGAAAACGTTAATTTCTCGGGAAGCGAGAAGGTCTTTTATTTTTGGACAGGGAGTAGATGCCAAAACTGTTGGAAACCATTTTTTCTTGTCTTACTAAAATTTTGTGGATACCAAGTTGAGATAGCAAAATGTTGAGATGCTCTTAGAGAGGGATTTTTTTAAGCTAGGTAAATCTTTTTAGAGTTAGCAAATCACAAGACTTGACAAGTTAAAAATAGCAAACTCTTGAAGATGCTCTTAAGATTGTAGCTCTTAAAATTGTATGCACTATGCAATGCAGAATGCCAAAGAGGCGGTGCTGCTCAAAAAATAAATGCCAATGAGGCGCTGATGCTCAAAAAATAAATGCCAAAGAGGCACGCCATATTTATTTTACACCCAAAAACTTTACATCCTATTTCATCGAATGTTTGGACACATGTATGGAGCATTAAATAAAGATATAGAAAATAACTAATTACATAGTTTGCATGTATCATGTGACACAAATATTTAAGCCTAATTATTTTGTAATTAGACGCTAATTAACACTTGTGATACGGTAACACCTAAAAACTTGACACCCATGAACTAAACACACCCGGGTTGATGATGGGATTGTGTGAGACAAGTGACGACAACAACAACCACCCCATATCCCCTCCCTCCCCCCCCCAACAAAAACAAGAGCCATTGACATGTATGACATTAAAAAAGTTGACTGCACACTGATGTCCCCGCTCTAAACTTTTTTGCCTTCCATATCCCTCGCCTCAGACGATTGGACCCTAGCGGTGTCAAACTGTAAGTGTGAAAAGTCAAAATACCCTTAGGCATAAACATGCTATTAATGTTTTTGAGCATTTTAATGGTTTCAAATAAAAAATTTAAAACTTCATATAAAAACTATCTTCATTCATTTCCGTGAAAAAGATATAATTTTTACATATTAAGGGACGTGATAGGCCCCATATGACCTAATTTTTTCTAATATAATTTTCATATAAAAACCATCTTCGTTAGTGAGGGTAGGTAGGTCATACACAAACACATACTCCCTCCGTCTCTAAATACTTGTCGCTTATGCTTTCCTAAGAAAACAACTTAAATTAAATCTATATTAAAATGTATTTATAATTATAGTATATAATTTATACCATTAGAAAGATCTTTGAATCTAGTTTTTTAACAAATTTATTTGAAAATACAAATGTTGAACGTATTTTGTACAAATTGACTCTAACTTGTGGCACGCACACCAAAAAACGACAAGTAAAAAGGACAGAGGGAGTATGTAATAAGGGACACGATGGCCCACGTCAAACCGAATCTAAAGTGCTTACAATACGAATGCAAGGTCGAGATCAAGATGTTGATGGCCTGCCTTGGCACGAAGACGAACGACAAGCAGCACGGCCCACAGGCCTAGTTTATAGGAAGTGGTCCAAATCAAGGGCCCACTTTGATTGACTTTTTTTTTTTGCCTCCCATAGTCTTTTATTAAGTAAAAAGTTTGTTTTTAGTTCTCAACTTTCGTGAAAGTTACTTTAGATCCCTCAACTTCAAAACCAGATAAAAACAGATCCCTTAAATTTTTTAAACCGCTCATATTACGTCCCTAGGTGGTTTTGGATGGTGATTTTGTTTTTCTCTTTTTTTATTTATTTTGGCTAGATTTTTAAAAACATCATAGTAAATCAAATAAAAATAATAAAAAGTAAAATCTAATTTTATTAGACTCATATCTACACAAAGTGAACATATAATATGCTTTGGTACAAATTTTTTTGCTATGAAGGTTTTGCCTTTTTATTTTTATTTATTTGAGCTAGATCTTTTGAAAAAATTATACTAAATTTTAGAAAAATCATCAACTGAAAAATTCCAATTTTTTTAGACTCCACATGACCGTATCTACATGGTGAACATATAATATGGTGTGCTTTGGTATAAAATTTTGCTATAGATCTAGATTTATGCTTTTTGTAATTAACAAAAACCAACCCTACAATGCACAAGTGGGTCTCGAAACGCCCAAACAAATAAAATTCCTCATTTCTACAAATCTTTTTCACGTAGTGTACAAATTACAGTATAGCTCTTTAAAATTGTTGCATCCAATGGGCCCTATTTTTTAATTCCTTATGGCAAGCCCATATGCATTTAGATAGCTCATAGGTGTGGTCATGCATCCAATCACACAATTCTAAGTCCTTCAAACTTGGACTTATATGCAATTTTTTTTATTGACGAAAAATTGTATAGATTTATTACAACCCGTGCAACTGAGTCCGATTGTACAATCAAAGCTACAAGCTCGAGTAACCTCTTTGTTTCTTATAAAGAAAGAACACTATGTGTGTATTTATATTATTACATATAAGGGCCAACAAATGCTAGGATCATTGCATCATAGCAAAAAATTGGAGGGCTAGTATCAGAGCATGGTGTATAGCAGTAGCACATAAACCCGTCGCAACCGCCGTACCAGTTGTCGGAATTTTCAGTTTCGCATGCATAAATGCAATTTTCGTGCAAAAGGCACGGTCCTTTGAATGTTCCGCTCGGGTGCCGACAGATAGAAGGTAATCTCGATTGAAGCTGACTCTGCGACTGCCCATATGCAAGCATAGAATATACTAGCACATGCAAGAACATGTCTAATTAGCCGATTAATCTAAAAAACAATCTATTTAAGTTTTATATTTCCAACAGTTCATACATGTGCAGAGACGTACCGGCGACACCATTATTAGGAGCACGGCTGTAGAGATATTCTTTTCGTAAAGACGCCATTGATTGTTTTCTTTTTAGATGGTCGCTTTTGTGCGCTGATGAAGAAAGAATAATGCCCTCACGGGCAAATTGGTGGACGGATGATAGATTGATAGGGTGAGGTGAAGTAAAGATATTTATATACACTGGCCGATCTAATGCGACGCCGCTTACACATTGTAAGCGTCTTCAGCGAATTTAAAACAAAAACATCTCCAGCGATTCAATCGGCTGGGCGTGGGTCACCATCACGTCCCTACTTACGTGCTGTTTCCTTTTTTTTTTTTTCAGAATACATTATCATCATGGATCATCATCAAGTACATGAGCTATATTCTTCTCAAAAACAAAAAGTACATGGGCTATACCACCTGTTGATGCATGGGCCGGCGCATCGGAGTAGGAAAGCAAGCGGAAGAGGTCGAGACCGAGATGCTGATGAGCCTGCCGTGGCACCCAGCGAAGAACGGCAAGTAGCACGGCCCACTGGACCATTATATAGGCAACTTTAAATGTCACTAGCTTTGAGATTAGCTTCATTAAATCGACCATGAATTATATCTTGATATTCTATTCAATTGGCATTTTTGTAGATGGTAATATATAGTTCTCTATAAAAAGCATCAAAGTTACAAAAAGTTGGACTTAGAACAAGGCTAAAATGGTATGTGCTCTTTCCAGTTTACATGTGTGATTTTTTTTTTACAAGGTTGTGTATCATCTACATGTGTGATTTTTTTATTAATTTAGACAATTTTTTTGTCGGGGTTTGTACAGGTTTTCATGAAGGTTGTGGTTTCCACCAAATATGTTCCCCATTAAATCCAATCTTGATACTCTATTCAATTGGTATTTTTTGTAGATGGTAATATCTACCGAGTGTAGTTCTCTATTAAAAAAATCAAAATTAAACAAGTTCGACTTTGTCGGGTCGTCGTACCACGTCACAAGAACCGACCGGGCTAATGTGTGCAACGATGGCCTAGCTCAAGAACAATGGCACGGTGATTTATACCGGTTCGGGCTATCGAAAGCACCCTAGTCCAAAGGTGTGGCACTATCGAGGCTCAAAAATGCTCGTGATCGGGCGAATACAAGCCGGGCGAGAGAGGAGATGAGCTCCCAAGTCTCTCGTGGTATGATGAGTGGAATCGAGTGATGTGCGTGTGTGCTTTCTGTGTGTGCGAGAGCTTGCCCCCTCCCAAAGGCCGAGTCCTCCCTTTATAGTAGCAAGGGGAGCTCACAGAGTCACCAAGCGAGGGACCTAAGAATAGAAGGAATACAAGTTTTCGGGGTGCAGAGGAAGAGTTCCCCGCAATGTCGGGCATGCCGGGCTGTCCGGCAGAATACGCGGCCGCCGCCCCTACTTCCCGCACGCCGCGGCCGCCGAGAGTAGAATAGGGCGGCTCCGCATCCCGACACGTAGTACGCGGCGGGCGACGAGCTCGAGCTCGCCG
This sequence comes from Hyparrhenia diplandra, assembly GCA_015847255.1. Lineage (NCBI taxonomy): Eukaryota > Viridiplantae > Streptophyta > Magnoliopsida > Poales > Poaceae > Hyparrhenia > Hyparrhenia diplandra. The sequence continues at coordinate 263,595 of JADLZK010008023.1, read as the reverse complement.
GTCGGGCGAGAAGGGGACAATGAGCCTCGCCCCCGCCGTCGTATTTCTTAGGGCTCTTACCGCCGCCGCACGCGCCGGTGCCCGGCGAGATCATGGAGGCGCCGCCGCCTTTAAATGCTCGTGCCCAGGGATCGCAGGAAAACGTGGCCGGAGAGCTCGATAGAGCTCGACTTCGTCCGTCGAGGTCGTTCTTGTCGCGTAGTGGTTGTCTCTTGTGCTTGTCGTTATTTGGCGTGGTCCGGCGGATCCCATGCCTCGCGTGCCACCGACGGTCTCGCGGCTTACGAAATCTGGTCGTAGATCGCGGCGCCGGCCACAGTCGCGATCTTTGATCCCAACCGCGCGCCCCGGATTCTCCCGATCATCCTTGGATTTGGCGCTGGAGCTCGTCCGAAACGGAAAGGAGCTCGCCGGGCCCGAGGAGCTCGTCATATCCCCGCTCCTCTGGGAGCCTGCTCGAGGCGGAACTTTTTCCCCGGACGAGCTCGAAGCCGCCCTCGGGCCTTTGCGCTCCCCCGCGAGTTCTGCTCTTCGAGATGGAGACGCTCGTCGCCGGGTCTTGGCTTTTGTCGCAGGTGTTGTCCTATGGCTAACGAGCACGCCCTCCTTCTAACACCTTGTTAGGGACGGATTGGGATGATTGACTTAGTCTGAATATCTCGCGTCCCCACAAGCAGCCCCCGAGCGGAGGGGAGCGGACCGTCTTGCGCTGCCTTGTGTCGCCGCGTTATCGGGTTAGGGGACCAAATTTCCTCGCTGGGGTGCGCGCGAGCGCACCCGCGGTGTAGCCCCCGAGGCCGCGGAGGACGTATCTGTCCTCGCGGAGGCTTTTTTGGCGAGTGCTTGTGCCGTGGTGTGCCTTTTGGGTCCCTTTGGGAAGGGCGGCGAGCTTGAACCCGACTTTACCGCGTAGGTCGAAGTCGGCGCTCTTGCAGCTTTAAAGCATTTGCCCGAGTGAGGTCCGAGCTCGCGTTCGGGCGAGCCTCGTTCGTCGGGCCAGCTTGTGGGCCAACCTCATATTCCGTGAGACCCGTCCCTTCATAACCACCGGGTCTCGTGGGACCCCGGCTGCTCGTGTCCCTGCCGAGGAGGATGACCAGAGGTCGTCGCGATCACCGCGACCAAGCGCGACTTGGATGGAGCCCCGAGTCCTCGAGGACGCCGAGCGCCGGCCGCCGGTGCCTCTCCTCCGTTGCGCGCCCTTGCTCGGGCGTCTCTGGCGGCCGCCGAGCTCACGGAGCCAGATCGAACCCGAGCTCGATTTCGTCGTGGAGCTCATCGTTATGTCGAGCTTGACATAACGGCGACGAGCTCGTGGATAGCGACCATTGGCGATGAGCTCGCGCCGAACTCTTCGCCCCCAGTAAAAAGAGCCGTTGAAAAAAGTTACCGGATGGGAAGTTACCGCTGGGACGGTCACTACTATTCGTGCGGCATTTCGCGCCGCCACGCCGTGGCGCCGCGCTGGGGACGCGGAGGGGTTCAGGTGAAAGTGGTGGGCCATCCTGGATCGGGCGGCACGTGAGTCCGCCCCGAGCTCATCTTATAAATAGGGAGGGAAAATTCAGGGTTTTTCCCTTCACTTTCCTTTCCGCCGCCCGCAACCTTCTTTCATCTTCGTTCCGATCTCGATCCGCCATTGCCGCCCGGCGTGAGATAGCTCCTCGCCAAACCTTCCCTGGTCCACACGTCGAGCGAGAGACATGGGTTCGTGGTCGCGTCCAAGGTGACCGACGATATGTCGCAGAGTGCGTGGCGCCCGCGGCCCGCCTCCCCGTCGCCGCGCGCCCAGGAGTGGATCGTGCCATCTCCGGGCCGCACGCCACTCCCCATCCGCCCCGACGGCTGCGTCATCTCCTTCGCCTCCTTCCACGTTCGGGGGCTTGGCGCCCGGCGTCGGACTTCTTCCGCGGCCGCCGTCAGACCGGGGGCCGAGCTCCAACATCCCGAACCCTAACGGCCCGCTTCATATCGCCACCTTCACCACCCTCTGCGAGGTGGGTCGATCGAGCCCGATTGGGAGCTTTTCAAGCACTACTTCCACGCCAAGGTGACGTGATAGCTCGACGGCCCAGAAGGAACCCGTCCCAATCGGTTGTATCGTCTTTGCAACCTTGACCGGCGTGAAGGAGAAGTATCCTACCATCGCTCGCACGTCGAACACCGGTGGAGAGACGAATGGTTCTACCTCAAGAATGACGAGGAGCACCCTCTTCCGCGCTTCACCGGCGGCGTGTTCCTCGACTCCGACGAGCTTTGGAGGAATCCCCCCCACGCCCATCCGCTCCACGAGGTCAAGGTCATCGCCGGAAGGTGGAGCTCCTCAAGCAAGCGGACCTCACGGAGCCCCTCCCTCTACGTTTGGGCCCTGGGGCACGGGTCGTCCCTTGAAGCGGAGAGCTCTCCGCTTCGGGGAGATGACGGAGGAGAAGAAGCCTTGGGAAGGTACGGTGACCGCGACCCCACTTCCTCCGACGACGGTGGAGTGGGTGGTCCGCCGGCACCGGAAGGCCTTCAAGATCCCGGCGGAACCCAATGGCATACCGCGCGGCGCCGCCGGACGCTGACGACGCTGGCGGCGGTGAGTTCTTTCTCCGCATCTTCTTTCTTTCGGCGTGTCTCGCTTTTCGGAAGTAATTCTCATCTTTGCGGGTTGGCGAGGTTCATCTCAAGCCCCACCTTCCACCGGAGGCCGGTCCTTTTCTCGGCGTTCCGCCGAACGGTTCATCTCACCCGGTCAAGCCGCCGACCAAGATGTCGGCCGGCGCCGCCGAAGAGTCCTCGAGCGAAAAGCACGGGCGCTAGCGGGCGACTTCCTTGTGGGTCCGAGGACCGTGGCGCGACGCCGGAAGAATGGGGACGCCGTCGTCCCGGTGGCGCCGGTGGCCTCATCGATTCGCACGCTGCCGCCGGCCCTTCTTGAGGGCCGCGGCGAGGAAGAGAGCGCCGACGAGCACGAAGGCGTAGGAGAAGAAGGCAAAGCCGAGACAGCGCGTGGTCAGCGGTAGCGTCTGGCTCGTTGCCGCTTGAGCGCCTGGCGCGCCGTCGAGCTCTCTCTTTCCGTTCGTGCTCAACTTTGAGTTTTTACTTTCCTGCTGTGCAGGGAGAAGGTAAAGCCCTTGGGACCCCCGAACCCCTCCGCGGGCGGCTCGTAACGGTGACGGGGTCGAGCTTGCGGTCCCTCCGCCTCCCATCGTGCAAGCCCCTCGTGGTGGTCGCCCTCCAAGCCCCGAGGGAAGGAGCGAGCCCGGATCCGCGGGGGGTCTTTGCGGCGTCGTCGTTGAGCACCGTCCCGTTGACTCGGGCGATGGCGTCGTTGGATCGGTTCTTGCCGCGAGCTGGAGGACCTGGTGCCAAAACCTGCCGCTGTCGTCGTGTCGGCGCTGCGGAGACGGAGGTGATTGACCTTGGATTCTCCCGAGAAGGAGGGGAGGCCTTGGATGTCCCTCGAGCCGGACGCGGCGCAGCGCGGTCGTCGACAAGGGCGAGTCCCGGCTCTAGGCGCGGGCGCGGCGCCCAGGACCTGGCTGCGCGTGCGGTCTTTGACGAGCTGCGTCCGCGGGACCGCGGGCCCGCGAGTGGGGACCGGAGGTGTGAGCGCCTTGTAACGCGGTCTCCGCGCAGCCCGCCAGGGAGACCGCGGGGCGCGACAAAAAGCCCAAGATAATGGCCGCGCATGACGCTGATCGTGGATGAGCTGTCGTGGAGACTCGGGTGTTCTCGGAGGTCCTCGGGCCGCGCCCACGCCGACCTCGGCGCCCGCGGTGGGATATATCGTAGCGAGCGCCTTTGAGCGCCGGGGCGGGTCACCACTTGGGGCGTGGTGCGACCCCGAACGCGCAGCGCGGCGGATCCGCCCGCCGGACATCGTCCCGCCGGGGACGCCCCCAGAGTTCGTTGGAGGCGGGCTACGAGCGGCCGGCGTCGTCAAGCGCGTGGTCGGCGGAATGGCGGGTCACCCGCGGCCGCGGCGGAGGTGCCGCCACTTCCCACCGAGGGCCGGCCGTGCCTCCACCACACATATTGGGGTAAGAGATCTACAACCGCGCTCCCCGCCCGACCCGGGCCCGTGGTGCTAACTCGCTCTCCCCGCAGGACTTGAGGACGCGGTCGCCGGCTTCAACAAAGGTGGTGGAGGCCGGAAGCGAGATCGAGGGGTCTTCTGGCAAAGCTAGGGCGTGGCCTGGTCCCATGCGAGCCCGGGGGACTTGGCCAGGTGTCCGCCGCACACCGTGAGCTGAGCGGCCGACGACGCTTGCGAGCATATCCGTGAGGTCCGGGGGAATCACGCCGCCGAGGCTCGGGAGGAGGTCGCCGACGGTCCGCCGCGAAGCGGGCGGCGGCGTAAAGCGTGAGTGAGGAGCTCGTTGCTAAGAGTCGCCGCTGGCCAGCGAAGCTCATGCGTAAAGAGCTCGACAACCTCCGCCGGCCTTGGACGACAAGGAGATCGAAAGCGCTCAGCTGAGCCGTCGGGCCGTGACGCTGAGAGGGAGCGCGCGACGCCAAAGGGAAGGCGCTCCAAGACCGCTGGCCGAAATGGAAGGTAATCGCTACTTCCCAAACTCATTATCTCCCCTTCTTTCCTTTGAGCGCTTAGGGCCGATAGGTGGGTATTTTAGTTTACAACCACGGTCGCCGATGGGTCGATTTTGTTTGGCGCCGGAGGTCGAGAGAATTCGCTCGATGCCGAGAATCTCGCTTTGTGGGGAGGAGCGGGAGGAGCTTTATCAGGCGTTGGCATGTAAGGAGCTCCTCTTTGTTCTGCTTTTGATCTCATGAGTTTGATCTATTTTACTCCTCTGCAGCCGAGAAGAAGAAGTCGGCGGGTTGGCTCGAGCTCGAGGGGAAGGACTACCCCCGGCCGCGAGGAGTCTCGCCGACGCATACCCGGCTAAGGCTGGAGCGTATGAGAAGGACCTTTGCAGCGGACGCGCGACCTCATGGTCGCAGAACGGTCTTCGAAGGCGGCCAAGGAGCCCGGGTCCGTGGAAGCCGAGGCCTCGGGTCTCTTGGAAGGCGGACAACGAGGGCCGAGTCGCGCGCCCTTGGGCGAGCGCGAGCACGCTAACCTCGTGCTCGACGTTGAGGGCGTCTGCGAGGCCCTTGGAGTCGGGAGGTGGAAGGACCGGCGCACCGAAAGCCATACCCGGCCGTGGTAGGGACAACGCCCGTCGTGCCGCTCATAAGGCGTTGGCCGTGGTCCTCGCCCACTATCCCGAGATGCGGACTTCAACCAAGATAGTGGGCAAGGGCTGGCCCGGCCGGGCGAGCGTCGAGCTGGAAGACATCGTCGCCACCGTGGAGGCCCGTTCGGAGAAGCTATCACGAAGCTCTTAAAACTGCCGAGGAGCTCGAGGTGTTCGAGCCTCCCGCCGGCGAGGCGTAGGTGGAGACGAAGTTCTTCCGGCGATGAGGAGTGAGCTGCAAAGTTAGGTGGCTCGGGCGTTGCCTCTTTGTTATGAACAAAGTCCCCGAAAGCGGGGCATAGTGTAAAAAATAACAAGTTATTTAAGTTATGAACGACTCGTTTTATCTTTCCCCGTGATTGCGCTCCCGTTTAGCTTCGTAGTTTCATGAGTTTACATCCTATCGATTAAGGCAACTGACGCTACTCGTTGGCCGGCGGGGGCGCTAGAGCTGGGGCGGCCGCGTTGGACCTCGCCCGAGGATATTGCTCGAAACTTGTCGGCCTCGACGCCACCGGAAAGATAGGTAACGAGTACGAGGTCGAGGCCGATCGAGCTCTTCCCCGAGCCGTTCGTGTTGTTTGAAAAAAAGAGTTCGTAAAAGGCGGTGTGCGCCAGCCCTCTGTAGCCCCCGAGCAAGGGCGGGCCTTGCCGAGGTAAAGGGCAGCCATTGCTTTAACGACCGCGGCGAAATCGAATGCTTGCACAACTTTTCGCATCGAGGTGTGTCGTTATTATTCGAATTGTCTGAAATGACATTTACAAAATGCATCTAAGGGTAAAAAGCGGCGTAGTCGTTCGTGTTCCACGAGTTGGCGAGCTCGCGACCGCGGGAGTCCCGGATCTTATGCAGCCTCCGGGCGAAGGACTCGGCGATGGTGAACCGGGTCCTTCCAGTAGGGCCGAGAGTTTGTGCTTCTCCTTCGCCCCTCCTTCCCGCCGTGGACTTGGTCGCCGACGAGAAGGCTCGCCCTCTGACGTGGCGGTCGTGGTAGCGGCGCATCGACCGCTGGTACTTGGTCGGATCGCGTGACGGCGACCTCACGAGCCTCTTTTCGGAAGCTGGTCCGCGCGCCCTCGAGTGAGGTCCGGTTCGTTGCCGATGTCGTTGTATCGCTGGAACCGCGGGGCGCGCCGTAGTCGAGGTCGATGGGGAGCACGGCTCGAGAGTCAAGACGAGGAAGAAGGGGGGTCCGTCTCCCGTGGTTCTCGCTTTGGAGTAGTCCCGAGACTCCTTATGACCTAGCGGGGAGCTCGGCGAGCCATCGTCCTCCGAATTTCTCTAGCCTTTTGAAGATTCGCGGCTTTAGTCCCTCGCAAAATTGCGGATTGGCGCGCCTGACTTGCCCGTCGTCTTTGGATGGTCGACGGAGGCCCGATCTACGCGGATGTTGTAGTCGCCACACCGGGCCGAGGAAAATTTGCCCTAAGTTGGTGCTGTTGTCGGTGATGATTGAGTTCGGTACGCCGGGCGGCGGGATGATGCCGTCGAAGAACTTGACCGCCTCCGCGATCTCGTCTGTGAGAGATGGGCATCACCTCGATCCACTTGGTGAACTTGTCAACGGCGGCGATGAGGTGAGTGAAGCCCCGGGTGACCTTGCGAAGGGACCGACCATGTCGAGGCCCCGCACCGTGAAAGGCCAAGTGATGGGAATCGCTTTGGAGGGCTGGCCAGGGAGGTGCGTTTGTTTTGTAAGAATCGGCATCCCTCACCGGGCGTACGATCCGGTTGGCGTCGGCGGCCGGCGGCCGTCGGGAGTAAAAACCTTGGCGAATGCCTTGCCTACCAGAGCTCGGGGGCGCGTGATGCCCACATTCGCGTGCGTGGATCTCTCGATGAGCTCGCCCCCTCCTCAAAGGTGACGCGGCGTTGGAGCACCCCTGCACGCGCCTGCAGTAGGCTGTGTCAATGGCGACATAGGACTTGGCGGCGGGCGTGCGCTGGCTTCTTCCTTCTCCACGGGGAGTTTGCCGTCTGTGGAGCATGCCCGGGATGGGAAGCACGCCAATGTCGGGTCTCGGGGCTTACGGCTCAGGGTGGCGAGGACCTCGGGATCAGGAGGTTGACCTGCGTGTGTCGACCTCCATCGGGGCTCCGAGCTCGAGGTCCTCGGCCTTGGTGAAGCCGCCGAGGGGCCGAATGGAGTCCCGGCCCAGTCGTGCGTGGGTTGAACCTTCCCCCTCAAGCGGATGGAGGGTGCGGCGGTCATGCGCAAAGGCTTGGCCGGGTGGGACATGGTCGTCGGAGCGGAGGCTTGGCGGGGACGTCGGCGTCTCCATTGTATTGGTGGCGGATGTGCTTGAACTCCTAGCCCGTCGGGCGTTCTTGACTCGCGCACCTTTGCGGGGGTCGCCAACCATCCTTGGGGCGTGCGGTCGGCCTCGGCTTGTGGCTTGATCAGCCGCGAGTTTAGAATCCCCACGATCTCGAGGCGTTTGATGCCGAAGTTCGACGGCGATGCGCATACCGTTGACCAAGCCTCGTATTCAGCAACATTGTTGGAGCGGTGAAGTGAAGGGCGATCGAGTACCTCATGCACACGTTGCGCGGCGGTGATACGAGGCCGACCCACCCCGGCCCGTACTTCTTCACTGAAGCGTTCAAAGTAGAGCGTCCAAGACTTCGACGTCGTCGGTCTCGGCGGTAGGCCGGGTCTCCGTCCACTCGGCCATGAAGTCGGGGAGAACCTGAGACTTGATGGCGTCCCTTTGGGGACATACGAATGTCGGAGCCCATGAGCTCAACTCCCCCACTTGGCGATGCGCCGGTGGCATCGGGGCTGCGCGGATGATCTCGCCGAGAGGGAATTTGGAGATGACGGTGATCGGGTGAGCGTCGAAATAGTCTTGCTTGACTTGCGGCGCTGCGTGATCGAGCGCGCGTGGGCGAGCTTCAGGCTGTGGATATCGCGACTGTCGGAGAGGGGAGAAGGACCGGCCAGTAGGCCGGTCGTTGCACCAGTGCGTGGCCTTCTTCCTCTCTTTCCACTATGAGCCTTGGTGCTCACCACTGAGAGTGGCTGCGATGTCTGGCCGACGCGTTGGTTGCGTCAGGCAGGCGGGTGAGTATGGGTGGGTTCGTCAAGAGCTCTTTCGGGAGAGTCGGCGCGGGCCCCGGGCCTCGTCGGTCGAAGGCTCGACTTCTTGAAGAGCATAGCGAGGAAACCGTTCGCCCGGCCGAGCAATAAAGAATACATAAGGCAGGCCAGCACCAGAAAGTGGCCGTTATGCGCTCTTGGCGTTCTTGAAGGGCCCATGTTGCGGATAGCTCGATTTTTCGGGGTTGGCCGATGCAGCTGCTCGACACGATAAAGCCAGACTTTCCCGTAAGGACCCGAACACACATTTTTCGGGATTGAGCTTCACCCAAACTCATGAAGCTTGCGAAGACATCTTGGAGGTCGGGGATGAGCTCTCCCGTGGCGCCTTTGTCTTGACTACGATGTCATCGACGTGCGCCTCCACGCGCTTCCCGAGAAGCTCTTTGAAGACTTTCTTCGCAAGCACCTCGAAAGGTGGCGCCGGCGTTCTTCGGCCAAAAGGCATGGTTACGCAGCGCGGGCCGAAGGGAGTGATGAAGGAGGTGGCGAGCTGATCGAGCTCGTTCATCGCGATTTGATGATAGCCGAGTATCGTCGAGAAAAACAGAGTGTTTCGCACCCGGAGGTGGAGTCAACGATTTGGTCGATGCGCGGCAAAGGAAATGCATCCTTTGGGCATGCCTTGTTGAGACTCGTATAGTCAACGCACATTCTCCATTTCCCATTTTTCTTCTTAACTAGTACGGGGTTGGCTATCCACTCGGGATGATACACCTCCTTAACAAAGCCCACCGCTAAGAGCTTATCTATTTCCTCGGCGATTGCTTGCCGCTGCTTGCCGTCGTCGGCGTGGGCCGGCCCGGTTCCGTAGAAAGCAGGGCGATGTTTAAGGAGTGCTGCGGCGGCCTCCCTCGGTATCTGGGAATGTTCGGGTCTCACGTGAATCGTGTTGGGGTTGGCGCGGAGGAGGTAGAACGGCTCGCTTTCTATTTGGGAAGGCTCGGCAGCGATCGACGGTGCGCCTCTCGTCGACCTTCACTTAGTCTTGCGGGCGTCCTCGTCCGGCTCGAAGGATCCACGCGCCTTCTCGAGCTGCGAGGAGGCTCGCCTTCTTTGAACTTGGCTCGCGACCTTGGCCCGGCCGGCGGAGTCCTGCTGCGACGCGCCGCGTAGCATCTCGGGGGATGGCTTCTCCGGAGCTCGATGAGGGCATCGTGCTTTGCGGCCTCCTTGTCGCGAGTTGAAGGCGCTTCGAAGGTGGAGTTGGCGGTGATCACGCGCCCGGCGGGGATCTTGAGCTTGAGGTGCGTGTGGTTGGGAGCGACCATGAACTTCGGCGTGGCACGGCCGCCCCCAGAAGGCATGGTAAGCGCTCTTGTGCGGGAGCACCTCGAAGGTGAGCACTTCCTTGCGGAAGTTGCTCCGGTCACCGAAGGTAACGGGGAGGTCGATCCGTCCCGAGCGGAAACGCCGCTTCCCCAAGACTACCCGGTGGATGGGGTCCGTGGAGGGTCGGAGGCGAGCTCAGCGTGATGCCTAGGGCCTCCATGGTGTCGACGTGAGGAGGTTGAGGCCGCTTCCATCGGCCCATCGGCACCTTGCCGAGGCGCTTGGTGCCGACTATGGGATCGACGACGAGGAGGGAACCTTCCCTGATGCGGGACGTGCATCGGGTGGTCCTTCTTGTCGAAGGTGATCGGGGCCTCGGACCACTTGAGGTAGGAGGGCGCCTGCGGCTCGGTGAAGAGGGACTTCGCCCACGAGAAGCTACGGCGGCGGACTGACTCTCTGCGGTGGTGGGCATGCAAGACGACGCGACCGGCGCCCGTCCTCGAAGACGTCGATCCTTGTCGTCCACTTTGACGTCGGGCACTTCATCGTGATGCTCGTCGCCCCGCGGCCTCTCCTTCCCCTGGCACCGCTATGAACTTCGCGAGGAGCTTGCATTCCACGAGCTTGTGCTGACCAGGGCCTCGTGGTTGGGGGCAAGGCGGTGCCGAGCTTCTCGAAGAAGTCGCCAGAGCACCGGGCTTGGCGACCTTAGTGCCCCGGCTTATTCTTTTCGGCGGCTGCGGCGAGTCATCCTGCGCGTCGGCTGTTCTTCTTCTTCTTTTTGGGTCACGAGCTTGAGCCTTCCGTCGGCCTCATCGGCGACCTTCTCCCTTGCCCTTGCCCGGTGGTGCCGTGGAGGGCTGCGGAGATAGCCTCGCCCCGTGGTTCGTGGCGGTCGAGAGGTCCTTCACCGTCTTGAGCTTGCGTGTCTTAGAGTTCATGGATGGCGTCCGCAAGTCGTGCCGAAAGGTGAAGCGGTGATGATCTCGGCGTCGGCGGCGTCGGTGACTGCTTCGTTACGAAACTTGGAGCGCGGATGGCAACCTTGGGCTCTCGATCTTCCGGCCAACTGTTCGCGGAGGTCCCATGTGTTCTTGGGGCGCCGGTAGGTCCCGAAAGTTACCACGAAGACATCGCGGAGGTCGCGCCAGCGTCGATCGCCTGCGGCGGTGCTTCGAGCCGGGAAGCGGCGGTGTCGGCAGTATAGGAGGAGGTTGCGGTGATGAAGAGCTCGTTGCTCGACTCCCCGCGACACGTGGCGGTAATCTTGACGGTAGGGTCCGTCTCCACGTTGCCACGGGCGGTCGGCGGGGCTCGGAAGCGGCCGAGGCTTGGGCGCGTCGTGAACCGGGCGCCGACACCGGGAGCCTCCGTCGAGGTGGAGCTCAACCTCGGCGCTCCACCTGAGCTCGGCATCCGCCGTGGCGGGGAGCGCGCCGCCTCACGACCTCGAGGGGTCGGGCTGCGGACTCACCGGTCCTCTGGCCCGTCGTAGCGGCGGCCCTCACTCTTCTTTGGAGGCCTGGGGCGTCGTCGTCCCGCTGTCGTCGCGACGGTCGCGGGGCCCGACGTCTAGGCGCCAGCTTGCGCCTCCGTAGCGTCGTCGATGCGTCGAGGGTGTCCCGGCGTCGCGTTCTCTCCACCGTCGACGGCGTGTGGACCGGAGGAGGCCTCGGTTAGGCCTCCGGTTGGAGGAGGCCTCATGCTCTTCGGAGGGCATCTGTGCGGCTCAGGAGCTCCTGGCTATTTTCGGCTTTCTCGATGAGGGAGCGTGGCCGTTGGTGGAGCCTTGAGCCTGGCGCCTCGGGCTCGGGGAGCTCGTGGAGGAGCTCGTGGCCGCCCGAGGTCCGTCGCCCGCCCGGCGGCGGGGAGGGTCATCGGCCCTCGTCGATGCGGCGCGCACCTCCCATCCCGAGCCACACCGGTCGGCGACCTCCCGCCTCCTCTGGGGGGGCGTCGCGTTCCGCGCTGATCTCTCACGCTCTCGGCCTCCTCGAAGCGGAGGCTCGTCGAGGGCGCCAGGTGCACCCGCTTAGGGCGCCGTTGAGCGGCGCCGCCGAAGTCTCGACCGAGTGTCTTGGAGTGTCTTTGGGAGGACTGCCGCTATGGTAGGCCCCGTGCACAGCGCCGTCGGCGTCGGGCACATGTAGCACTCGCGTGTGGGGTCGACCCACGCGAGGCTCTCAGGCTGGCCCGCCGGTCTCGAGGCCGGTCGCTCAAGCTTGATGCCATACTTCTGGGCAAGAAAAAGCTGCCTGCGGGTACATCTCGTCGTAGGCCGCGAGGAACTCGTCGTCGGGAGCGGCTCTGCCGGCGTACTGCGGGACGATATTGGCGGTGGAGAAGGTGACGTCGTGAAAGAGCTCTGAAGTCGACTCGGGGCTCGGGATGTCGCGGGGAGCTGGTCGCGATGGCGGCGGGCGAAGTGGTCGGCGCCGCTCGTCTCGTACGGGCTCTGTGCGGAGCGGAGGTCGAATCCGGCCGGAGCGTACCAAAGACGGGCGTCGCCGGCGTCGCGGACGGGCGGGCGCCATCTCGCCCCCGCCGCCATCGAGGGAAGGTGGCTCCGACGCAGGGAGCCCCGGAGCTAGTGCCGGGCGAGTCCGGGGGTCCCGAAGCGCATCGGTCTTGGACGGACGGACCGGTGGTGAAGGGAGCCATCGAAGTGGTGAACGCCACACTAGTGTCGCCCCTACCCGCACGCCAATCGCCGGTGGTCGTGTACCACTTGGGCCACAAGAATCGCCCGGCTAATGTGTGCAACGATGGCCTAGCTCAAGAACAATGGCACGGTGATTTATACTGGTTCGGGCTATCGAAAGCACCCTAGTCCAGTGTGTGGCACTATCCCGAGCTCAAAATGCTCGTGATCGGGCGGGCAAGCCGGGAGAGAGGGAGATGAGCTCCCAAGTCTCGATATTGATGAGTGGAATCGAGTGATGTGCGTGTGTGCTTTCGCGTGTGCGAGAGCTTGCCCTCTCCAGTCTTGGGGAGTCCTCCCAGCACATAGTAGCAAGGGGCGCTCCACGAAGGAGTCACAGCGAGGACCTAAGAATAGAAGGAATACAAGTTTCGAGGGGTGCGTTCCTGAAGAGTTCCCAGGCATGCATCTTGGTGTCCGGCGTCTTGTGCGGCGCCGCCCTGCTTCTGGCATGGCCTCGCCGGTCGGCGGGTGGAGTAGAGATAGGGGCCGACTCAGTGTAATCACATTATCGTGCGTGCGGGCGGCGAGGCTCCCAGGCTCGTCGATGGCGTAGAAGGGGACAATGAGCTCAGTCCCCCCGCCAGTGGGTACTTCTTGCGATCTTCTGGCGGAGTCGGCGCCTTGTGTGCCAGGGGCGAGATCATGGAGGCGCCGCCTCGCCTTAAATGCTCGTGCCAGGATCGCGCGGGAGCGTGTGGCGGGAGGCTCGATGTAGGGCGACCGTCGTCGAGTCGTTCTTGTCGTGGTGGTTGTCTCTTGTGCTTGTGGTTGCAGGCGTGGTGCGGACAGATCCTATGCCTCGTGTGCCACCGACGGTCTCGCGGCTTACGAAATCTGGTCAGATCGCTGCGGCGCGGCCGCGTAGAAGGCGATGCCGGATCCTTAACCGTGCGTCCCCGTTCTCTCCCGTCGCCCTTGGATTTGGCGCCGGGAGCTCGTCCGAACGGAAAGGAGCTCGTCGTCGAGAGGAGCTTCGTCATATCCCCTCAGCTCTCGGGAGCTGTTCGAGGCGGAACTTTCCGGGGACGAGCTCGGAAGCTGTCCCCGGGCCTTTGCGTCCCAAGGAAGTTCTCGTTCGAGATGGAGACGGCTCGTCGCCGGGTCTTGGCTTTTGTCGCGGGTGTCGCCCTATGGCTAACGAGCACGCCCTCCCTTCTAACACCTTGTTAGGGACGGATTGGGATGATTGACTTAGTCCGAATATCTGCGTCCCCACAAGAGCCCCCGAGCGCACGGATGGGAGCGGGACCCACGTCTTGTACGCCTTTGTGTCGCCATTATCGTTAGGGGACCAAATTTCCTCGCTTGGGGTCTGTGCGCGGCGTTGTAGTGGCCACGAGGCTGGGAGGGCGTCTTGTCCTCGCGGAGGCTTTGGCGGTGCTGCGTGCGTGGTGTTGCCTTTTGGCCGCTGGGAGCGTGACGAACGAGCTTTACGCGTATGGCGTGAAAATATGCGAGCTTTAAAGCGGTTGCACGGTGGTCAGAGCTCGGCGTTCGAGCGGCTCGTTCGTCGGGCCAGCTTGTGTGGGCCAACTCCTTGTCCGAGAGACCCGTCCTCACGATCGCAGGGGTCTCGGGACCCCGGCTCGTGTCTCCTCGGCAGGAGGATGACGGCGAGAGGAGCCGTTCGCGTCCATTTGGCGACTCAAGCGCGACTTGGATGGAGCCCCCCGAGTCCTCGGGGGGCTCGGGCCCAGCGGGCCGTCGGTGCCTCTCTCCGTTGCGCTCCTTGCTCAGGGCGTCTCCTGGCGGCTGTCAGGCTCACGGGAGCCAGCATCGAACACAGGCTCGATTTCGTCGTGAGCTCATCGTTATGTCGGAAGCTTGACATAGCGGCGGACGGCTTCGAGGATACGACCATTGGCGATAGGCTTCGCCCGAACTCTTAAGCTGCGGTAAAGAGCGTTGAAAAAGTTACCGTTAGGAAGTTACCGTTGGGGCGGCCGTTACTATTCGCGCGGCATTTCGCCTTCTGTTTCGCCACCGGGCGCGCGCGCGCGGAGGTTGGAGGGTTGGTGGTGTTGGTGGGCCATCACGAGTTTTGCGGCGGTGAGTCGCCGAGGCTCATCTTATAAATAGGGAGGGGAAAATTGGGGTTTTTCCTTTCACTTTCCTTTCCGCCGCCCCGACCTTCTTTCATCTTCTCGTTCCGGATCTCGATCGCCATTGCGCCCGCGTGAGATAGCTCCCGCCCGGCACCTTCCCAAGCTCGTCATATCCCAGCGCTCCTCGGGGGGCGCTCGTTCGGCCGGAACTTTTCACGGGGCGAGCTCGAGCTCGTCCACGGGCCTTTGCGTCCCCGCGAGTTCTCGTTCGAGATGGAGACGCTCGTCGTCGGTCTCGGCTTTTTGTCGTAGGTGTCGTCCCTATGGCTAACGAAAGCACGCCCTCCTTCTAACACCTTGTTAGGGGCGGATTAGGATGATTGACTTAGTGCGGAATATCAAGGCGTCCCACAGACTTAGAACAAGGCTAAAATGAACTATGCTCTTTCCAATTTGGCAAATAATTAGTAGTGTTTCGGACAAGGTTGGAGTCAATTCCTTAAAACAGTTGCTAAAATAAGTTTTTTAAAATTTTCTCGATTCAAAAATATAAACAACTTTTACATATATTTTTTCTTGAAAAAAAAACGCTTTCATAAAAGCATCAAGTCTTCTTTTGTAATGTTCATATATTTTTCCAACAGAGAAATAATTGTCCTTTGGAGGCCATGTCCCTATCTAAATATCAATTATTTGCAAACTAGAGAGGGCTATTTGCAAGCTAAGTGTTGGAGATCATGTCACTTGCCCTTGTCTTAGTAGTAGCCCGTAAGACGGTTTGCACTATGCCAATTGCCAAAGGGGGCTTTGTTTTGGTCGATTACGCCATTGTGTGGGAAAAAAATGACGAAAACGACTCTGTATGGGCGTCCACATCACCACCGTCCACTGCTCCTCTCCCCGCCAGAGCCACCGATCCAACGGCCACCCCTCACTCCAGCATCCCGGGCCCACCTGTCATCCTCTCACCACACCAAAAACCTCGCAGCCGCACGGTCCGGTGCTGTATTGCCAGGCAGCCGCTTCTCCTGTTCCTCTTCAGCTTGTTCTTCTCCACGGCGGCGGCGGCTTGGATCGGAGCGGAGGGAGAAGATGGTGGCGGCGATCAGGGTGCCCAAGACCCAGCGCGCCAGGCGGGAGCTCCTCAAGCACGCGCCCAAGCTTGTAAGCTCCCTTCCTTCTCTGCCCTTTCTCCCACCCCTCTGTTCCCTTTTCCAAAGTCTCCCTGCGCCGAGCAGGAGCTGCCCACCAGCGTATGTAGTTTTAGGACGGCAGAATGGCGATTGTAAGGATCCTGTATGTGTCAGTTCGTTATCCGGATTTTATGCCTCAGCTATGTACAACGTGCCTCAACTCAAGTACCCATGAGACCATTACCCTTTTTTTTATTTTTCTTGAGATGTTCAGATAGATTGAGAGGGGTGGAGGTGCTCACGGATTCGCCATTCTCTCCTGTCCCTCCCCCTAGCCATCCGCTCCAATTGCCGGTTCCATCCACCAGGTGATGCCCTCACAAGTAGGTTGCTGTTATTCCATTGGCTTCGTGTGTTGCCAAAGCACACACTTTAGTGTTTCATTTTTTGGCAAACACACATGGATTCTTGGAAATAGGATACTAGTATCATACTTGCTTGCATAGCTTATGTATGTGTGATTACTATTTGGCCCTTGAAAGAATGACTATTGGATACCATGAAACACCCTGGCTGTGCTGCCGCCCTGCGGGGTTAGCTTGCAGGGACCATCTTAGAACAAACAGTATTGCCGATGCAATCTTGGGATAAGCTTTAGTTAGTCTTGTGTGATGTTCATATCCTTTCTAGTGGTGAAACTCTATATAGTACGTCTTTATCAAATCGAGCAGTGGGTTGGCTAGCTGGTTGAAGACACCTTTTCGCACATTGTGAAATGCGCTATGCTTTATGCTCGGCATTCTTGATCTTAGCTATATAGTATACACATAAGGAGGTTCTGCATAGTTTGAAGTGGCAATAGGAATAGCTTGTTTCATGCTTTGTGTTTCAATCTCACATCTGTCTTCTGCTCTGATAATTTTGCCAGGTTGAGACCAGCAAGAAGACACTGATCCTCCATGGTACCAAGACTAGTGCTGTGTTGAACTCTGTGCTGTCAGATATTTACCACCTAAAGCGTGATAATGCTGTGAAATATACCAAGAAGAATGACAACATTAGGCCTTTTGAAAGTGGTGGAGAATCTTCTCTGGAATTTTTCTCCCTCAAAACAGACTGTAGCCTTATAGTGGTGAGTGACATCATTTTGACTAGTTCATAGTTTGCCATTTGGATGAACGTTTGAAGTACTTGACCCCATTGGAAAAAATGATTGACCCTGTATTTGCTGATAATAGTTCATAATGTGGAGTAGAAGTAGAATGATCTAGTGGTTGCATAATTGATTTCAGTCAACCATGCCTGCTAAATATATCTGTAAATGAGTATAATATTTTCTATTTCTGTTTCTGTTTCAATGCTTGTGGTGGTTTGTACCCTTGTCTTAAAGAGATTATCTCACACCACTGTTTTCAACTGTTTGTTTAACTCATGATGCAGTATGGTTCTCATTCAAAGAAGAGGCCCAACAATCTGATTTTGGGAAGAACGTATGACCACCACATATATGACCTTGTTGAAGTAGGCATTGAGAACTACAAGTCGATGGAATCTTATGTTTATGATAAGAAGCTAGCACCAAAACTTGGATCGAAGCCTTTCTTTGCTTTCATAGGGGAACACTTTGAGAGTGCCGAAGAGCTGAAACATTTGAAAGAAGTGCTGCTTGATCTTTTCAGAGGAGAGGTGCGCCATTTTGTAACTACAGAGTGTTATGCATGGATAATTTCTTGAGCGTCATAATAAACCGTTGCTGTTGAATGCAGGTCGTAGAGAATCTAAACCTTGCTGGTGTGGATCGGATCTATGTGTGCACTGCAATATCTCCTACTACTGTCTACATGATGCACTGTGCTCTCCGTCTAAAAAAAAAGGTCAGGTACATCTATTCCTAGGATGGAGCTAGTCGAAGTTGGACCTTCAATGGATCTGGTTGTAAGGAGGCACAGACTTCCAGTCGAAAAAGCTTAAAGAAAGAAGCTATGAAGACTGTAGAACATGCTAAGAAGGTAAACCCGATGGAACTAACATTAAGCCTTTTTCTGTGTTCTCACTGAAATCTTCCTCCTGAGTCACTGTGATATTCACAACTATCCTCAACCTTCTCTTGCAGATGAAAAATGTCACTAAGGATCTAGTGAAAGGCAAACTGGGCAAGGTTTACATGCCAGACCAGCAGGTTCGTACTGAGTTTTGCTTTTGTACAACTTGTAGCAGGATTGCCTTTGACATAATAACCCAATTCACGGTTTCAACTGAATTCAGGTTGCGAAGTTGACCTTATCAAACAACATAAAAGGACTAAAGAGGGAGCGTAGTGAAGCCAAGAAAAACAAGGACTTGAAGAAGCAAAAGGTCAACCCTGAGTAAAAAAGATTGCTGAAGTTTACCTTTGTCTTAGAATACAAGCCAGATTAAGAAAACCTGCTTCTAACTGTTCCCAACCGCTGTTTTATCCAAGTGGAAGCCGCTTGCTGTCAGATTGTGTGGTAAATAGTTTAGTGTCATCTTCTTAGGGTACCTTTGGTATGACTTTCACAACGGTATTGTGTACCAATTCATTCATGTTAGACATAAGCATGGAAATTTTGAGAATGTTATCCTACACTACATTTGCTAGCCCTGATGTCAGTGGTTCATGATGGATGTGCTTTGCCCTCACGAAAATGGATGGCATTTCTATGATTGTATCAATGTGGTTCAAGCTGTTAACAAATTCGCAGTTGCAATTGAGTGACTGAGTCATATTGCCATGCAATCTGCTCTTCTGTGTTTTCTTTGCTGTGCCAAGATTACGAGTCATCTCCATTTATGTCCACCGTCTTGCTTTTACTTCTCGATAAGTGACCCACATCACCAACAGCGAACAATAAGGCTATGTAGGTTATATATGGCTGCACAATGTGAGAGTAAGCCTAAAACGTTCTAGAAAACATACAACTATGAGTTGCGTTCCGTCTATGTTTGACTAAATTTTTGCTAAATTCAATTCAATTTATGACTTCAAATTCATTTTTTAAAAATACATTTCCACTCGTGCAAATCACATCACTGAATTTTCCGCTCACCTTTTTACAAAATCGATCTAAACACCATACTATAAAACAACAAAAAATTTTTGGCATTTTGCATTTGGACTCAAGGGGCCCAAAAGAGAGAAAATGTCTTGGGAACATGTGTTTTATGTTCATGGTAAAATTTTTGTATGCAACTAAACACCGAGGTGAAAAATTCTGCATTCACTATTTCCCTGCAACAAAAAAATTACATGTGACATTTTACATTCCAAAATCATCTAAACACACCCTAAATAAATAAAGGCAGCCATAAATAAATAAATAAACCGACAAGAACGACTCTCTGTCAGGTGGCGTCCAGATCACCGTCAATGCTCCTATCCCCGATCCAACGGCCACCCCTCACTCCACCACCCCGGGCCCACCTGTCATCCTCTCACCCCACCACACCAAAAAACCCCCGCAGCCGCACCCGCCGCTCTAAAACCCTAATAAACCCTCCTTCCCTCCCTTCCGGCGCCGCCACGACAAACCCTCCTCAGCATCCCTCCCTCTCTCCTCGAGCCCAAGAGCACCGTTCGCACGCACGCGCGCGCGCCATGCGGCCACCGAGAGGGCGCGGCGGCGGGGGCCGGTTCGGCGGAGGTGGAGGACGGGGCGGCGGGGGGGCCGGTTCGGCGGTGGTGGCCGCGGCGGAGGCCGGTTCGGCGGCGGCGGGTTCCGCGACGAGGGCCCGCCCGCGGAGGTCGTCGGTCGGTGCCACCCCTGCTCCCCCCACCCACACACTCCCCCTCCCCGTGAGGGTTCCTTTGCTGGGGTGATTTTTGTTTTTTTTCCTAATCTGACCTTGTGGTGAGTTGGATTGGGATTTGCAGAGGTGTCGACGTTCCTGCACGCGTGCGAGGGGAGGCGGTGACGAAGCTCACCAACGAGAAGGTGCCCTACTTCAACGCGCCCATCTATCTGCAGAACAAGACCCAGGTCGGCAAGGTCGAGGAGATCTTCGGCCCCATCAACGAATCCGTGAGCACCTCCCCCACCGGCCTCTTCCCTACTCTCTCTGAACATCTCAAGAATACTAAAAGCAAAAAGTACCTTTCTTTTTAATTAATGTCCTCATGGGTACTTGAGTTGAGGCACGTTGTGGTGAACCTCTAGCAATAGTACTTTTGCATAGCTTGTTGAAGGTGTGTGTTGCTTAGAGAGAGCACTGGTTATTTTAATTAGTTCAGTGAGGACCTGGTGTGTGATTCTGCAGATTTTAGTCTTGTACTCCGTAGTAGAGGTCTTTTTTGGTACTAGCATTGCACCAAGA
Source organism: Hyparrhenia diplandra (assembly GCA_015847255.1). NCBI lineage: Eukaryota > Viridiplantae > Streptophyta > Magnoliopsida > Poales > Poaceae > Hyparrhenia > Hyparrhenia diplandra. The sequence goes on along the minus strand of JADLZK010008023.1, from coordinate 243,819 downwards.
TTTTTGGGATATGCTGTCACATTTGAACTGTAAAATGTCATGGTGAATCTTGCAGTACAGGTCTTTTTGGTGCTGGCCTTGCACCAAGATTTTTTTGGGATATCTTGTCACATTGGGTTGCTTGTTCTGATGTGTCATTTTGTGAGGCAACTCTTATTAAGGCTACTTTGAAATTACTCCTTTAGCTATGCTGCTACTGTTGTCGTGAATATGTTTTTTTTTTTTTCTGTATTTTGTAGTATTTCTCTGTGAAGATGATGGATGGGGTCATTGCGACATCGTACAAGGAAGGCAACAAGTTCTATATTGACCCAATGAAATTGCTGCCTCTCTCGCGCTTCCTGCCGCAACCAAAGTATGACCTATTGTTGTTTCTCCTGCATTGTTTGCTTGCTGTTTTGTGAAAATGGAACCAGGATGCCTCATTCATTAAGTTTTTGTACTTGATATTAAATTGATAATCTCACACCTACTGCTTCAAACAGTTTGTGTTCGAACTTATTTGAATTGTGTGAAATCGTGGAAAAATGTTAATCCTCTCTGTTAAGAATCATTAGAGTCGAGATTATTCTCAGTCATTGCTGTGGATCATAAATTTGAGGCAAGATCTAATGAAATAGGTAGTGAACCTAGGGGCTGTGTTTGGTTGGTGCTCTTATTAGCCTCAACTTGTTTGTACCTTGTTTCTTTTGTAATGATTAATGAAATTGTGCATAGCTCTCTTGTCATTTGAGGAAAAAAATGAAGTAGACAAGAGGATCATATGTTTTTAACATCTCAGTACGTATATTATATTGCAAGCATCATGAGCTCCTTTTTTGCTTGCTTCAAACAGGGGACAATCTCAAGGAGGACCTAGAGGTGGTGGCCGTGGTGGAAGGGGTGGTGGCAGAGGCCGTGGTGGTGGTGGTTCATTCCGTGGCGGCAGAGGACCCCCAAGGGGGGTGGTGGCAGAGGTTTCAGGGGTGGAGGCCGTGGTGGTGGTTTTTTTTTTTTTAGCGAGGCAGGTTCTAGGTGTAGTTTGATTTTGATGTTTTTCTTGAAGCATCAAAGCTGCCAACTGGAAACTTCCATGTTCTTGTAACCTGATATGTTTAAGGTAGCAGAGCACTTTATTTGTGGAACTTGGATTCTCAATTTAAACAAAGTATTTGTACCTGTTCCGTTCCTAAAGGCCTATTATATGCTTCCTTCTGAATTCTACTTGTGTTGTTCTGAATTCAACTTGCCTATTATATGCTTCCTTGTTCTGAATTCGGATTCAGCTTGTGCTGATCATGGGCACCTTGTTGACTCTTAGGCCGCTGGGCATGCCTGGTTAGTTCTTAGGTGCTGTGTGCGCCAGGGGAGTTATTAGGCAGCTGGGTTGGGTACGCCAGTGCAGGGAAATTGTGGGTTCCCTATGTGTGACCAGAGGAAAATTGTTATGACATAATGGTATACAAGCTCCATATTCGAACACACAGAAACTCAGCATTGTTTTAAGCCAATTGTAAGAACCAACACAGCTTTTCAGCAAAGGCAGCATTGTTCTCAGCACGTTTCAATTTTGTTTACGAAAAGCTCAAAGAAAAAAAAAAAAAGAATACAAAACAGAGCAGCAGTGCAAACTACTACTTAAGAGAAACTATGTGCAAATGTCATGCTAAAACCTTGCACGTTTGTCCACCTCTGGCTGGTGGCCCAAAATAAGTGTTAGACAACTGTTTCAATTCAATTTCTAGAAGACAAAAGACCAGACTATATTATACCACTCCAGGTTTTACCATACAACTTACACATTACACGATGTTACTGCTATTACAATTTGACAGGTACAATAAACTACATGACTGATAACGACGCCGGCAATGTAAATCACCATCATCACACCCAGACGAAACTACACTGATTCTACATACGAAATTACACTAAAGTGGCCAAGACAAATGCTTCCCCTAACCAAAATTTCCCTGGAAAGAAAAGAGCCTTTTCCCTTTTGCGAAGATACAACCTATCTGTAAGACCTGCAAATTATCACAGAATTGTACAATGGTTCTGTGTGCTGTCTCTGACAACATGTTCGCCAAAAATGTTAGGTTAATAGAAGCCAAATCGGCAGTGCTTGTTCTTCAAGCATGTCTTTGAGAGAACCCTCTTCCCATACATGTTACTTTGCAGTACAGCAGTGTGCGGTCTAATAGTTTCAATAAAAGCATCATGCTGTTCACCCTGAAACATTAAAAACCATTAATTGATTGTACATGGAATTCTTTTAGCTGAGGATTAAGTAGTATCTTCACCTGGCAATGTTTCAGTGCTGTCTGAATCACAAAGTTCCCATACTGATCAACAATGATATGCAGCAATTTAGGATCATGCATGAGCTCGTCGATAATTCTTTCAGATTGCAACTGTGATGATAGCCTTATGCAATTCTCACAACATGGGAACCACACTTCTGCGTGGATAGATTCCCAAAGTGACCTGTCAGCTCCTCCACTATTCTGGTTGTTGCCCATTCAATATTGAGAGCCAGAATAAACTGAATAACATAGTTCCTGCAAGAGTGTTACACAAAGGCTTAGCAGCAATATCATTCATATTATAATTATATATGAGATCTCAGCTAAAACTGTATGCAAAGGCATAACAGTAGTATCATTCATATTAGATCAGGATATCTGCTAAGATGGATAGAGCAAAAGAGAATGAGCATACCCATACTGATCTTCTGAAAGTGCAAGGGCACTGGATGTAATCTTGGACAACAAATTGTTTCTCTGTTCATCACTTGAATACTCAATAGATTTCTGGAGGACACAACAGCCATGACGATCTCTTGCTAGTTGAAGATAGCGTGATGCAGCAGCCTCAATAAGGAACTACAACAGTTAAACAGTGCGAGTTAAAATGCAGACCGATGAATTGCGACACACTCCTTTGGGCAGTCATATATGCTAAGTGTCAAGGAAACTAGTATTTTTCTCTGCTAGAAATACAGTTGTGGGCTACATATTCCATAGTGTTATATAGCAAAAGAAATTGAATACAGAGATCGTTTTCTAGTATAAAAAGTATTTTTTTCTGCACATAAGTTTAATACAAGCAACACGTACTTCTGAAAACACACAAAGAATATTTAAATCGCATGAACATAACAACTTACTGCCTTGTGATCAGGTAACATTTTTTTGCAGGCAATGGGTCGCAACATGAGTCCCATAAGAATCAGTCATTAAACGCAAAATTCCAGTATTTAAGGCGGACACCACCATTGAAACTTGGTCAGAGGTATTCATGGTGTCTATAACCTTCTGCACTACGCGAGCCCTGAAATTTTTTGCTAGAAAATCAGAGATAAAAAAGCAACAAATATGGATGATAAAACAGTAGAGATTATTGTGTTCGTACCCATGCATATTGCAAGAAGCTTTATGAAACGTTACAGGTGCTTTAGTGATTTCACGAATCATGTGTGTCCTTTGTTCATTGGTGCACACTTCAAGAATCTTCTGCACCAAATAGTGAGCAGATGGATCCACCATAAGATCACCAACATTGTCAATTATTTCAGAAAATATTTTATCAATATCCTCTTGAGTGCCTTCTGTTAATACTTTTTGCAGAAAACGACAGGCGTCTTGATCCTTTGACAGGTTGCATACTCTTCCCACCACTTCATCAATAGATTTATATGTATCAGATTTTGAGGACAAGAATGGTGATTTGAGCAAGTGAGCACAGGGAGATAAATCAAAATCTTTAAATGAATTTCCAACATCGGGCCTCATTGGGATCCTTTCCTGGTAACTTGCTGTGGTCAATTTATCAGACATTTGATGATGAGAGAAACCTGACCCATAAGGGTGAGCAAGGTTATCAGCTTGCTGATGATGCAGTCCATATGGATTGAAAACCTTTTCAACCCGTTGAACATGGCGAAAATCACCACTGCCATATGAACTGCCAGTGTAAGATGTACTTGGGAAGCTGTCTGTAAATGTATTATTCAGACTGCTGCTATTTCTTCTTTTCTGATAAGCAGCACCGTTCAGGTAAGAATACCCATTTTCCAGCCAATGAAAATTTGGTGTTCCAATATATGATGAGGATGGGCCCTTTGCAGGGGAGGAAACTGCAGACTGCTCATTGCTCCTATGTCGAGAAGCACCAAACCCAGAAACTCGTTGCATTTGTGGACTGACATAATTAGGCTGCATAATAGAGTATGGTTGTGCACCCATATTTTGCTGCCACATGAAGTTTGAGCCAACATTCTGATCATGGGGTGTGTACATTTGAGATTGCCACATTTGTTGGAAAGGTGAAGCTGATGCAGTTGATGGATGGCAAGGAACACCCAAATTGCTATCAAAGCTGTGCAGCTCAGAGCTTCTTGGCAAATTCCCAAACTCTTGGTGTTCAACATCACTGTTCTGCATGGCATGTTGCACACTGAACTGACGCAGAGAATCATCTTGGCGCGTTGCGGGTGCGTGGTGCTGGTTCAGAGTACCATCCACACGTCCAGATGGAAGGTGCCCATTTGTCAGCGGCACATTACGCGATGACTGGTAGGCGCATCAGTTGTGTGGGAATTGAAGCTCATGCCCTCAAAAGCAAACGCCAAGGACTGCTCATCATACAGATTTCCACTGAGAGAGAAACCAAACTGCTGATTGCTTCCAGCGCTCGACGTGTCATACAGCCCAAACTGAGAAACCAATGACCTCCCACCATTCAGATAAGCCCTGGCAGCCTGAGAAGCAATGCTCCCATTGTGGAGCTCCATGTCACCACCAGCACTTCCCTGCCCAGCACTTGAGGCACCGTTGCCCAAAGCTCTGAACATGGAAGCCTCCTGGCTACTCTGCGATTCCCCATGACGATCACCTGAACACTAGGCAGCAGCTGACGGCCAGTGCCGAATCAATCACACAATGCAGGTTCCTTCACTGTCCCTACAACGCAATCAATCCAATATTGCAATCAGAGATCACGAAATCCCAATAAAAACAGACATGAACAAAAGCGCTATCTTTTCCGATACTTATAGAACAGACAATGCACCAGCAGAAAAAAAAAAAGCAAGCAGGGAGGCAAAGGCTCCACACACGGGAACAGAACATATAGCTTTACACAAGACAGCAAGGCCTCAACAAACTAAAACCAAGTCGAATCGCTGTGATCCGGGCAAACTCATGTAAGTTCAATCCACACGGTCCAATAATCGCGGTACCTAGACTGAATTTTGGCAATCCAGCAAAAGGGGAAAAGAAAACGCCCACAAGAACCGCCCTCCAGGCAGTTCATACATAAATAATAAATAAACAACCCAAAGAATCCGAATTCCGGCAATCTAGCGATTCTAGCACCGGAGTCCACCAAAACGCCGCCGCCGAATGCAGCGGAATCGAGCTCAGGGAAGCCACGTACCCACCGCCGCGGCACGACCTGACACCACAACGCGGTTCAAGGCTCGCAAAACCCAAGAAAACCCCACCGCCGGGCCCCCGATCACTCGCAATCCGCCGCCAAGAAGACGAAACGAGCCCACAGATTGAAAACCCCCAACCTTTTCGACGAACCAGGCGGAGGATGCAGGCCGAAGCGACCAACTAACCGATCTAATCCGATCGACGATCCGGCGATGAATAAAAACGGAATTTTATTTTTTTTACTAGCAGCAATAGCAGCAGACTAGTAGTACTCTGTGGTATATAGATATAGATATATACCTTAGTAATGCGAGATGGCGACGGCGGGTTCCGGAATCTCGACGGAGCTGGGTGGCCGGGGTCAGGGAAGCGGTCGCGGAGATGGGATTGGGGGTTGGAGAAATCGCGGAGGAGATGAGATTTTAGCAGGGGAGGGAGGGCAGGAGGCGGCGCCTTGGATAGAAAGAGGGGCGTGCGTTTCCGGTGCATTTAGCTGCCTTGGACTCTTGTCTTTCTCCCTTTCTCTCTCCTCTCTTCTCTTTCTCTCTCCTCTTCTTGGTGCACCGAATGGACGATTCTGTCCCTATCTCTCTCTTTGTATATCTCTGTGGCATCATGGTCAGTAGATATTGTGGTGTAAAATTAAATGGCGATCTAGGTTCTTTTGTTATGTTAGTGTAAGTATTTTTATGGAATCTCTTGGTTGTTAAGGTTTACAAATCTAGGTTTGGGATTGCGTGTTTAAATCGGTTGTGAATTGCTAACATTGGATATAAGATGTCTCCAAATGTAGAAAGGTAGAGGATAGAGGTGAATGAAAGATGTAGATTTTGGAAGGCATGTACTATATATGTTGTGGTTTTATTATTATATTAAGTTAAATTGAGAGATTTTGTTTGGACTATTTTTGTAGTTTATTTGGAAATAAAATTCATTGTGTGGAAATTAAAATTAGTGTTTTTTTTTCTTTTCAAGAAACTATGCTTCCTATGTGTGGAGATGTAGCTTAGAGTGGGAAATTGATTGGCTAGTTCCTCACGCTTATTCTAAGGTAGAGTACATTTGCATGGATATGACCAAACATAGTAGCTTGGCATACAACTGTACAAGAATCGTGCTGAAAGTTTGAGGAGCCTTCTTCTTGCACTTGGCATTTCTTTTTTATATAAATACTTGTAAATATCAAATTATTAACGACGCACCTTCCTAGGTCCGATACCCTTGAGAGGAAAAAAAGTGAAACTTTCTTGTCATTATCTCCTTTTTTTTTTTTCCAATTTTTGTATTTCCTTAATTGCTTGTGAATTGTACGTGCTCCTTGCAATCTCGTGTATTCTCAATATAGAATTTTCTTCTCACTTGTACCTATGTCGAAATCAGGTATGCTCCTATCTTTCGTAGTTTTTTTTTTTTTAAAAAAGACTAATTGTAATGGTTTGTCTTCGTCGTGTCTTCATTTCAAAATACAAAGGGTAAAACCTTTAAGAAATGGTACAAAGGGTAAAACCTTTAAGAAATGGTTACTCTATTAACACATAGTTTTGCAACCCAAACTTTAGGGCAATAATTGGTAAACATCAGTCAAAGCCCTTATATGTCTATAATTCGGTTACTTCCTAAGAGATATCCTTAATAATTATTTATTGGACCGTTTATTATGTTATAATTCCTTTCTCTCTCTCCTTTTACACATGGACACTTGTGTCCCTGAATCTTTATACTCCTTGCCTTGTACGGCGAGCAAAGACCTTGAGATGTAAGGAACCACAAATATCAGGTTTCTTTGTCATGTGACTTTTTGAAAATTTCTCTGCACCTAAGATATGTGTATTTTTGGTTTTGTTCGAGATTATGTGTTTAAATCACAATCAAATTACTAAATTGGAGATTGGATGTTTTTGTATGTAGAAAGGCGGGTTTCTCAGCCTGCTGGTGTGTAGTATGGGAAATTGATTGGCTAGTTCCTCGTTTTTTTTTTAGAAAGGCGGCAAGAGATTTGTTGGATATTTATTAGACGGGTTAGTGGCTAGTTCCTCATCGTTCTTAATTATTCCGTTGTAGAAGCTAGTGTGTTTGCATGGATATCATCGGACAGTGTAGCTTGTTGACATAGTACAACTTTACAAGTAGTCATGGAGCCTTCTTACTCTTTGGTATCTTTCCTTTTTATTAATCATGTCATAATTATTAATTAATTAATTAAAAGGTAATGACGCACCTACTGCCGATGTCCAACTCTCTTGGAGAAAAAAAAGGATTCCTTTTGTTATTCCGATCCCTTTTCCAGGTTTTTTTTTTTTTTTTTTTTTTTTTTTTTTTTTGTATTTCCTTTCCTTGCTTGGATTGTTACTTGTTGCATTTCCTTCCCTTTCCGTTTCAAAATATTTTATTTTTATGTATCTAAAGATAATGGTTCAATATATGAATCTAGAAAAACCAAATCATCCTGTAATTTAGAACCCAGGGAAATGTTATTCTCCATCCTCTACACCTATATCTCTATCACTTTTATATTCATCACTAGTACCCAAACAATTTTACGTGGCCTTAATTTGATTTTTAGCGTGGCGGGCACCGTAGCCCGTCACTAACGTTAGGTCACGGTTAATCAGCGTGAATTTGCGTGGTGGGCACAATTTTGCGTGGCCGGCGATTTGATTTTTGCGTGGCGGGCATTGAGTCCCGTCACTAACGTTAGGTCACGGTTAATCGCGTGAATTTGCGTGGCGGGCTACGGTGCCCACCACGCAAAATCGAATATCCATGGCGGGCACATTAGAATGGCCGCCACGGTGTGGTTCAAAAAACCCTACAAACCCTAGGCAGGCCGCCCAAGCCCATCCATGGGCCCGCCGAGCCCATCTAGGGCAGCACCGCCGCCGCAATCCATGGATCCGGCTGGCCGTCGGTCGTCGCCGTTCACGCCGGCGGCCCGGATCCGCCGCCGGGGGAGGAGGACGAGGCCGGATCCGACGCCGGGAGGAGGGAGGATCCGGATCCGCCGCCGCCGAAGGAGGAGGCCTGATCCGCCCGCCGTCCGGGGGGAGGAGGCAGGATCCGCCGCCGGGGGGGAGGAGGGAGGCTGTATCCGCCGGCCCAGGAAGGAGGACGGGCCGGATCCGTCGCCCGCCGGGAGTAGGTGGCCGGATCCACCACCGGGAAGGAGGAGGATCCGCCGCCGCCGGGAGAAGGTAGTCGGATCCGCCGTCGGGGGAGGAGGGAGGCCGGATCCGCCGGGGGAGGGAGGAGGCCGGATCCGCTGCCGGGAGGGAGGAGGATCCGCCGCCGGGGGTGCCGGGCCGATCCGATCGCCGGGGGAGGAGGATCCGCCGCCGCCGGGGAGGGAGGATCCGCCGCCCGCCGGGGAGAAGGTGGCCGGATCCGCCGTCGGGGAGGAGGAGGAGGCCGGATCCGCCGGGGAGGAGGAGGAGGCCGGATCCGCGGCCACCGAGGTGGAGGGGGGCCGGATCCGCCGCGGGAGGAGGAGGAGGCCGGATCCACCGCCGACGAGCAAGAGGAGGCCGGATCCGCCCCACCATGTCCGCCGCCCCCGATGCCTCACCGGAGTAGAAGAGGCACGCAAAGAAGGTGAGGAGCGTAAGAGGCACGCCGGCCATGGGCCGCTGCGCGTGAGGGGCGAGGAGAGTGGAGGGAGAGAGGTAGCTAGTCTCAAGCGTGAGTTGGGAGAGTGGAGAGGGATATGGATGGTAACTGGCTGGCTGCGTGAGTGGCTTCAACCCTAACTCCTTAATTTATATGAACCCGATAAGAGATTGGAAATGGGCTTCGCTAGATGGGCCCACGATTTACCGTGGCGGGCCTTATAACCTGCCCGCCCACGGAAAAAATATTTGCCATGACGGACAAAAGTGTCCGCCACACGCTAAATAAAAAAGCGTCTCACCTTTAATCCGGGGTATTTTCCGTGGGTGGCGAGATTTGTGCCCGCCACGGAAAAAAAGATTCGCCCGTGCTCGCAAAAAATCAAATCGGTACTAGTGCATGTGGAAATCGTATGGGTTTCCTCTCACTCTTCCTAGCTTGTCTTTTCATTCATTAGGTTTGATGAAAAGAACTAATGAGACACTGGCTTCTCTTCTGTGATCCAATTTGAAAATACAAGACAGTTTGTCGAGTCAAATTTAAAAGTCCATATATACAAAAATGAATTACTCATTAATGTATTCATAACAGAGTAAACATTGGCATTGATGTGAGATGTAATTTAATCATATATTGGAGCACTTATTAAAGTCAGACATACATACCCTACCTTTTCATGTTTGACTGATATACACCTTTGGAACGAAACAAAGAGGTCGTCCAGACGCGTCTCATTTATTTCTGTTACTAAAATGTACCCTACCTTTTCATGTTTGACTGATATACACCTTTGGAACGAAACAAAGAGGCCGTCCAGACGCGTCTCACTTATCTCTGTTATTAAAATGTACACTAACGTAACTATTTAAAAACAGAGTTAGCATTGTCGCGAAAACAGACAGTTGTTCGACTGGCTAGTGTTGATGTTGATTTGTTGTGAGAGAAAAGTATTGTTCTTTGGTTGCCCGGCGTTGATTTGTTGTGTGAGAAAAAAGCATTTGTTGGTTGGTGGTGGCCTAAGCCAGCCAGCCGAAAAAAAGGTTGTGTACAATATATATATATTTTTTAAAAAATAGAGGGGAATCTATAACAAAATCCTTTTTGAATGCACGGTGTGCATGCCGGGGAAACCTTTTTTTTCCAACAAACAAATCATGTGTCCTCTGGATTGACTTGTTAGCACATTGGAGCATTATTTTGTTGATTGATGACTCGGTCGTCAGCTGGTTGGGTCAGGCATGCATGCATGAATACGCTTTTGGACTGCCCAGTCCACGAGGGGAATGTAGAAAAATGGCATCATGCATATGGGCTCCTTTGCAAAGGTGGAAGATGCGTCATCAGAATATAATAATACAAGTTCAGGCTTGTCAATGCAACCAAAAGCAAAGGGAAGGCATGAAGATCAGGCAGATGATAGCACAGCTTCCATCCCATCACCATCAAATCAAAGAAATTAAAAGATGCTAGCACTAGCACAGCAGAAATGAATACTTTCTCTGTTCTAAATTGTAGATCGTTTTGGGGTTTCTAGATGTATTTCTTTTGCTATGCATCTAGATATAGTGTATAACTGAGTGCATAGCTAGCAAAAACAATGAATCTAGAAAAATCAAAGTGAACTATAATTTTAAACGGAGGGAGTATTACCATCGTGTAGAACGTACTGTACAGTCCACTCCATCGTTCAATGGTTCAACCACTGGTTGGACATTAAGGAATATAAGTAACTTTACTAGTCACTTGTCATATGCCAACGAAATTCTAATCCATCTGCATCGATGATCTTATACCAACTTTATCTTAGGTGACTATATATCAATATATTCATATTTTCAATGCTGTCGTTTGACCTTGACCATTCCATGCACTTCACAGAGGATAAAAAAAAAGTAGGAGTGAGTACTCCTAGTCTCTATTCATGCACGAAGCTTCTGTATGTAACGGGATATGACAAGGCCCGGGGGTTATGCTACTGTAAGTATGAAAATTCACTGCAAATACGTGCTCCACTAAACAGTACTACGTGTAAGCGAAAACGGGTTAGAAGAGACGACCACAACATCAACTTGAGCCACAATAGGGGCCCACATGAAAGAGGTAGGGTTGGGGTCCACAGAGACCACCTGGAGTCACAGTCAACGATTGGTGCAGTGTGTGACGCCAGCACCATCGCTGTTGTAAACACTAAACAAAACATATACGGAAATGAGGGAAAGGTTTTATATATATTTGTTTCTTTTTTTTTTTTTTTAATAATTCTGCTGACTGTAACCCAGAAAAAGAGGATAGTCTACTGGTTAACTAGCTAGAAGTAGATAGATTTTTTAGAAAAGGGAATGTATTAATATCCCAGCTCCTGCAACGACTAATGCATATGACTGTTCATTATTACAAGCAACCAAAAAAGCTCCAAGAAATCTCAAAATTTCAGAAAGATTGGCCAAGTAGATTGTGTGACTTGTTGAATTACTCTTTAATTAAAAAAGATTTTTTTTTGATAAGTTTCTTCTCGACAAATAATGATAGGATAGTTTTGTTTTAACGTGTTCGAATATCTAGTTCAGCTTTACTATTTCTATTGGATCGAAAACACTATGATTTATCTTCAGAAATTCCAAAGTTTCAATTAAGCTTTGCATATATGTCTAATTATAAGAGGGATACCTCGCACTGACCGAAAGCAACCCGCGTGATCCTAATACCCATTACCCTAACGCATGGTCCCTCACATGGTGTTTGTGTGAACGCTCGATGAAGAAGCTGCGATTGCTCGCATCATATTGTCACAATTATAAGTTTAAGTTTGTCGTGCATAATTTTTTTTTTGACCGAATCAGTAGGGGATTCCCCTAACTTTTTATCTTCAATTGAATGAAACAATGTTATGTACCAAAAAAAAATGTCTCCCTTGAGGGCTTGGCTTTGGTGCAAACCAAACCAAGTTCTGAATCAAAAGATCATCATCATCATGGAAGAAAGAGAGCAGCAGCACACCATCGCTGAACAGTACCATGGATGAGACCGATGGACCGAGGCACAAGATGACTTGAAGCCGGCCGGGCAGTGGAGAGTGAGACGTAGATCGATGACGGACGCGTTAGTGTGACCCGGGAAAAAAGAATATAGAAAGCTTTGTTCTGCAAAAAAAAAAAAAAAAAGTAGAACCGGTCCACACCATCGCGCGTACGTGTAATATGTTTGAACCACGTGAATGCTTGGACATTAAGGAATAGAAGTGACTTTACTGGTCACTTTTGCAAATGTGGAGGACCAGCTAGCAGTGTGGAAACGGTCGCGATTCTAATCTAGTTGCATCGATCATAATCTTGTACTATACCATGCTTTCTTATTAGACATATAGGTACTGTAGACAGAATCTATCATATATATCAATATCATCGGCAGTCAAAACAGATATGACCGCTCGATCCGGGTGTGCTGCCACTGTAACTTGTTTGACTAACACTACTGTCAAGTGGAAAGGTGGACAGCATATACTGGTATCATCATCATATATCAGTACATCACCGTCAGAGTATCAGATCGACGACCACAGCTCTGAATGTCTGACGACGTACGCGCGCGCGCGGCCAACGAATTGAAGGTTCCGCGCGCAGAAATCGCATCGCCTGGAGTCAGTCAACGTTACTAACGACACGGTTGGTCCTGCACGGCACGGCACCACACCATGGGCTGTCTCCATCGGAAACTCCCATGCTACAAGCAAACAAACACGCTTTCCGTTTTGAGAAACCCTGGCTGTGGCTTTCCATTATACTATACACAGCTGATGACCGACCCGCTAGCAGCTACCACTCGTACGTTTTCCGGTTGCCACATCCGACCACGGCATTGTCCCAACGCCTTCTGCACCTCCTACTACTGTTTCCTCCTCCAACTGGTCCACAGTCGTTGCCGTCGCCTAGCTCGTTGGGTTGCTATTGCAAAGTGGGATCAGAGATACATCAACAGTCAAACAGATATGACAAGCACTACCAACAGTGCTGACGTTGGGGTCACCACCTCAACGGCTGATGCTCTACAGTACACTACTACTCTACCTATGGACCATGAGAAATCGAAATAGTTGTAAGCGTTATTGTCAACAAAAAAAAAAAAAAAAAAAAGGCGCAGCGTGGATTGCTGGCTGGCTGTTTTCTCTCAACACTATTTATTTTATTATTAAACTAATATTATTATTATTATTACTTGCACCTAGAGGGGAAAATGGCAAAAAGCGAACACACTAAAAGATAATCTTAGAGCACGCACTTATGATATAGAAACTGCTAGACAGTTTCCATGGTCTAGAAAGAAACTACACAATACAAAAGTTTCTATGTGGGCTCCTTCCCTAAAGTCGTAAGGAACTCTTATCTTATCTTGCAGACTGACTTAGTCGTGGACCATAGCGGAAATTAATTCTCATGTTACAAACAAAATGCGTGTAGCCAAAGCTAATTAGTTCTCTATGTTACAATTACAAACGAACACGCCTACGTTTTTTCACTCTTCAAGGAACCGTGGTTTTTATTTTGACCGATGACCAGTGACCAGCGCTTCATCAATTTCGCTTCATCTGTAGTTTATGATCATAATCACCGTATTAAAAAATTAAACACAGGATACATTTGATTAAATACATGCATAGTACATTTGATTATTTTTATGACAGGTAGCCTACAACTTTTGTTTGCCTGCATGCAACAAACTCCACTAAAGCAAACAAACAATAACCAGTCATCAATTAAAGCAGAACATCCTTAGTAGACCACGGAGCAATGATCCTAAGAAAGTGATATTTTCGCCTGGCATCTCCTGAATCTCCATTGCTAGACCTTGGTCATTGTTATTTGGAATATTTGCACCATGGTAGGCCGCCAAAGCTTCAGCTTCTGTGTTGTATTTTTTTGTAACAATTTCTAGGGTAGCGATTGACCTGAGCATGGCAATAATCGGCCGGGTTCGATAGATCCCCTGTACGCGACCAACATGCACTACATACCATGCCATGTTGCCTACACATGTAACCGAATTAAATTGATTCCTAATTTAGACTACTAAATAATGAATTACACAATTTGGTAAATTAAGTTAAATTCCTCATTTCTCTAAACAAAAAGAAATTTATAGAAACAACTATATTTATATAAATTGCAAAAACATGAAATGAAGGATGAAAATAAGAGGAGAGTGAAGTTGGCGAACCATTATTCCCGGTTGGATTGAAAAACCCGGAGTAAAAGGGTGTTGTGTAGAGATTTTGTGAAGAAAAGCCGTTGAAAAATTCAAAAATGGGCGGCCTTTGTATTTATAGAAGGGGACATTATTCCCGGTTAGGAAGTAGTACGAGGAATAAAGGTTGATCTTTACTCCCGGTTGGTACGTCTAACCAGGGAGTAGATCTTTATTCCCGGTCGGCAATACAAACCGGGAGTAAAGCTGCACCTTTACTCCCGGTTTTAGCCACGAGCCGGGAATAGATAACGTCTGAATTCAATATATGAATCTAGAAAACCCAATATCATCCTGTAATGTATACCAAGGGAAATGTTACTCTCCATCCTCTACACCTATATCTCTATCACTTTTATATTCATGTGGAAATCGTATGGGTTTTCTCTCACTCTTCCTAGCTTGTCTTTTCATTTATTATTAGGTTTGGTGAAAAGAGACTAAAATGAGAAACTGGCTTCTCTTTTTGTGATCCAATTGGAAAATACAAGACAGTTTGTCGAGTCAAATTAAAAAGTCCATATATACAAAATGAATTACTCATTAATGTATTAATGTATTCATAACATAGTAATTGATGTGAGATATGTAATCATCTATTGGAGCACTTATTAAAGTCAGACATACTCCCTCCGGGTTGGTATTAGAAGTCGTTTTGGACAAGGTTTGAGTCAAACATCAGAAATATAAATCATCAATAACTTTTAAGTTGTTTAGTTTGTAAATGTAAAAATTATATGAGTAGATTTGTCTTAAAAAAATACTTTGATAAAAGTATACATATATCACATCTTCATAAATATTTTTATAATAATAAGAGGTCAAAGTTATGTTTTGAAGACCGTGTCATTGTCCTAAACGACTTCTAATACCATCCCGGAGGAGTACATACCCTACCTTTTCATGTTTGACTGATACACACCTTTGGAACGAAACAAAGAGGCCGTCCCCGACGCGTCTCATTTATTTCTGTTACTAAAATGTACCCTACCTTTTCATGTTTGACTGATATACACCTTTGGAACCAAACAAAGAGGTCGTCCAGACACGTCTCATTTATCTCTGTTATTAAAATGTACACTAACGTAACTATTTAAAAACAGAGTTAGCATAGCAAAAGGCTGTGTACGATATATTTATTTTTTTTAAAAAAAATAGAGGGAATCTATAACAAAAATCCTTTTGATTGCACGGTGTGTGCATGCCGGGGAAACCTTTGTTTTTTCCAACAAACAAATCATGTGTACACTGGAGCATTATTTATTTTGTTGATGACTCGATCGTCAGCTGGTTGGGTCAGGCAGGCAGGCATGAATACGCTTTTGGACTGCCCAGTGCACGAGGGAATGTAGAAAAATGGCATCATGCATTGGCTCCTTTGCAAAGGTGGAAGATGCGTCATCAGAATATAATAATACAAGTTCAGGCTTGTCAATGCAACCAAAAAGCAAAGGGAAGGCATGAAGATCAGGCAGATGATAGCAAAGCTTCCATCCCATCATCATCAAATCAAAGAAATTAAAAGTTGCTAGCACTAGCACACCAGAAATGAATACTTCCTCGGTTTGAAATTGTAGGTCGTTTTGGAGTTTCTAGATTTTTTTTTTTTTTTTTTTTGCTATGCATCTAGACATAGTGTATAACTAGATGCATAGCAAAAACAATGAATCTAGAAAAGCTAAAGTGAACTATAATTTAGAATGATGGAGTATTACCATTGTGTAGAACGTGACGTACAGGGTCCACACCATCGTGTAATGGTTCAACCACATGGTTGGACATTAAGGAATATAAGTAACTTTACTAGTCACTTCTCTTATGCCAACGAAATTCTAATCCATCTGCATCGATGATCTTATACCAACTTTATCTTAGGTGACTATATATCAATATATTCATATTCTCAATGCTGTCGTTTGACCTTGACCATTCCATGCACTACACAGAGGATAAAAAAACAAGTAGGAGTGAGTACTAGTCTCTATTCATGCACGAAGCTTCTGTTGTAACGGGATCATCAACACAGTTAACACTCAACATATATGACAAGGCCCTGGGGTTATGCTACTGCACGTATGAAAATTCACTGCAAATACGAACTCGTCTAACAGTACTATGTGCAAAGCGGAAACAGGGCAGAAGAGACGACCACAACATCAACTTGAGCCACAACAGGGCCCACATGAAAGAGGTAGGGTTGGGGTCCACAAAGACCACCTGGAGTCACAGTCAACGATTGATGGCAAGGTTGTATATTTGTTTCTTTTTTTTAATAATTCTGCTGATTGTAACCCCAGAAAAGAGGATAGTCTACTGGTTAACTAACTAGCTAGGAGTAGATAGATTGGCCAAGTAGATTGTGCGACTTGTTGAATTACTCTTTAATTAAAAAGATTTTTTTTTGATAAGTTTCTTCGGACAAATAATGATAGGATAGTTTCGTTTTAACTTGTTCGAATATCTAGTTCAGCTTTACTATTTCTACTGGATCCAAAACACTATGATTTGTTTTCAGAAATTCCAAAGTTTCAAATAAGCTTTGCATATATGTCCAATTATGAGAGCATACCTCTCACTTACCGACCAACCCGCGTGATCCTAATACCCATTACCCTAATCCATGGTCCCTCACATGGTGTTGGTGTGAACGATCGATGAAGAAGCTGCGATTGCTTGCATCATATTGTCACAATTATAAGTTTAGGTTTGTCGTGCATAATTTTTTTTTTTTGACCGAATCAGTAGGGGATTTCCCTACCTTTTATTATCTTCAATTGAATGAAACAATGTTACGTACAAAAAAATGTCTCTCCTTGAGGGCTTGGCTTTGGTGCAAACCAAACCAAGTTCTGAATCAAAAGATCATCATCATGGAAGAAAGAGAGAGCAGCACACCATGGATGAACAGTACCATGGATGAGACCGATCGACCGACCGAGGCACAAGATGACTTGAAGCCGGCCGGGCAGTGGAAAGTGAGGTGTAGATCGTTGATGGACGTACGTGTTAATGTGTAAAGAATGTAGAATGCTTTGTTTCCCAAAAGAAAAAAATGTAGAACCGGTCCACACCATCGCGCGTGTAATATGTTTGAACCATATGCATGCTTGGACATTAAGGAATAGAAATGACTTTACTGGTCACTTTTGCAAATGTGGAGGACCAGCTAGCAGTGTGGAAGCGGTCGCGATTCTAATCTAGTTGCATCGATCATAATCTTATACCATACTCTCTCCGGGCTGGTATTAGAAGTCGTTTTAGGACAAATGACACGGTCTCTAAAACACAACTTTGACCTCTTATTATTATGAAAATATTTATGGAGATGTGATATATGTATACTTTTATCAAAGTATTTTTTAAGACAAATCTACTCATATAATTTTTACATTTACAAACTCAACAACTTAAAAGTTATTGATCATTTATATTCCCGATGTTTGATTCAAACCTTGTCCAAAAAAAAAACTTCTAATACCATCCCGAAGGGAAAGATGTTATAAGATATATAGATGCTGTGGACAGATATATATCTCAATCCTAAGCTGTCTGAATGCCTGACGACGTGCGCGCGCGGCCAAACGAATTGACTGAAGGTTCCGCAGAAATCGCCTGGAATCAGTCGACAAACACGCTTTCCGTTTTGAGAAACCCTGGCCGTGGCTTTCCATTATAGACAGCTGTTGACCAGTATGACCGACCCGCTGCCAGCACTCGTTTTCTCGTTGCCACATCTGACCACGGCATTGTCCCAAACGGCTTCTGCACCTACTAAGTACTACTGTTGCTATCTACAGTACTTGCAAGTGCGGTGGTGGTCATGCAGGCACAGGCACAGGCATCTACTAATAATAATATTTTTTATATAGAATATTATGTATACATATATAAGAATTTGTATGAAAGTTATTTTAACTAATCAGCTCTCGTAAAAAACAATATGGAATGTTTGATTACATTATAGAGGAATAGGTGATGAAGCAAATACTGTATGTAGGTATAACTTGTATGTTAATAGATTAAAGATTCAAATTATTTTATATGATAGAGATGACATGGATATTTTTTGTAATTAATAAGGGATGACATGGACATAGTGGGTAATGATGTGTACACTTTTTTGCATTAAAAGATAGAATATGTAGTGGGTTCACTTAGTGGAGATGATGTGGACACCTTGCATGTAGAGAGAACTCATCTAGTAGGGTTTATCTTTATAAGAGTTATAGATGACGGGTTTCTCAGCCTCTTTGGTGTGTAGTATGGGAAATTAATTGGCTAGTTCCTCATTTTTTTTTTTTTTTTTTTAAGCGGCAAAAAGATTTGTCAGATTTTTATTAGACGGGTTAGTGGCTAGTTCCTCATCGTTCTTAATTATTCCGTTGTAGAAGTAGTGTGTTTGCATGGATATCATCGGACAGTGTGGCTTGTTGACATAGTACAACTTTACAAGTAGTCATGGAGAAAGTTCGAGGAGCCTTCTTACTCTTTTGGTATCTTTACTTTTATTTATTAATCCTGTCATAATTATTAAATAATTATAAAAGGTAATGACGCACCTACTGCCGATGTCCAACTCTCTTGGAGAAAAAAGGATTCTTTTGTTATTCTTGATCCCTTTTCCAGTTTTTTGTATTTCCTTTCCTTGCTTGCGGATTGTTACTTGTTGCATTTCCATCCCTTTCCGTTTCAAATTATTTTATTTTCATCTATCTAAAGATAATGGTTCAATATCTGAATCTAGAAAAACCCAATATCATCCTGTAATTTAGGACTAAGGGAAATGTTATTCTCCATCCTCTACACCTATATCTCTATCACTTGTATATTCATGTGGAAATCGTATGGGTTTCCTCTCACTCTTCCTAGCTTGTCATACATACCCTACCTTTTCATGTTTGACTCATATAGACCTTTGAAACGAAACAAAGAGGCCGTCCAGACGCGTCTCAATTATCTCTGTTATTAAAATGTACACTAACGTAACTATTTAAAAACAGAGTTAGCATCGTCGCAAAAAAAAAAGTTAGCATAGCAAAAGGCTGTGTACGATATTTTTTTGACTCCAATAAAGAAAAATAGAGGGGAATCTATAACAAAATCCTTTTTGATTGCACGGTGTGCATGCCGGGAAACCTTTGGTTTTTCCCAACAAACAAATCATGTGTCCTCTGAATTGACTTGTTAGCACATTGGAGCATTATTTTGTTGATTGATGACTCGATCGTCAGCTGGTTGGGTGCATGCATGAATATGCTTTTGGACTGCCCAGCGCACGAGGGAATTTGAACGTAGAAAAATGGCATCATGCATGGGCTCCTTTGCAAAGGTGGAAGATGCGTCATTATTAGAATATAATAATACAAGTTCAGACTTGTCAATGCAACCAAAAGCAAAGGGAAGGCATGAAGATCAGGCTGATGATAGCACAGCTTCCATCCCATCATCATCAAGACATCAAATCAAATAAATTAAAAGCTCCTAGCACTAGCACACCAGAAATGAATACTAACTCTGTTTCAAATTATAGGTCGTTTTGGGGTTTCTAGATGCATTTCTTTTTCTATGCATATGGATATAGTGTATAACTAGGTGCAAGCAAAAGCAATGAATCTAGAAAAGTCAAAAGTAAACTATAATTTGAAACGGATGGAAAGATTACCATCGTGTAGAACGTACAGGTCCACACCATCGTGTAATGGTTCAACCACATGGTTGGACATTAAGGAATAATAAGTAACTTTACTAGTCACTTGTCATACGCCAACGAAATACTAATCCAACTGCATATGATCTTATACCAACTTTATCTTAGGTGACTATATATCAATATATTCATATTCTCAATGTTGTCGTTTGACCTTGACCATTCCATGCACTGCAAAGAGGATAAAAAAAGTAGATTGAGTACTCTAGTCTCTATTCATGCACGAAGCTTCTGTATGTAACAGGATTAGCAATACATCTAGTCAACAGATATGACAAGGCCAGGGGTAATGCCACTGTACGTATGAAAATTCACTTCAAATACGTACTCCACTAATTAACAGTACTACGTGTAAGCGGAAACGGGTCAGAAGAGACGACCACAACATCAACGTCAGCCACAACAGGGGCCCACACGAAAGAGGTAGGGTTGGGGTCCATAGAGACCAGTTGGAGTCACAGTCAATGACTGGTCTAGTGTGTGACGCAAGCACCATCGTTGTCGTAAACAAAACATATATGGAGATGATGGCAAGGTTGTATATTTGTTTCTTTTTCTTTTTTTTTTAAAAAAAATAATTCTGCTGATTGTAACCCCAGAAAAGAGGATAGTCTACCGGTTAACGAGCTAGGAGTAGATAGATTGGCCAAGTAGATTGTGCGACTTGTTGAATTACTCTTTAATTAAAAAGATTTTTTTTTTGATAAGTTTCTTCGACAAATAATGATACGATAGTTTCGTTTGAACGTGTTCGAATATCTAGTTCAGCTTTACTATTTCTATTGGATCGAACTATGATTTGTTCAGAAATTCTCATGTTTCAAATAAGCTCTGCATATATGTATAATTATAAGAGGATACCTCGCACTGATCGACCGACCAACCCGCGTGATCCTAATACCCATTACCCTAATACATGGTGCCTCACATGGTGTTTGTGTGAACGATCGATGAAGAAGCTGTGATTGCTTGCATCATATTGTCACAATTATGAGTTTAGGTTTGTCGTGCATACTTTTTTTGACCGAATCAGTAGGGGATTTTCCTACTTTTTTTAATCGAATGAAACAATATTATGTAGAAAAACAAAAATGTCTCTCCTTGAGGGCTTGGCTTTGGTGCAAACCAAACCAAGTTCTGAATCAAAAGATCATCATCATCATCGAAGAAAGAGAGAGCAGCACACCATCGATGAACATTACCATGGATGAGACCGATCGATCGAGGCACAAGATGACTTGAAGCCGGCCGGACAGTGGAGAGTGAGGTGTAGATCGATGACGGACGTACGTACGCGTTAGTTAGTGTAAAGAATGTAGAAAGCTTTGTTTCCCACAAAAAAAAATGTAGAACCGGTCCACACCATCGCGCGTACGTGTAATATGTTTGAACCACATGCATGCTTGACATTAAGGAATAGAAGTGACTTTACTGGTCACTTTTGCAAATGTGGAGGACCAGCTAGCAGTGTGGAAACTGTCGCGATTCTAATCTAGTTGCATCAATCATAATCTTATACCATATGTTATTAGATATATAAATGCTGTGGACAGAAATCGCCTGGAGTGAGTCTACGACACGGCACCACAAACACGCTTTCCGTTTTGAGAAACCCTGGCCGTGGCTTTCCATTATACACAGCTGTTGACCAGTATGACCGACCCGCGCTGTTGCCAGCACTCGTTTTCTCGTTGCCACGTCTGACCACGGCATTGTCCCAACGGCTTCTGCACCTACTATTGTTGCTATCTACAGTACTTGCAAGTGCTGTGGTCGTCATGCAGGCACAGGCACACGACACCGACATCGACACGTATGGTGGCCCGGCTCACATCTCTTGCCGATTCGTGTCATTGACATCAGGGCCGACGGACACAAAAAGCTACTATTGGTCGTCGATCGTTTGACCCTTGGCCATTACATACACAGAGAATGAAAGTACATCGTCAATAATCAACAGATTATGACATACTCCTACCCAGTGGCGGAGGACAAAACAAAATTAAGGTGCGGCGAAATCGATAACATAGATACCATACATACCAAAGATTTCTCATTGGTTCCTTGCGCTCACACACATGCAGTCCCGGACTTACGGTGATTGTTGGAGCTGAACTTGATCTGATCCCGTGTGGCGGCGCAGCGCGCGGGATAGAATAGAAATCATAGAGGCGAGGCTCTAGTAGACTGCGAGTCACGTAATTTGACTACGTGAGAGAAACATGATCGTCCACTGGCCCTATACATATACGTATATATGTGAGTCACGTAATAACTTGACTGCGAGTCACGCCAACAGCCCAAGCCATAAGGCATTAAGGCCAATATAAATGTATACGTATATAAATGTAACGCTGAGACATGTAACACTTGACTGCGTGGGGTTCAAATTTTTTCACAACAAGAAGAGGTAGGGTTGGGGTCCACAGAGACCACCTCGAGTCACAGTCAACAACTGGTGCAGTGTGTGACGCCAGCACCATCGCTGTCGTAAACAAAAAAAAAAGCGGAATATGGGCCTGTTTGGTTGACGCCGCTGCGCATCTGTGGCGGCCACAGGTTGTGGACCTCGCCACGTGGCAGCGGCAAAAGACAGGCCGAAAACGACAACCAGCAACAGAAAAGGACAAAGCGTGGCGAGGCGAGGGGATCTGTGGCGCCAAAGAAAACAGGCCCATCACACACGGATCAAATATAATCTCCTCTTCGGATCCAAGGCTAACTGAACGAAGCAGTACAAAGTTTTTTCATAAGACAGTTTTACGACTATATATACCAACTATTATAAACTGTTAAAAGTATTTCTGGCGTTCCAAAACTAACTTAGGATGGCCCCGCAGGCCAGCCACGCTTGGCGCATTGAAGTTCCCATGTCTCGCAATTAAACAAAAAATGCTTGAGCTCACACGTCGACTGATGATGAGCTTGCAGTGACCCTGACCTAGTACCACTCGTTTTCCGGTTGCCACATCTGCCCACAACACCTTGTCACTATTACATACTCTGCTTGAGTTATTATGTACGGAAATGATGGCAAGCTTGTATCTTTGTTTCTTTTTCTTTATTAACAATTCTGTTTTCCATCCCATCAAGAAATAAGAAGCGATCTGAGCAGCACACCACCGATGAATATTAATTATCATCCATGAGACCGAGATGAGCTGCGAATAAACCGGCCGGCCAGTGGAGACTGATCGATGGACGCGTTAGTGTGACCCCGTCAAAAAGAATGTAGAAGCTGTCGGTCCACTACACCATCGCGCGTGTATGCATGGTTGAACCACATGCATGCATGAAGTAAGGAGTTAGGAATAAAAATGGCTTTGGTCACTTTTCCCTGTGCTTTGCTTTGTGGAAGACGGACTAGATCAGTATGGAAACGAAATTCTAATCAAGTTGCTTCGGTCTATATCTTATACCATATCTTAGATAGATAATTTCTGTCGTCATTATTGTCACTTGAGCTCATCTGAGAGGACGGATACCCAGTCGGAAACGTACGTTACGGACGGAGGGCCCATATATATATATATACAGGAAAAGCCTGGTCGTCGTTTGACCCTTTGACCCTATGCATGCACAGGCACAGAACAAGGCTATCCTCCTATGCTATGCATGGACCAAGCTACTAGTGTAAAACGGAATCGACATAGTAGAGTATCATCAGCAGTCAAATTGAACAGATGTGAGAAAAGGGACTGTAACTTGAGTAACACTACTGTCAAGTGGAAAAGGTCTCCAGACAGAATATATCGCTATCAGTTGATCACCATCAGACACGCGCACGACCACACCTAGAAAAAGCTAGAAAGCTCCTCTCTGAATTTCCAACGAATTCAAGGTTCCGTCTGCGCGCAGAAATCGCCTGGACTCAGTCAACTAACGACACGGTTGGTCAGGTCCTGCACGGCACGGCACAACACGATGCTAGCGCTGTCTCCATCGGAAACTCCCATGCTAGTACAAGCAAACAAACACGCTTTCCGTTTTGAGAAACCCTGGCTGTGGCTTTCCATTATAGACAGATCGATGATGACCAGTATGACCGACCCGCTAGCAGCTACGCTACCACTCGTTGCCACATCTGACCGCGGCATTGTCCCAACGGCTTCCGCACGTACTACTACTACTGTTTCCTCCAGCTGGTCCACATTCGTTGCCGTCGCCTACACTACTTGCAAAAATGGGATCAGATACATCAACAGTCAAACAGATATGACAAGCAAATAGTACAGTAACACACCACAGCACCGATCATCGCCATCAGCAGCAGGGACGACACGGCAACGACTGATGCTAGCTGACGCTGACACGGTCTCTCTACTACTCTACTACTCATCAGTCAACCACGCCTGCAGTTTGCTATGAACCATGAGTAATCGAAATAGTTCTAGGCGCTAATATAAAAAAAAAAAAGGCTCAGCGTGGATTGCTGGCTGGCTTTTGTTTTTCGCTTTTGTCTCCTTGAGGAAAATGCGAACACACTAAAGGTAATCTTAAAAGCACTTACGATATACAATCTGCATGCTAGGCAGAGTTTCCATGGTCTAGAAAGGAATTACTACACTTCACAATAGTGAAGCTTCTACATGAGCTCCTTCCATGAAGTCGTAAGGAGCTCTTATCTTATCTTCCAGACTGACTTAGTCGTGTACGTCCCGCACGCCATTCATAACGGAAATTTTCATGTTACAAACAAAACACGCGTAGCCAAAGTTAATTAGTTCTCCGTGTTACAATTACAAACAAACACGCCTACATTTGTTTCCCCCTTTTTAAGGAACCGTGGTTTTTATCTAATTTGACCGATGACCAGTGATCGACCCGATTCTAATCGTTTCTCGGTTGCCACAGCTGACCGTACTGAACCGTGGTTATAAGGAACCATGGTTTTTATTTTGACCGATGACCAGTGACCCGCTTCTAATCGTTTCTCGGTTGCCATAGCTGACCGTACTGAACCGTGGTTTTTAAAGAACAGTGCGAATAATATGGTTCCTTCCCGGCCGGCAAAATGTTCGGGTGTGTGACCACAGTAACTTCACTAACACTACTGTCAAATATAACGTCCGACGTACGCGGCCGACAGATCGAAGTTCCGCAGAAATGGCCTTGAGTTAGCAGACAAACACGCTCACGCTAGCGCTTGCTTTCCCTTTTGGGATTTCCACTATAGACGACTCGACCACGACCACGACCATGACCCGCACTAGCATCAGGCAGCTACGTACTACCACTCGTTTTCCAGTTGCCGCCACATCTGACCACGGCATTGTCCAAACGTAAGGCTTCTGTTTCCTCCGGTCGGTCACAGTCGTTGCCATCGCCTAGCTCGTTTGGGTTCTGCGTTGCTTGCAAGTGCGCGGGGAGCTAGTCATGTAGGCACAGGCACACGACACGTACTACGGTGCTATTAATTCTCTTGCCGATTCCAGTGGTTAGTGCGATGGGACTTGGGAGGCACTCGATCAGCTGTTCGTTGCCTGCATTGTCAGTTCGGTCGCCAAAAACCATTTTGCCAACTGAAAATTCCAAGGATGCATGGACGGCCACTGGCTTGGGCAATCGGAGTAGATTGTGTTTGTGCAGCTTCAATTGCTGTTTAACAAGTTTTAAACACGTCATTTCTTCGGACAAATACTTTGCCCAGTTGGTCCCGCACGGCACGATGCCCTGCTGTCCATGGTCCCGGAAATTCCCATGTTACACAAACAAACACGCTCACGCTAGCGCTTTCAGTTTTTGAGAAACCATACGTGGCTTTCCATATATTATAGGCTGATGATGACCAGTAGTGTGACCCAGTCGTTTTCCGGTTGCCACATCCGACCACGGCATTGTCCCAACGGCTTGTGCACCTACTGTTTCCTCCAGGTCCACAGTCATGCAGGCACAGGCACACGACACGTAGCTAGGTATGGTACGTGGCCGGCTGACGTCATGCCGATTCCAGGTGTCACGTCGCAAAAGTGAAGTGAAAGGCACTTCTTCTAGGGGTAGGGCAGGACGATGTCTTGCTGGTTCTCTGGAATTGTAAAAAAAATTCTATTATTCTGCTTGTAAAAAGCTACTATTGGTCGTCATTTGACCTTTGACCATTGCATGCATGCACAAAGGATAGAAAGCAAGATCAGTCGTATCATCAGTGTAGTAGTA
This sequence comes from Hyparrhenia diplandra, assembly GCA_015847255.1. Taxonomy (NCBI): domain Eukaryota; kingdom Viridiplantae; phylum Streptophyta; class Magnoliopsida; order Poales; family Poaceae; genus Hyparrhenia; species Hyparrhenia diplandra. The sequence goes on along the minus strand of JADLZK010008023.1, from coordinate 217,695 downwards.
CATCGGCAGTCAACAGTTATGACATACTCTCCATGAACGAAGCTTCTTGGCCGGCCGTCTAAACGGGATCAGATATATCAACGCAAGCTACGATCAATAATTTTTTACATTGTGTAAATAAGTAAATTTCAATATTTCCTCATCTATGTGGATCACTTTATTTGTACTAGAACTACTACCACTCGTAGCCTCCATTGACCTTGCCCTGACGAGCAAATACAATGCCAAGAGGAAAAGGGCTGAAAAAGACCAGAACACACCATCGATGCATCGTCAGGCTGGCAGGCACAACGCCCCTTTCTCTGTCTGACGACACACGGCCAATAACTGTTTCAGGTCCACAGTCAACCACGCCACGCCTGTTTGTTATGGACCATGATAAGTCAAAACAGTTCTAAGCGCTATTGTCACAAAAAAAAAAAAAACAAAGTTCTAGGAGCAGCATAGATTGCTGGCTGCCTAGTTTTTTCTCAACGCTATTTTTAAACCAATATATTATTACAATATACATACATCAAAACATCACTTACGCTTAGAGGAAAAATGTGAGCACACTACAAGTAGTGTTAGAGCACCTATGATACTCCTAGAAGAAACTGCCAGATAGTTTCCATGGTGGTCTACAGGAAGAAACTACACTCCATAATGGAGACGCTTCTATTTGTGCTCCTTCCGTGGAACTCTTATCTTGTATTCCAGACAGACTTGTCAGGACGCACCGTCCCACACGTCATATCTGATATAGTTGTAGCCGAAATTTACATGTTATTACAAACAAAACACGCATAGACCATATATTAATTAATCTCCGTGTTACAATTAATACCAAACACGCCTACGTTTTTCCTTTTTAAGAAACCGTGGTTTTTATTCAATTATTCTGCCCCTCTACTACTCGTTTCTCGGTTGCCACGGCTGAACACGATATTCTCGGAACGGCTCAGTCCACAGTCGTTGCTCCCGCCTCCTTGGGTGTTGCTTGCGAGTAGTAGTGTGGTGGTACGCTGGCGCAGTGGCACACGACGCGGAGCGGAGCCCCTGCTGACATCCTGCCGATTGTGACTGATTGCGTTGCGTTGTCTGGTTGGTCATCACGTCAAGTCACAAAGATGGATGGATGGATGGGCACTTGGGCACGACAATGTACCATGCATCTACTAGTACTTCTTTGTGTTTACTTTTTTTTTTTTTTAATTCTGCTCGTGATCTACGATTCTACGAACCCGTTGGCGAAAAAAATCTGCTCGTGATCAGTGGTGGATTGTACTAGTAGTAGCCATACATGGCCAGTACAAATTGAAAATTGCTACTCAACAGGCTTTTCATAATATTCTTTGAACAATAATGGTTCATTTTGACATGTTTAATAAATACCTAATTGCACACTACTATTTTATCTCAGATGGAAACCATTATGATTTTCTAGAAATTGCCATGTTTCGAACAAGCTTACATGTCGAATTATTCAGGTGAAAACTTACAATGGACTCACACCACCATGTGAGCCTACTCCTCATGGGCCATGGCCCAAGGGTCCAATTTAGAGATGTCCCTCTCAAACCAGTTAGGGTAGATGAGTCTTTTTTTTTTTGGACATGGTGGTTGAGGATTTAAGCTGTGTTCAGCATTGCTATGGATAGCTGATTTGCGCACTGCGCTCTCTTTTCTCTATGGGCCAAGCAAATGGATGCGGCCCAGAAAACCGATGTAGCCCAATGCATTTCACCCACTAACGATGCGAGATTAATTAAGGGTAAAACGATATAGCGCTGGCCTCCTAACAGTTAAATAGCATAATGGTAAGGCCTCCAAAGTTTTGTTCTGAGCTCTTGGGTTTGAAACCTATAAGGGCCCTTTTTGTGTTTTTACAACATGCTCTTGGGTTTGAAACCTATAAGGGCCCTTTTTAGTTTTTAAACATTTTTAGTTATTTACTACTATTTTGCTTTCTTTTATTTTTTGCTAGTTTGTATTTAGTTTGAATTTAAATATATTGGTATGACCATGCCATAAAGAATTTAAATGATTTTGATCATGTGCAACTATACATCCATCACAATCATGAACATCTCTCACTTACTCCTATGAGTATATGAGAGACATCTCTCACTTATACTACCTAGTTTAGGGCATTTTAACATTTATCCTAAGCTAGGTAGAAAAATCTAAAAACTTGCATAGACATCTCATTTTGGTGTATGATCAAGACATGAAAATTTCAAATGATTTTGAGAATGTGGTGAGACACATCCTTCACTACCACCCACATGCCTCACATATACTCATGTGAGTAAGTGAGAGATGTTTATGCTTGTAATGGATGTATAGTTGCACATGGTCAAAATCATTTAAATTTTTTATGGCACGGTCATACCCATATTTAAATTCAAACTAAATACAAAACTGGCAAAAAAAAAGAAATTAAAATTAGAGAAAGCAAAATAGTAGTAAATAAATAACTAAAAATGTTGTGAGAAAAAAAGAGGCTCCTATAGGTTTCGAACTAGGGACGGAGCTCAGAATTAAACACGGGGAGGGGCTGTCGTTTGGAACCGGCTTGTATCATGAGGTGGCCTGTGCAGCACCAGGCGAGGTGGGCACAGACCACAATAAGGCCGAGGGGAGAGGTACTCGGGGGCGGGACTGCGGGAGCCGGCCTCGGCCTGCACCGTCCGCGAGCACCATTGCCCGGGCCTGCTATTGAAGCAAGGGTATTTAACTGAATACCCAAATTTTTTGGCAAAATAATTTATATACATAGTATACAACATGCGTATACATCAAAAATGGAAAATAACATCACAAAATAGGCTTCCTAATTTCATAATACCTCATGGGCTCAAATAACTTTACTTCCCGGTCTCATTTTGATATTAACCGTGTGCTATAAATCTGTACTTTAGCCGCCAAAGAATTTTTTTTTTTTTTTTCCACCGTTTGAAAATTTTGAATACCCAGACCCCAAATCTTGGGCCCGCCGCCGCCCACCCTCTCAGCATGGAATGGTGCCCAACTTGAAATCCCTCATGTGCAGCCGGATCCACGGGTCGAGAAATGGGCTCACTACCGCGAGGACCATCCCGATCCGCATCGCCGGGCGCCCGCACGACCGGAGCCCTCCTGTAGCCGGCCGTCGGCCATGCCCGCAGCGCGAAAGCACGTGGCTCGTACCGACATTTGGCCGGGTCGGCTCCCCGCTTGCCGGGCACGCCCGCTGCCACGTGCGCCTCCACACCAAGCGCGCGCGTGCTCCGCCCAGGGGCTGCACCGCCATGTGCTGTGCCACAACTCTCAGGACTGGCCACCACCATCGCGCCAAAAGGTCGCCGCCGCAGCTACTACTCCCGTGAGCCGCGCCATGGCTTCAGAGCCACCGCGCACCATGGGCTCGGGGCTCCCGCGTGTCGCTTTTGCGCATCTGGGAGCGGCGCCGCCGCAAGCCGCGCTTCGGGGCCGGTTGACCTCCTTTCCGCCGTAACACCTGAGAGTCGCAAAAGAAGACAAGGGTGTGTCCAAATAACACGCTTTTACGGACCATATAACTTCAATCATCCATATAGTACCCCAAACATTATACTCCTATATTATACATTTACCATACCACCCTTTATTACATAAATAAATTTCAAAATTGGAATTATTTAAGTTTTTGTTACGTCAATTTTAGTATACACCGGGTGTATATAGGCCTACCATTTAATGCATACTTGGTGTCCTCTCAATAACTAAAATTGGTTCCTCTGTCTTTTTAGCCGTCAGATCAGGCATTGTGAGTCTTCTATTTTTCGATGTAAAAAAACTCTTTGATGAAAGGGGTGCAGTGCAGCATTGCTCCTTTTACATGTTACGACCACACAAAAAAAAGGACAATTTGCTTGAGAAAAAAAAGGATAGAAGAAACGTCCTAACACAAGTAAGAAGACAAGCAAATGATAGATTGAACATTGAAGGAGCGACGGAGTGCTGGCGTTTCCTGTGTTGCAAGAAGACGGTCACTACTACAGATTCGCCATCACTACCGCCGGCATCACTGCCGAATTTAATCCACCGGCAGTGTTCAACCTCACCCGGCAGTGATGAACCGTTCAGGCGCGGGAAACTCAGAAACTCCACAGATTGGACCAATTCCGGCAGTGAAGACTCAAATCACCACCAGGTTGAATCGTTCCCCGGCAGTGGTCTTGATGGACACAGATCACTCGCGGGTTTGAATTAGAACCGAAAGCGATTTGAAGATTGACACAACCGGGTTGAATTAGAACCGATAGCGATTTGGGAGGGGAAGCAAAGGAACCGATAGCTCGCGGGGTTGAATGAAGAAGGAACAAGTAAAAACAAACAATAGAAACAGAAGATTGCACATAAAGACGAATTAAAACGATCGGGTCATTATATATTAGTAGATAATATATTAACAAAACAGAAAAAATTAAAAAGAAAGCGGCCGCCGCCATCGCCTCGCGCCCGCCGCCTAGGCCTGCCCTCGCTGCCGCTCCAGCTCGGCCGCCGGCCGCGTTCCGTTCGCCGGCCGCTGGAGCTCGCCCGCCTTGCGGTATCCCCTAGCGAGGATGTCGGGCGATGGCTTCGACCTTGTAGGCGTAAAGTTGGCCTTCTCCACCAACGCCAAGGCACCATTGGCGGGCCGACTTCTTCGGCCAGGTGGGTGAGCTTTCGGAGGGCGCCACGGAGGCGCGCGACGGTGAACGTAAGCTCCTCGTTAGTGTAGACGCCGCCATCGCCGTTGAAGAAGCTAGCTCTACCTGGGGTTTATGGAAAGAGAGAGGTTAACTAGCGATGGAGATGGTACCAAATCAGAGCGTTATGTGTACAATTATATAGTAACAAAGCATGGAATGCATGCAGTCGATTGTCATTCCCCAAGACGCGGCGCCATGAAAACAGTCAACAAATGACACCGGCTCATCCAATGGCTGTAGCAATCGGCCCGTCTCCCCACGGGCGGGCGATCGGGCGGCGGCGTGCATGCGTTCGATCTCCAATCCACGCTTTAGGGCGGCAAACAAAAGCGCGACCGCTACGCGTTTGCGCGCGTTTCCAATGGCCGCTTCCTCGGCTGCCACGGCGTTTCCCAAGACCCAATCCCGAAATCCGCGGTTCGATCCCCAACAAGCCAGTTTTTGACCATTTTTTCAAGAAAGATGCTCGAGTTTAACTAGGATTACCATTGCTATAGATGTTGCTCACGAAATCTAATGATATTGATTTGATAGCATAGATATAGATACTTATCTAAATACACCATTGTTATTTTGAAACAAGGAATGCATGATTTACATTGTTTACCATTGCTACAAGATCAACCACACATACCTTCGATGCCGACGGGTGAGGGAGCAGGAGGGAGGGAGGGAGACGAGAGACTTCTGCTGGCTGGAGCACGAAAATGACACACTCAACTAAGCTGTAGCACGTCCACAACACTGCCGGGCTATTTAAAGAATCAAACTTTGTACCGCCCAACGGATAGCCATCACTGTTTTTTTCTTTTTTTACCATAATATCAGAGTCGCCACGTTCACTTAGCGTGTTCACGGTGGCTTTGTGCTGCATACATGCCACTCGCTTGGAGAACCGCGTTGCCGATACTTCACTTTGCCGGTTAGGAAACCGACAGTGGCTCTAGAATCGATGAGAAAAGCCTGTGGCACCAGCTGCAGCGTCGACGGGTTAAATCAATGTCAGTTAAAACACTACCGGGTGTAGTTTTACACCCGGCAGTGATGTGTAGATCACTGCCGGTGCAGATCTTTCTGCCAGTGGTATTCGACATCACTGCCGGGTGAAAACTTAGACCCGGCAGTGATTTCGAAAAATTCAACGGCGCCAGACAGGTTCTCAACTCGATCGGGTTGACCATCGCACCAATCTTTGGCGCCTTCGCCGCCACGCCCTCCGCATAACGGCGGTCGACTCAACCACGCCATCTCGCCTATTTAAACGGCAAGGGGGGACGCTGTGTTTTGCACCCAGTTTCTCCTCTCTTTTTTTTTGCATTCTTGGTTCGTCCAAAGAGTTCCTAACCCTCTCCTCAAAATACGAGAGGGCTTAGTTTTGAATTTTAGTGTCATGAGTTTTGGACCTAGGAAATCTTTTTTTCTTTTATTTTTCCTTGTTCTTCGTCCTCGATCTTCTTTTGCTAGCAAGTACTTTCCAGTTCCACATACATATGACCTTTCTTTGGGAAAAAGCCCTCCACATACGATATGCCTAGTCCAAAAAAAATGGTTTACGAAAAAGGTGCTAGAAGAGTCTTACTTGATGAAAGAGAGACACCGGGGCTTGCGCTTCTGTGGGTGCCATGATTCAAGATCGAACTCGGACTCATATTAAGAGTCCTGAGTCCTTGTGCTTTGGGGTGCTAGTGTTCAGCCAATATCCCGTGCACATAGGCATATAGTATCTGAATCATATGGTGCATCCATGGAAAAACAATCCTCATTGGACCAAGTTATTGCGGATTTCATCCTTGGTCCAATGGTCAAGTTTGGGCTGAAGATGAAGCTCCCGGTGAATCTCATCCTCCAACCTCCTCAATGAGTGCACGTAGCAGCCTCGCCACTTCTTCGACCCCCGAGAGGTGCTACAAGAGACTTACCGAGGTGGTTAAATTTTAATGTGTTTTTACAATTTGATTGTAGCATTAACCTATCTCGTGAATTGGTCTTTGTTACCGTATATTTAGTTTTATGTAAGGTCTTTGCTATGGAAATCTATGTAATGTAAGGTCTTTGTTATGAAAATGTATGTAATCAAATTTCTTATCTATTGTATTTTACGTTTGATGAATGTTGATTGTCTCTTCGATATCTTTTAGTTCCTATTTTTACCCTTCATCGAACATAATAAAGATGGTTGCGTCAATGAAATATGCTGCATATTGTGAGGAAAATCAACAGATATCCAAATCTAATGTGAATGAAATAAAGTTATATATGTAACAAAAACAAAAGAACAGATAATGAATTTTATTCACATCCATATCCCCTTAATATCACTAGAATCATTCAAAATAGTATGTTGCATAGAACATGATATGGTATCTAGCTTTGCGTGAAGCATCTACTGCGTACATATGCAAAGAAAGATCGCAACAATGCATGCATGCAAACCGAAAGTGAAGTGACAACACTGTGAATTCACCGCTGATACATACAAACAACCGGGTAGTGATATTGTATTCACCGTCGGCTCCATTCAAATAACCGGTAGTCATGTTGTTATCACTACCGGGTATATCTTAATACCCGCAAAGTGATGTACCCTGCGACCGATCAATGCTATAAATCAAGGCGCCCGGCCGCATCCACACACATACCCAAGCACGCACCCACGAGCTCCGGTCACTCTGCGCACGAAATCCACTCAGCTCTTTCACTCTCTCTCTCTCTCTTTCTAGGAGATTTGTTCATGGCTCCAGGATATTACATTGGTAAGGATATTTTTTTCTTGTCTAGAATTCCTATATATATGCATATAAACAATACATATATATATATATTTTGTAGCCAGCTACGGTGTAATAGTTCTATATATAGGAGAGTATAATCCGTAGCCAGCTACAAAACATCATATTCTGTAGCCGGACCAACTCACTGCACCGGCCGCTAACAAAACCGACTGCACCACACTACCCAATCATCATTTACTGCAATGAAGCATGCATGCAGGAACCGGCCTGTACGGTAATTCATGAGAGCCCATCATCAGCGCGTACAGGTTTGATACATGCAATCAATTCCTGCATGCATGTTTACGAGAATAGATAGTTTTTTTTTTTTTTTTGGTCCAGGCGCATGCACATGTTCTTGTTACGATAACACAATCTTGTCCGCAAAAAAATAGGAAAAGAATATATCGTAGGAAATAGGGATGGGTTACGAGAATACTATACATAGATAACTTATGAGAATCCTGGATATGATATTTATTTATTTACAAGAATTTACATTAAAACTACGAGAATCAGAAGTAAGTATTATTTACAAGAATATACATTAAAAAATATTTACGAGAATCAACATGAGTATTTACTATAATTTGCTCTAATAGTTACTAATCTCTACACTAAGAAATATTTACAAGAATATGCAACGAGTGATATTTACAAAAAATTTGTATTCTTCTAATCCAACTTAATTTAAATAAATAATACAAAGCAACACAACAAGTATATATAGTAAAATACAGGACAAACTACAACAGGCTATCCCTATCCCTACACATTATGAAACTACGTGTCATCTCAAAGATAACCAAACATTGCATGATCTGAATTTAGGTGCTTTTCTTGCACATTCTCTATCTAGCACTACTCCAAGACGTGCATCCGTAGCGCCTGGTGATCAAACTGAGCCATTTTGCTGCTATTGTAAAGTAACCAGCTGCTGTCAACAAGCCTCGTTGCCTGAAATCATAAAAAATATGAACTATCATAAATATTATTATGGCTTAACAAGAACCATTATTTTATTTAGAGCTGTTCTGAGTAGGCATATTTACCATAACGAGAGCATATTTACCATAAAAAGAGAGCATATTTACCATACAATTTTACATTAGTTCAAAAGGCCCTATTCGGTCATGCTTTTGGGTTACCTTAATTCAGTGTCAATGTTTTAGTAACCAGTTACCATAGTACCGAGACAAATTATTAATAATAAAAATGGAGTGATGCAGAATCTTGCTGTCGGACATAAAATTTTTGACCAGAACCATATAGCAATAGAATTTGTATTCTGGGAAATACTACGGGATCTGAAACTAACCTGAACGTGCTCGTCGTACGCGCACGGATCATGGTGCCCAATGGAGGTTAGTGCAGGCGAATGGATGACTTCGCCTTGCTCGTACAGGATGGCAGGTGGACGATGGCAAACCGCAGTCAGATCCGAGATAATGACCACCGAGCACTGGAATCATGCCGCGTACGTGGGCTCACACCGTAGCCTCCACCTCGGTCACCGGCTCACCGCGACGAGCCCATTCACCGACGATGCCGCGTACGCGAGATGCAGGATGTACGCAACGCGCCGGCGCTCGGGGAACAAGATGGACGTCAGCCGGGGACGTTGCCCGCGTTGGGGCAGGCTGTGCTGCTGCCGAGATCCCACGACCACGCGAGGGGAGATGCCACAGGTGCCGCTGCCCGTCGAGGAAGGAAGGACACCGCCACCGGACGAGCGTGGCCGTGCGGGCTGTGCGCTCCGTTCGATCTGCAAGGAACCCGCGAGGGCAGGTCGATTATTAGCGCCGACGCTGGAGTGCATCCATGCGAGGCGAGGGCGCACCGGGAAGCCAGTGAGAACCGCATCGCCGGCGTCGCCGTGGGCCGGAAGCAGCTGAGGCCGCCGGTGAGTGGGGAGCGGCGGCGCTCCTCTCCTGGTGTTACCGTCGAGGAGCGCGGTCTTCAGAAAGTCGGGGCGGCGAATGGAGCAATAGAAACTAACGTGACGTGATTAACGGGTGGTGTGGTATATATATATATATCCAAATCCAAATTAATTTAATAATAAATGGCTACATTTATGACCCACACGTTCGGCTTGTGATAGCCAAGCAAATCCAGGTGGTCTGGTCAATCGGATGGTTTGGGTTTGGGTCCGGCTACAGAACATAATATTTTGTAGCCAGCTACGGTGTAATAGTTCTATATATATATATATATATATATATATATATATATATATATATATATACTATATATACTTATGAGCTTTGTCCTTTTTTTTTTCCTTTTTATCGCTCTGGTGGTATGAACGGTCCTCCGCCTTTGCCGCCACCACAAGAACCAGGTTTCCACGCTGGTGATGAGCCATTCGCCCACTGTGTGGACACAAGGCCATTCCCTTATCCAAATCATCGTATGTAATTTTTTCTAACATTTTTATTTCTTATTTTACTATAACAAATACATGGACAATTAGTTTAACTTAACGTCATTTTGTTGTATTTATATGTGTCACAGACTTTATCCCCAGTACAATGGCTAGAAACAACACTTAGCTGGTTCTCTATCTCTGGTTTTGTGGAGACCACGACATCTCTAGAGCATCGTCACATGGTCATCAACTATATACGTGTAAAATAAGTTTTACATCCCTTCGAGGATTCCAGGACACAACAGCCACCTAATCCACGAGAGGGGAAACGAGAGAAACGACCGTGCAAAACGTCGAAAGTACCATGCCGTTTCCTTGTGCTTAGATGCACCGACGTGTTTGCTACATTGTGCCTAATTTCTCGCACTTCAAGATATGTGCTTTGTCTTCTCATAATATCCCCCCATGGCAATATAGCGAATATGTTGGGAGTTACAACCATGATGATGTGGTAATAAATTAAATTCATCATTTTGGCAATGCATATTGAATAGATTCACATCATTCTTATTCATTTTGATTCTCCCACTTGCAGATTTTGCTCCACGATCTTATCTGCATGTGGCTTGACGGCCGTTCTCGACCAAGATACGTAACTCTTCGAATGCGATTGGGACTTCTCGTACACACCTCGGCCACCAAACTACGGAAGGGCGACAATACGCATAAGGTTTACTAACTTAGACAAAGGGTCGTTCAAGAGGTTATATCTATGGTCGAGCATTTTACGACCTTGCGAGGGACGAGAGAGTGCAATCATAAGGGCATTGACCTTCATCGACTCGGCGGATACTTAATCCGTGACATCAATTACCCGATATTTTTATAATCCTACATTCGTGTGCAAGGATCACAAGCTGGACCCAATATTGATCCCGACGACGATGATGACGATTAGTGTGTTTACTATGTTAATTATTTGTAAGGTTATAGTTTAACCGGTTCCTAATTAATTTGTAATGTTCTTGTGGCCCATGTGGTCTCAAACTTTTTGTGAGCCTTTCACATGCAAATGGGGAAGCACCCACAAGTTTGAGATTTTTCGTGAGTTGGTTTGGTACTTTTTCCTGTTTTATTTGAATTTCTCGCGACGCCACCCTATAATTGTAGTTTGAACTGAAAGCGTACCCACGAAAAAGAGCCGGAATGCTGCTAGAATTTTCCACAGGGGTCTCATGTGCCCTAGGAGACAAATCATAGTGGAGGTCCAAGACAAATTCTTGTGTTTCCATGGTTTAATTAGCCTTCTTGTCCCCAGTTTAGCTAGAAGAAAATCATAGTAATTAAAATATTTATCGAAAAAACCTAAGAACTTGTGTGTGGGATCATATTTTGGGTGTACATGACTGGAAAAAAAATTCAAGCCATTTCCACCATGGAGGATTACACATCCTTCACGCAGGGCACATGATCCCTACCATCGAACCGGGACTATACAATGTAGTTCTTGTGCTCCATGTGGTTCATATGTTTTATCGGTGTTGTAGTGGTCTTAAACTTTTTGTGAGCCTTTCACATGCAAGTGGGGAAGCACCCACGAAGTTTGAGATTTTTCGGAGTTGGTTTGGTACTTTTCCCCAGTTTATTTGAATTTACGGGCGACGCCACCCCTGTAATTATAGTTTGAACTGAAAGCCTACCTAAAAGAGCCGGAATGCTTGGTAGACTTTTCCACGGGGGTCTCATGTGCCCCCTGTAGGAGGCAAATCACTGTGGAGGTCCAAGACAAACTCTTGTGTTTCCATGGTTTAATTAGCCTTCTTGTCGCCAGTTTAGCTAAAAAGAAAATCATAGTAATTAAAATATTTATCAAAAAAAACCTAAGAACTTGTGAGGGGTCATATTTTGGGTGTACATGATTGAAAAAAATTCAAGCCATTTCCACCATGGAGGATTACACATCCTTCACGAGAGGCACATGATCCCTACCATCGAACCGAGGACTATACAATGTAGTTCTTGTGCTCCATGTGGTTCATATGTTTGCCAAGTGTTGTAGTGGTCTCAAACTTTTTTTGTGAGCCTTTCACATGCAAATCGGGAAGCACCCGGGAAGTTTGAGATTTTTCGGAGTTGGTTTGGTACTTTTTCCAGTTTATTTGAATTTCTCGGCGACGCCACCCCTCGTAATTATAGTTTGAACCGGCGTACCCGCGAAAAAAGCCGAATGTTTGCTAGACTTTTCCACGTGGTCTCATGTGCCCTAGGAGGCAAATCACCGTGGAGGTCCAAGACAAATTCTTGTGTTTCCATGGTTTAATTAGCCTTCTTGTCCCCAGTTTAGCTAGAAGAAAATCATAGTAATTAAAATATTTATCAGAAAAACCTAAGAACTTGTGTGGGGTCATATTTTGGGTGTACATGACTGGAAAAAAAAAATTCAAGCCATTTCCACCATAGAGTATTACACATCCTTCACAAAGGTACATGATCATCCATGAAGTGGCAAAGATTTCTATTTCACCGCGGGTTGTGTGTAATAACCGACAAATAATAGGATTGGGGTGAGATTTTCCAAATCTATCTGAACCTCCCGCCATTTCGTTCCCCCACCGCGCCCAAACCAGCCTTGCCTATATATATAGGTGAGTGGCTCGGAGCGAAAATTTTGGCAAACCATTTGAACACCGCGCCATTCTCGTTCCACACCAGCGAAAGAGCACCGGTTCGCCGACGGAGTGCACCACCAACTCCAACGTCGCCGTTCGTCGTCCCCCTACGCTGCCCGGCTGCCCGTTCACGCATCCCCGGTCGTTCCGTTCCAAATGAATCGAGGCTTGACGGCGTTCTCCCACGCCAGCGCTCCTCCACTCCGACGTCCCCAACGCCCGCATCCCAGGCATCCTCGCCCTTCGGCCCCTTCCACGGTGAGAACTAATTATCCCTTTAGGTGTTCGAAGTTTTTACCTATGAGAATGAGAACTAATTCGGCCGTGTCCTAGCCTCGCGTCGCCGCTTGGTCTTCCTCCACGCCGACGGAGGACCGTCGCCACACCTCTCTCCGTCCGTCAGCCCTCACGCCGTCTTCCTCTTCACCGCCCGACACCGGTACCATCCGTGACCATGTTCTCCTCAAATCCACCAAGACAAGATAGGAGCGCCGCGAGGCGCCGCGAAAAGCTTGGTGAGTGCGTCGGTCACGCCCCTTGAGGTGTTCGTTGAAATGCCCGCCTCGGTCCAGCGCAACTTTGTGCTCAATTCGAATGAAATTCATGAGTTAGTGTTGTTCAAAATCCAATTTGGATATTTTAAATATATGTTTGTGCTTACATGTATAGGCAAGCATAGCGTGGTAATGTAGTGTTTGTTGGTCGTCTTAGGGGATCTATCTAACCTCGAAGATTGCTATGCTCAAGTCCAAGGCTACTCTAATTGCCGCTTAATTGAAGAGAAGCCACCCCACATACTTGTGAAGATTAAAGAGAAGCCACTCCACATACTTATGAAGATTGCGAGAATTCTTTGCTTAATTGGTTTTGGAAAGATGTCATGCTTTTATTTATGTCTATGACTCTATGGTCATTGGTCTTTTTATTTTAGAAGTTGATGTAGGCTTAGTTTCTAGAACATTAGGTGGATTTTGTTGTATGTAACCATTAAATCCTGTAATGTTTTGACGATATTAATGTATGATGGTTTTTTGGATTTAAAAAGAGCTGAATTCCACGAATAAATTCAAAAATTTTAAACAAAAACTCCGGGTAGCATGGGCCCGACGGTGAATGACATACAAACCGTAGTGTAACTACATCGAACACTATCGGTTTGAATTACAAACCGCCTTCTATGACGAAACATCACTGTCGGCTGCATTAATCAACCGATAGTCTCCACTCTAATAACGCTTTCGGGTTGAAAAGCGACGCGGTGTTCACGTAATGTTCAGCGACGGGTCCAAAGTAAGCCGCCATTGTTAGGTCTTGATACACTTGTCGGCTCAATCTAACCCGATAGTGTTATCCTTACCGATTACATCGGTTCGTTAAAGCCCGACGGTGCTCTCAATATCAACTCTCTTGGGTGACTTCCGAACTTTTGCATTGCTTGGATCAAAAATGCTGCCGGTCCGTGGAACACCCGACGGTGTTCGGTGACGATCTTGCTGCCGGTTCGATATCAAACCGGCGATCTCTCCTCGCATCACCGCCGGTGTTTTGACCCGGTAGTGTTTGAACCCCACATCACTACCGCTATGGTTACGCCGGTTCGGTTTTTCGGCGGTGAAAGAGGGTTGGAGCCCGGCGGTGATGGACAATTCTGTAGTAGTGGGTCTGGGGTAGAGGCCACCGGGCAACGGCGGTGGCACGCAAAAAGGGTGTCGCGCAGGGAAATAAGATGAACAGTATCTGCCGTAATAAATATAATTAATTTAGGGATGTTTATCCAAACACTATTTCAATTAATGCAGTCCACGTACGTTTGTGACTATCCATATATATTTTATAAATATATTATAGTAAAAAATATTAGTCAAAGTTATATTTTTATAGCAAAAAAATATTATTTAAAGTTATATTTAGAAATCGTGTCGATGTTCTAAAACGACTTCTTGTATAATATATGGACGGAGTACCTATTGTGAAATCTAGCCATAACTATATAAATCCATCGACGCATTCAGTACGTGCTGTATTGCGTGTTGTGGCCTAGTGCTTTGAAAAAAAAATCCAATATAAAGGCAGCTACTCCAAGCAAGCGATCGAAGATGAGAGGGACGTGCGGCATGCTGTGTGTGGTGGCGATATTACTGTTTCTAGTACTATCGCCTGCAAATTGTAAGTATCGGTTAGTTTTAAAATCGCATTAACTTGTCATAAAAGTGAAGATATATGTACATGCACATGTTTTTTCGTTAAAAAAATCTAAAGGTCACTCGAGCGTTTTCGAGGCTGCGGTCACTCGATTTTTGTGACCGTCGATCATACGGGTCAACGGTGCTCCGATCATATTAGCATGGGCTAGGGTAGCATGCAGCATTTGGCCTGCTCTGAGTGTCACGTGGGCTTAGCTCCCTACGTGGACTTCAGTGGAGTTTTCCTTTGCAGTTGGGTTAGGGTGCATGCTGCTGCGTGTCACAGTGCCCTGCTAGGCTGCTACAGTGGCCCGTTCCCATCAAATTATCTCAGTCTTTGCATATAGATTATCTTCTTATTTTTTGCCGTAAATATGACTTAATTTAGACAACATATATGTAACATTTGTACCTTCAATTGAATTTATTAAAAATTATATTCAAAGAACTTCCAGATGATACTAAGTATGCACTATAATATTAATAATACTCCATCCGTTCCAAATTGTAGTTCACTTTGGCTTTTCTAGATACATTGATTTTTCTATGCACCTAGTTATACACCATGTCTAAATACATAGCAAAACAAATGGATCTAGAAAAGCCAAAAGTGAACTATAATTTAAAAACGGAGGGAGTATATCTTTTAATATATATTTTGTCCAAGTTATTTCTCAGGCTTCGCATTCAAATTGAGGATGTATTCTTTTAGCAGCAGCAGATTACATCTCATTGTACTATATTTTACTATTTATCTTTGGGTGTAAATTCCATATTCAATTAATTGATGTAAATTGATTATTCGTAGATAAGAATGATCCAAATTACTCGAATGATTATCTAATCATTTGTTTTGCCTTTTGTCTATATGTTTTATTTGGTTCTACAGAGCTATGTTGACCTTTACATGCTACTATTACTAGTTTTACAATGTAGGGTGCAATGTAATTTGTGCATACGACCAGTGTAAATTTGTATTGCATTTCATAGAAGTGATATATGCTTAAATCTGTATTTTTTTCCTCTTTTTTTTTGCTTTGATATTTTCTAATTTGCATTCAGATCTACTCAATTTGTTTTTTTTTTTTTTCTTCTCTTTTGAATATTTGAATATCTTCCTATTCGTCTTTCATAGAAAATATCTGATAAATCTATTTATTTTTTTGTTTTTCCTTTATTTTGGATATTTAAATATCTTTCTATTTGCCTTTCATAGAAAATGATATGTTAAATATGTATGTAATTTGTATAAGTAATTTATATGTTTTATTTGATTTTATTATCTAGTCCCTCCGTCCCCAAATTAAGTGTTGTTTTTGGTTTTTGTGCCACAAGTTTGACTTGATTTGTAGAAAAAGCGTGCAATGTTTGTGTTTCCAAATAATTTTGTTAAAAAACTAGACTTAAAGATCTTTCCAATGATGCTAATTAAGTAACATAAATATTAATATTTTTTAATATATTTAATTAAAGTAATTTCTCGGCAAACAAGAACGACAGTTATTTTAGGACTTGGGCAATATGAGTTTGACATTCACAGAATTGATGTGGTAGTTTTTTTTCTTTTTTGATTTTGTTTTTATTTTGTTCGTTAGATCATCATGTTGTAGTGTTACTAGGAAATCGAGCGAGGGATGGCTTCTTGTCACTCGATTTTATTTTCTAGGTGATTTGGGTGTTTTGGATCCCAGTGTCACTCGGGTGACAGATGGGAATAAATCACCCACATGTTCTAAGAATATATATGCACATGTGTTTACAAAACACAACATTAATTGTTACAGGTCGTCCATATCAGCTACTTGAAGCTAAAGCTAGGGTTGCCAACACAAGTGCCAATAATGCGACACTGGCCCCTGTTTGGATCCTCTAGCCGGGCTAGAGCTAGAGTAAGTTTTTAGCTCTAGCTTTAGCCCTCAAACTAAATCTAGCCCTTGGCGGTGTTTGGATGCATGAGCTAGTTTGATACTAAATGCACCTTTTTAATTATTTAGTGGCTCAAAAGAGAGAAAAGTGAACTTTTATGTGGTCCCCACCAAATCCAGCCCCAACTAGCCCCATATGCACCTCATGGATGGGCTTTTATTATTTTAGGAGGGCTAGTTGCATTTAGCCCAATCTAGCCCCTCTGTTTGGATCCCTTTGGGGCTAGTTGAGGCAAAAAACTAGCCCAAACTAGCTCTAGCCCTGGGATCCAAACAGGGCCACTGATCAAGTCCACCACAGACGGGAACGATGCAGATTGTGACCTTGTATTTTGCGGCAAACATCGTAATTGTATAGATGGCGATGGTCACAAGGTGTCGCCGGACCAGTGCTACTGTTGTGAGCCCAATCCAGATCGCTATCATAAATGTTATAGCACGAGGAGCGAGTGTAGGGCCAACTGCCCGTTCTGCAAGACCTGGGATGGGCTGCTAGCACCAAATAATAAGCAATGATGCAATAATAATTATATAGCTGTGTCATGCAACAGTAGACAATAATAGCATATGGAATAAACAAGTGGTTTGATTTATGTTACAGTCACTATTTTAATTAATACGTAATCTATTTTCCCAGAAAACACATCCGCGAATGTGTTATATCTTCGCTTGCATTATTGTTTATTTGCAATGACTTTTTTTATTGCTTGCATTATTTGTTTATTTTCAATGTGTATTTACCACTTACATATCAGGCATCTTCCGTTTCTTCCTGTAGTAGTCTCCCTCGCGTTTTTTTCGATCGTTGTGACGGCCAAGTACTTCAGTGATATAATAATTATCGAGCAGGTCTTGAAGGGAACTTATCTCGTGCAACCGAAGAGAAGCAGCAAGTGTGCACGTACACCTGCAGTCGAGTAGCCATCGATCGACTGCATTAAAAAACTGCTCACCGGCGGTCGATCATGTGGGAGCGTGCGTGGGCGGCTCCACCAGACCACAGCCCGTGAGCTTCCCTCTCTGTCTCTCTAATCCAGGCCAGAGTTCACCCAGCGCCGGCTCTAGGGGGGGGGCAGCCAGGGCGCCGGCCGGGGCCCATGGAACCGGGGGCCCAAGAGGATATAAGTATTCAGTATATGTAATCTTGTATTTGTTAAATAATTAAAGGCCCATAATATTTGACAAAGGAAGAGGCCCAAGCGCTGCCGTAGGTCATGTAATCCTGTTCGGAACCTGGCCCTAGTGCCCGCTGCCCGCAGCGCTCCTAATCGCAGCGACGTTTCGACTTCGTTCAGCGATCGTATCTCCTGCCGCCGCCCCGCTCCCGCCCTAGTCGATTTTGCAGCGCTGCACACTCCCACCCGGCGATCGGCAACGGCAAGCAAAGAAATCAGCAATCTGCAAAGCACGGTGAGCAGCGTCTGCACGATCCACCTTGTCTTTTGATGATTTTCTAATATTTGTATAATTGTATTGAGCTCATGAATTTTATATAGGGATAGGGCACCGCCTGACAGTGTCCTCACGCCAAGGAAGGACGCCATCCATTGATCCAATTATTCAATCCATCATAGTCCACGGTATGCAATCTACTCCTTATAGGCTATAGAGATTTTCCCAAATTAGTTATAAGGATTATGAAATTCTAATTCAATGTTTTTATTTGAATATTATAGATGGTACCTACCAAGCATTTGTCGGGTGCTCAGAAAAGAAAAAGAAGAAAGCAACTTGAACAGGCTGCAGAATCGCAGAGGGGTGCTCTACATAAGTTTTTTTCAGTTTCAGTAATCCCGAAGTCGGAGACAGTCCTGTAAGAATAGTCTCTGTTGTGAAGTATCTTGCTAAACAAAATCTAGCATTTCGAGGAGCAAATGAGAAAATTTATCAACGTAACAATGGTAATTTTCTAGCCACAGTTGAAATGATTGCTGAATTTGATCCTGTGATGCAAGAACATATTAGGCGCATTCAAAGTAATGAAATTCATCATCATTATCTTGGCCATAATATCCAGAATGAGTTAATTCAAGTTCTTGCTGTTGCTGTGAAAAATCGTATCTTAAAGATTGTCAAAGATGCCAAGTATTTCTCCGTTATTTTGGATTGTACCCCAGATGTGAGCCATGAAGAACAAATGACACTAATTGTACGTTGTGTTAATATGTCAAGAACCATTCCAAGAGTAGAGGAGTTTTTCTTGGAGTTCTTACAGGTTGATGACACCTCCGGATTGGGGCTTTTTAATGTTTTATTGGATGCATTGCAGTCTCTTGGTTTGAACATTGATGATGTCAGAGGCCAAGGTTATGACAATGGTTCCAACATGAAGGGAAAACATCAAGGTGTGCGTATTACACGTGTGCTTCAAAATTAATCCAAGAGCATTATATATGCCGTGTGCATGTCATAGTCGAATCTCACTCTTTGTGACATGGCAAACTCTTGCACGACAGCTTTTACATTCTTCGGTGTTATACAACGGATCTACTGTCTGTTTGCACGCTCTACTAAAAGGTGGAAAATTTTGACTGATAATGTTGAGAGGTTTACTGTGAAACCCTTGTGCGATACTCGTTGGGAGAGTCGAATAAAGAGTGTGCAACCTATCGTATCAAACCCCACAAATAGTATCAGCTTTGAAGGAACTAGAAAAAGTTGCTAGAGATGAGAAGGACTCCAATACAGCAAGTGATGCTCAATCATTGGTAACTGCACTTCGTAAATTTGAATTTATACTTGGCATGGTTATCTGGGATGATATTTTATCTACTATCAACATGGTGAGCAAAAAGTTACAATCTAAGATTGTGTGCTTAGATACTACTCTCAAACAAATTCAAGGGGTCATCACATATTTCCGTAAGGTCTGAAGATGGCTTAGATGCTAGTATTCGACCGCAAAATCCATTGCATCTAGTATGGGCATAGAGCCAATATTTCCTACAAAACGTCAAGGTAAAAGAAAGAAGCATTTTGATGAAGAACGATGAGACCGAGGAATTACAGCGTTCGCTATTGAAGATTTCAAATATGACTATTTCTTAGTTGTTGTTGATGCCGCAATTGTTTCATTGACTAGTCGATTTGAGAAGCTAAAGGAATTTGAGGAATTATTTGGTTTCTTATTCAACTCGTAAAAATCTGAAATCCTTGGATGATAATGATCTACGGAAGTGTTGCACTACTTTTGTAAAGAAATTTTCTCATAACAATGTGTCGTGTATGTAGAGTTGGATGATTTTTTCTCTCAAACTCAAATGGTCGCTAAGTTGTTTGCCGTAAGAATTGATGTCGGCGGTTGAGATTCTTCACTTTGTTAAAGCTGCGCAGGATGCTATCCAAATGTCTCCATTGCATATCGAATTATGTTAACTATTCCTCGTGATAGTAGCATCACCGAAAAGAAGTTTCTCCAAATTGAAGCTTTTGAAAAATTATTTGAGGTCGAGTTATGTCACAAGAAAGATTGAATGGCTTAGCTATGTGCACCATTGAGAAGGATATTTTGGGCGACATTGACCTTGATATCAAGTATTGAAGATTTTGCATCAAGAAATGCCCATAGACGGTTTTATCAATGAACTAAACTACTATATCTTATTTGAGGTAATGATAATGGTCGCTATTTTTAGTTTTTATTACAACATTGTTATGTTTTAAGGCTTAAAGTGTACTGCAAACAATCTTTTATTTGAATTACTATATATATATATAATAAGAGTATAAGTTCAATGGGCCCATATTATCTTGCTTGCCCAGGGTCATTCAAATTACAGAGCCGGCGCTGAGTTCACCACCAGCAGTGATCGGGTGAGCGAGCCGTGGCCAGAAGAAAGTCCAGCCCAGGCCGAGCTTTGCACGGATGCGCATGCCATGTCTCACTCGATAGTGCTTTATCTTATCAAGATTACAATGTTCTTATGAGGCTTAGGAGCCCAACACACAAAAAGGTCTCAGAAATCTTAGAAAAACCTTTCTTACCCTCAAGATTAGATAAATCTTAGAAAAATCTCCCTTACAGTAATTCATGAAATGTTTTAAATCCTATTATTTGATAAATGTGGCTACCCTCATATTATAGTATACTCCCTTTGTAAAAAATCCCATAATTGTGACCTAACTTAAATTACTTCTACAAAACACATGTTAGTCAAAATAATCTTGTGTAGTCATCAATCACCGAAACCGGGCATGTATGCTTTCAACAAGGAAGACATCGAGAGGGTCGAGGACAAGCAACTAGAGGAGACATATGGTGTCACTAGTGTGGTTCCGGGTCAGAAGCCCAAGGAGCATCGTTGCAGGAGCGGGCCACGTGACCTAAGGTTCGGCCCCACCAGGGCACCCTAGTGTTAGTCCTGACTGAAGATAGTAACTGAGAATTAGTACTGAACTGAAGATGTGACTCACCTATGTTTTATTTTGCCTCTATAATTCACATGGGTGGCAAAGCCACGATGATGGCAATTGTCAGAGTGGCCAGCCGACATCACAAAACATGAGGCGCTTGTGGGCATTGAGATCCACTAGCGAGTCTCGTGCAATGGCGAGAAATTTTTATAGTTGGCAGCGTATTCATGTATATTTAGATATTTAACCCTGTGTCTGAAGATTGTTTAAATTCAAGGGATTTTTGTTCATTTCTTTTTACTTTTTAATATCTTCTCCCTTTTCAAGCCATCTAAACTGGCGAAAAATGCCCTGCAGGGACCAATGGGTATCACAATGTCGACTGGTGGAGGACAATGTCGTCGCAAGTTCTAGTGTTGTGTAGCTCACTGAAAGTTTGAAACCCTAGCTTGTCGAGTAGCATAGAAAGGAGGAGAGGTTAAAAACATGTAGTATAAATAAAAAATCCTTTTGAATCAAAACAATTCAAAACCACAGGGGTTTAATATCTAAGGATGCACGATAAACATTGAAATTTTAGCTACTATCAGCACTACTTATGCCGGGATTGGGTCAAACGCATGGAGAAGGAATTGGATATTGGGCCTTGGCCCTTGGGCTGATGGGTCGTGCTCGTGAGTTATGTTGTGTTTCAACAGACCCTGAACAGCCCCTCAAAAAAAAAAAAAAAAAAAAAAACTCTGAACTTGCATTTTGCTCGTCTTCTACCTCGCGCAGTCGCCGTCGCGGAACCTTTCCTTCTTGGTTCGGTTCTTGCTGCCCCATTCCCCAAATCTTCACCCAACTAGCCGCTTGCCATCGAGGTGTGTGGCACGCCGCTGGCGGCCTCTCACCGGAGGGCGCGCGAGAGAAGCAGCCAAATCTGGGCGTCACATCCCACGCACGGCACGGGGCAATGTCGTCTCGTGCCCGCGTCTCCTCCGCCGCCGTCATCACCACCGCCGCTTCCTCCTCGCTGTCGCCGCGCGCTTCCCACCTCGCCCTCGCCGACGCCACGGCACGCGTGCGGTCAGGGACGTTCAGCCCGGAAGAGGCACACCACCTGTTCGACGAATTGCTGCGCCAAGCCACCCCGTCCCCGAGCGCGCGCTCAACGGGTTCCTCTCCGCGCTCGCGCGTGCGCCATCCTCCGCCGCGTGCAGAGATGGTCCTGCTCTCGCCATCACTCTCTTCAACCACGTGTCTCGAGCTGACGGCCTGCAGGTGCTGTCTCCTACGGTGTGCACCTATAGCATCCTCATAGACTGTTGCACCCGCGCGCACCACCCAGTGCTAACGCTGGCCTTCTTTGGTCGGGTTCTCAAGACAGGCTTGGGCATCAGTACCGTCATGATCAACAACCTTCTCAAGGGCCTTTGTGAAGCAAAGAGGACAAACGAGGCTCTAGACATCCTTCTCCACAGAATGCCTGAGTTGGGCTGTGAACCTGATGTTATCTCCTACTGCATACTTCTGAAGAGCTTCTGCAATGAAGGAAAGAGTGGCCAGGCAGATGAGTTGCTATGGAGCATGACTCAAAGGGGAGGTGTCTGCTCGCCCGATGTGGTTGCCTATACTACGGTCATCGATGGCTTCTTTAAGGAGGGCGATGCTAATAAAGCATGTGATCTATTCAATGAAATGGTTCAGCGGGGCATTTCACCTAATGTAATGACTTACAGCTCCGTTGTTCATGCACTGTGTAAGGCTAGAGCTAGCAATGGACAGGGCAGAGGCTATCCTTCGACAAATGGTTGGTAAAGGTGTTCAGCCGAATAACAGGACATATAATAGCTTGATCTATGGATATTCCTCTATGGGACAGTGTAAGGAGGCAGTTAGGGTATTTAAAGACATGACAAGTCAGGGCATCTTACCAAATGTAGTTACTTTCAACATATTAATGGCTTCCCTTTGCAAATATGGAAAAATCAAAGACGCTAGAGTTTTTTTTGACTCAGTGGCAATGAAGGGCCAAAAACCTAATATTGTGTCCTACCAAATTCTTCTTAATGGGTATGCTACTAAAGGATGCTTAGATGATATGACAGATCTCTTCAATTTGATGCTATCTGACAGAATTGCACCTGACATCCATATTTTCAATGTGCTGGTCAAGGCATATGCTAACAGTGGAATGCTAGATAGGGCTACGATTGTCTTCAATGAAATGAAGGAGCAAGGACTCATTCCGAATGTGGTAACCTATTCGACAGTGATAGCTGTGCTTTGCAGAAATGGTAAGATGGATGATGCTATGGAAAAATTTAATCAGATGATTGATCAAGGGGTAGCACCCGACATGTCTACTTACCGTTGCCTGATTCAAGGTTTTTGCACTTATGGTGGTTTGCTGAAAGCCAAGGAATTGGTTTCAGAAATGATGAATAAAGGTATGCGTCTTGATATTGTGTTCTTCAGTTCGATAATAAACAACCTTTGCAAAGTGGGAAGAGTAATAGACGCACAAGATATATTTGACTTTACTGTAAGTATTGGTCTGCATCCTAATGTTATGGTGTACAATTCGCTGATGGATGGGTACTGCCTAGTTGGCAAGATGGAGGAAGCAATACGAGTATTTGATGCTATGGTGTCAGCTGGCTTTGAACCAGATGTTGTAGGATACGGTACACTTATTAATGGCTATTGTAAAGTTGGAAGGATCGATGAGGGGTTTAGTATTTTCAGAGAAATTTTGGACAAGGGAATGAAGCCTTCAACTATTTTATACAACATCATACTTCATGGGTTATTTAAGGCTGGGAGAACAGTTCCTGCAAAGGTGACATTCCGTGAAATGACTGAAAGAGGAATCGCAGTGGACAAATATACTTGCACCATAGTTCTTGATGGACTTTTTAAAAACAATTGCTCGATGAAGCAATCTTGCTTTTCAAAGAACTACGTGCAATGAATTTAAAGATTGATATCAGAACTCTCAATATCATGATAGCTGGAATGTTTCAAACCATGAGAGTTGAAGAAGCTAAGGATCTGTTTGCCTCTGTCTCGGAAAGTGGCCTGGTACCTAATGTCATGACTTACACTATAATGATGACAAATCTTATAAAAGAAGGATTGGTGGAAGAGGCAGATGATATGTTCTCATCCATGGAGAATGCTGGCTGTGAGGCTGATCCTCGTTTGCTGAATCGTGTGGTTAGAGAATTACTAGAGAAAAATGAATTTGTCAGGGCTGGAACTTACCTGTCCAAAATTGATGAGAGGAATTTCTCACTTGAACATTCAACCACAACGTTGCTGATCGATCTCTTCTCAAGCAAAGGGACTTGTCGGGAACACATAAGATTTCTCCCTGCAAAGTATCATTTTCTTGCAGGGGCCAGCCCATACTGATTGTTAATCTTACAACGAAGCCTAGATCTCAAAAAAAAAAAAAAAAAAAAACCTTGATTTGTTTGCACCTAGGAAATCAGATGCATGTTAAGCAGGTGTGAGAGTTTCCCTGTTAGCTTTAGCATATTTGTCATGGCTGTTAATACAACTGATGTTGCACTTCTGAAGAATGACTTTTGAATTCTTATAGAGACTCCACTTGTGATCACATGAGGCATGACATTATGAATATTTTTGGAATCAGTCCTTTCACACACCTGCCACTTTTAGGCTAAATATGGTCTTATCTCAAACAGTCTGTTCACTTAATGTGCGACCGAATGTTCAGGTAAATGGCCTGATGAATGAGCATTTGATGTTTTTGGAAGCATGAAGCATATTCGCTCGGCGGATGGTGCAGCAGTGTCGATGACTTGATGTTTTACTCTCCAACTGTGTGCTTCAGTACACAACTGTTGTGTTGTCTTCTCATGTAGCATGTTTTTTCATGGCTGTTAACACAACAGATGTTGAAGTTATGAAGAATGAGACTGTGACTGGTGAATTCTGACCGAGAATGTAGCATGTGTTGGTGAGCTCTCGTCACTCTTGGCGATCTGGCAGAGCCGCCGATCTCTTCATATCATGGCACTTGGGAGAACAGAAGCAGATCCCGGACTGAGTTTGGACGGTGGAGCTTGGGGTCTCTGCTCATGACGCAAAAACAGGGCACCTGAAGACCAAGCGGAGGAATGGGAGACAGAAAGGCATGTGAGGAGGAGGCGCATGCGTGCGGTGACAGGAACAACAAGTCCAAGCTTATGCACTCCATCATGCGCCACGTTGCCGAGACGCTCGAGGTCGATCTCGAGCTGCTCTACCTGCGGATTGGCTGGCCGCTCTACCGCAACTACGGCCACGCTTTTGAGGCCTTCAAGCTCATCGTTGCCGACCCCGACGCTATCCTCAACGCACTCCCTATGAGGGAGGAGGTCGGCCCAGACAGCCAGGAGGTTAATTCTGTTTCCTTGCAGTATTGCAAATCACGAACTCTCCAAATTGCCTGTGTGCTTTATGCTACACTCTGAATAAAACAGGGCTAGCAGATTAATATTGTTATTGTTTGTGCATGCTAATTTTTCTTATCGGGCCTCTTCCATTGATCATATACCTTTTACTTTCATTAAGATTTTTTTTTTTTTGGAATTTTGAGTCTTCTATTATTAAACCTCCTAGACATACTACTTTGTGGCCCTTTTGATTTTTGCCCGATATGAAGCTTGTCTGCTGAATTGTTATTTCCAACCTTGTGGATGTTGTTAAGTAGATAACAGTGAGATTATTAATTGGGTTGATATTTTTATGCTTGACATCTGTTAGTTGAAAACAATCCTTATCAATCTAACATTCACCATTGCAACCTGGATGGTCATTCCTGTGGCTACTTATGTTGTTTGAACATGATTAGATTTAGTGATGGACAGATTAAGTAGGTTTGGATGTTGCAAACTTGTCCCATGTCCTTATTTAACACTAGGCTTTCTTAATTATTTATGTGTGCATACTATGTCGACTCTACGAACCGGTAGGAATTTATGTAAAAATGTAGCAGTAGTTTGTTGAACTTTTGGATCAGTACCAATTTGTATATGTAATTTAGTTTGTTTGTCTATCAATGAATACTTGTCCTTGGAATGGTAAATCCCGGCCTGTTGACTCATTTTGAACTGATGTGAAATGCATGCCTTTCGAATTATTAGTAACTGATCAGGAATCATCGAATTTATCAATTTGGAATTTCCATGCAGTAGACAATAGTAAAGCTTGGTTTAGGTGCTTAACCGTATGCAGTTTATTGTATAGCAAACAGTTGTCAAAATTATGTGCATTGATTTAAGAGTTCTGTTTTTGTTATTGCAATGATGTTCCCGCTTATGTTGATACTTTGTTGTTGAATGAAAAGAATTATGGATTGGCTCTAGACATATTTATATAGATCTTTCTGAGACAAGAATGTGCTTAATTTTTTTTTCTCGAATATGCAAGAGAGCTGCGTATCATTGCATTGATAGAAAGAGTGCTTAAAATTACTGATAGGTCACTAAGTGGTGCCTTCCCTGGTATAGAGATGAAATGCTTCCAGTTTGATGGAGTGCTCCATATTAAGGTTTTAAATGCCTCTATTGCCGCCCTTGTGATTTGACAGTGGTATATGGAAAAACTAATTATATCTGTATTCACAGCAAGCTATGAAGAAAGCTGAAGCTGCGGGCAATGATAACTGTCCTGTGAAGGTTAAGCTAGTTGCTCCTCCACTTTATGTTCTGACCATACAGACTCTTGACAAGGTTGGCATTACCTTAGTACTTAATATATGTCTGCAACTTGTTATAGCTGAGCTATATGATGAGTCACATTACCTTCCAGGCTGCACTTATATGTTGGTAAGAACAGTTGTGCCCTGCCAACCATTATTGTGGCATTTGTTCTGTTTGCCAATACTTTTGATCTTTTGCCTTTCACTTTCGAACCTGATTTACTGGTTAACGTTGTGCTTGGAGTCACATTGCACAAAAATGCAGTGATCAGACTTTTATAATGCGCAATTTTGATATTTTGCCATTTACTCAAATCTAGCGTTGTGCTTGGATTCACATGTCACAAAATGCAGTGATCAGACTTTTATATTGCGGTATTGTCTGCACTATTTATAATGTAGTAATCTATCAAAATGGTTCTTATCAATGTAATTTAATTATTGACTACACAAAATGCATCTTCCAAATTTATAGTGCAGTATTTTTCTGATTCCAGATTTTTCATGTTTCTTTTCAATGTGGTTTACAATGTTTGCCTTCATTTGAATTAGGGAATTATTCGGCTAGCTTGGATCACTGTGGAATGCTATTTCTTATTACTTGTTAACAGATTTTATATTAGGCAGTCTGAAAATATATTAGCTTGACATTACTTGCATGCTTATCGAATGAAACACCTTGTTTTGTCTTTACTAAGTGTGATACTTGTACATGCATGCTTCTTTCAAGATGAGAGACAGTAAATGGGTACTGTCATATACCTGAATGTTTATTAATGTAATGAAAAAAATATTTGAATGATTATGATTGGGCAATTTGCAGCAAAAATTTAAAACCTTGCTTATGCACAGCCATCAGCCACTATGTCCAACATTGACAGAACCTGCTCATGTTATTTTTCACAGAAAGTTGAAATCACTTGTTCCTTTGGAAAGAAAAATTGTAGGAAGTTCTGTAGTAAGCGGTAGGAAACTCATGCTAGGCCTATAAAGTTCTGTCTTTGAATATGCTTCATCGTATTTTCATTAATAACAGACACTCCTTTTGCTTTTTACAGCTCACGTTGCTCACGTTGTTCATCATGGGAAGGGATTTCATTGTTATGTTGCCTTTTTGTCATCAAATTCCTCAGTGCGATCTCTATTATTTACCGCTTCAGGAGAGCTCCTTGCAGGCTATCAGAACGGTCAGGTATATTCTTCCAATTTTTGTAATATAAATAAATCATGTCCTTATTCCTTGATATTTCTGAGATTGCACTACTCGCTTGAAACTTATAGTAATCAACTGTTATTAATTAATCCTTATGTTCTGGTCTGTCTTCTTAAAGGTGGCAATGCTCGATCCAACTCAGCTATCAATTCTATTCACTGTAGATGGTGCATCGGGAACAAATTCTCCTTTTGTTTCCTTGGGCATTTACAGTGTTGCGGCATCTGCTGCAAAAGCAGACCAGTCAAAGAAAGAAAGTCCTCAAAATGCAAATTTACCCAGGGATGTTCTTCTTTCCTTGACAAAGGATGCTCGTGTTACTGTACTTGACTGCACAACTGGTGTGATGATAAATTCACATATGATACATCAGAAGGAAACATCAGCTATTTCCATGTATGTCATAGGCAAGTGATTACTATCATTGCATTAAGGAGGTACTTACCTTTTTTTCTCCTTTAGATCGACACCTAACTTTGCAAGCTTTTGCATCTAGATGCAGCTTCAGATGAGAAGCAAACCCAATTATCAGAGGACAAAATTCCAAGTCAAGTTCAGGCAGGAAAAGAGGGAGGATCTTGACAGAATAGAAACACAAGGAGTTGAAAAGCACCTGAAAAATGCTTCCCAGCTTTCACACGATGGTGGTTCAGATTCACTTGTGGTGTGCTGTGAGGATGTTTTGTTTTTGTTATCCCTGGCATCATTGATTCAGGTGTGTATGTGGCTTTTATTCTCGAATATGCAGGAGAGCATTAAGAAGAAACCCAGAAATACAACTCACCCGAAACACACACCTCACACACAAATCAAATATATGAACTGCTTTGTGGAGCTTCCTCCACATCTTACTGGTGAGCATGGGCCATCTTTATATTTAACCCCATGTATTTGCAATCATTAGCACTTTTAGTTTGAAACCTGGCATTATGTTTAAGGCCACATCATATCCTTCCTATCCATAAAACAATGTCTCAAAAAATATCCATAAAACAATTATTATTGTTTCTTTTCTGTGTTTCCTTTGAACAGGAATAAGGCATTTCAGTTCTCACTGATGCAATCAACACTTGTACAGCAGAGATTGAAAAGTACAAAGGAAAGTTAGTAGTGAAGGAGCCACCAAGCGCTGTAAGTTCTTTTCAACATCTATTAATTCTTTTATATTCCCATTCCAAGCATGCTAGTACGTCTTCCGTGTGCATGTTCTTGAAACCTAAAGCTGTGGATACTCTCTGGAAAACAGGTTAGCGAGCGGGAAGACAAGCTATTCCTCGACCAGCAGATTGATTCCCTAATTAATGGAGCAAAATGCAGAGGTCGATGGTGACGCTGATGGTGAAGAGGAGGAAGACACAGGAACGGGCGACATCGACATTACAGATTCTGGCGTCACTGCTTACATACTAAGGCTAGCTACACTGCTGGTATAGTACCTGCAGGCTAAGATGATGTAAGCCGTTCTGTTTGGAAGCAGTTTCTTTCTTGTTAGGTTCTGGTGGCTGAAATCCCTTGAATGAATTCACTGAAAGTTGTTACCTGTGGTGTCAATTTTTTTGGGCTCAGCCGGTGTTCGGCTCAGCCGGTGTCAATAAGAAGAGATACATACATAAATCGAATTTTATTTTAACTCTGAATAAGGATTTACAATTTTTTTCTTGAGAAACAATAACGATTTACAAAGTGAGTTAGCGCACCGAGATTGGACTACTACTAGGAGTATTAATTAATTAATTAATAAATCGATCGAACCTCCTCGTGTCGTGTTGTGCAGGCCGAAGGTGAAGCCCAGGCACTACTACTATCGCGTCGTTCATGCCCGATTGCCACCCGCTGGCCATTGAGCCCATTAGTCAGTCCATGGACTCAAACGCGACCCAAACCAAGCCCACGAGCCCACCACGCACCAGAAACCCGAACGAACGAACGGTCAAAGCTTTCTCACTCGCGACCGAGGGCAGAATCGTCATTCCCGCACCCCCCAAATTCAAACGCAGCGGCCGCTCCGCCTCCCCCCTCCCTCCCTCACCTAGAAACCCACACCCACGCCCGCGTCTGTGTGGCTGCAGGTGGGGCCTCCCGGACCCGCCTCCTCACCGCGGCTAGCCACGCGCGAGTGAGAAAAGGAAGGCTGCTCCTCCCTCGGTTCGAATCGAAAACGCCGGGGACGCAAGAACCCCTCCTCCCCATTTTAACCCCGGACTCCCCGCCGGGCGGATCTGAGCTCATCACTTCTCCCTCCTCCTGCTGCGGAGCGCCTGGCGATTTGAATTCGAGCCGTGGAGAGAGAGAGAGGGGGTCCGACAGAGGAGGTTGCCTTACGGTTCCAGAGTTCTTGAATCCAGGTGAGTTGAGTTGAGTTCAATTCAACGCTTCCCCCAAGCTTGTTTTGCAGAGTCTGAACGAATCGTTTGTTTTGCAGAGCTGCGTTCCGTGTGTGCTCGCCGTCGCCGGCCAGCCGCCGATGGGGCGGAGCCTGAGCCCGCTGCTGCGGCAGGAGCTGGACAACCTGGACAAGGACGCCGACAGCCGCCGCGCCGCCATGAAGGCGCTCAAGTCGTACGCGCGGCACCTCGACTCCAAGTCCATCCCGCACTTCCTCGCCGAGGTCTCCGACACCACCACCACGCCCACCGCCGCCACCACCACCACGGGCGAGTTCACCATCTCGCTCTACGAGGTGCTGGCGCGGGTGCACGGCCGCAACATCGTGCCGCAGATCGGCAACATCATGGCCACCATCATGTGCACGCTCTCCTCCAGCGGGGGCTCATTCCCGCTCCACCAGGCCTGCTCCAAGGTGGTCCCGGCCATCGCGCGGTACGGCATCGACCCCTCCGCCACGCCCGACGACGAGAAGGCCGCCATCGTCGCGTCCCTCTGCAGGCCGCTCTGCGGCGCGCTCATGGGGTCAGGCGACGGCGCTGGTGAAGCACAATGGCCTGATCGCCGAGGCGTACGCGAGGTCCATCGTGCGGTCCGCGCTGCAGGTCCTGGACGGGGACACGGCGGAGAGCAGCTCGCAGAAGCGGCTCTCGGCGATCCAGATGATCAATTTCTTCATGAAGTTCGTTGACCCCAGGTGCTTGTCGTCGGAGCTCGGCAGGGTGATTGACGTGATGGAGCAGTGCCAGAATGACCGCATGCCGTTCGTGCGTGGTGCGGCGTTTGAGGCAGCACAGAGCGCCAGGAACATCGCCTCGCAGAAGGGGTCGAGACATGAGGTTGGCACGAGCCCGATGGTTGGCTGCAATTTTCGCAAGAAGAGGGAGAAGAGCCCGTGCCGGAGCCTCTGGGGTGCTGCGAAGGGCAGCCCTGCAGGCTCCACCGTGGCTGCTTCTCCAGCTCAGTTCAGATCCCCAGAGTCGCAGGTTGTGGATTCGTCCATCATGAATGGCAGCACACTCACAGAGTCACCGGTCTCTGTCGGGCAGTCCTCTTGCAACTTTGATCAGAGTCGGCGCACGAACAGGAGGTTGTGGAGCTGTGATGGCGTGGATGTTTCTCTGAAGGATGGCTTGTTCATTCAGCTGTGCTCAAACAGCAATTCCTCTGAAGATGACTTGGGCGAGGTTTGTGACTGTGAGGTGACTGATGCAAACTTTGAGTGCACTGACACATTTGCAGGATTTGTGTCACCAAGTCCAAATGGCTCCATATCAAATGACAAGACTCCCAGTCCTAAGGTAAATGTGTTTACAGATCTCAACTGTTTTAATAAATCTTCCAAGATTTGATTTATCTTCCTTTTGTAAATATGTGCTTCATGAGTTGTCTTGTACAGTATCTTAGTTGAGCAAGGAATTAACTTTACTTCTGTTCTGTTTTCCTCCCTAGGCTTCAGACAGGCTGATCAGCTTTGATAACGTGAAGATATACTCAACACCAAGGAAGCTTATCCGATTGCTTCAAAGCTCATATGACTCTGACTCTGCTAGCAGTGTGGGACAATCCACTGCAAAGCCCAGTGGCCTATTGTCACCAGATCTGGAAAATAAGGAACTAGTGGTCTCTGCTGAACAGATGCAATCTCTGCATTCAGACAGCAAGGCTGATGAGATGAAGGATGAGAATGAAACCATTGATATGCAGAACAGCAATGAGAGGACTGAGACTCTATCCAATGAATCAGAACTTTCCACTACCCAGGCTGAGAACACATCGAGCAAGGCTTCCCCTGAAATTGAACTCAAAGAGGATGATGTCTATATTGCAAGCAGCATAGGGAAGACAAGGAAGTACAGAACAAAATTCACTTTTGTTCTGAGCATGATTGTGATTGTTTTAGCAATCATCGCCATGTTAATTAGGATAGACAATTATGATGACTCAGTGTATCTTGTGCCCACCTGATCTTCTGTAGGCTTTCTTGTTGTTTGTTCAGGTTGCTACATCTATTGTACCACTATAGAGTTTGTTTGTGTTCTGAACTATTTTGCAGTCATCTATCCATGAATGACAGCTAATAATCTAATTGTGATTTTCATGTTCACAATGTGTTTACAATGTTGTGCAGTTTCACTCATGTGGTGAAATACTTAGTGAATGCAGTTTAGCCAGATTTAGTTTGCTATACTTTTCATTGCTTTCACGAGTTTCAGATTGCTTAAGGAATGAACAGTGAGAGATCTCGATTTGCCATTTCGGTAGCTCAGTCTTCTTCCAGCATGACGAATTACAATGTTACTCTGAAAGTACTCATGTAAAATCACTAGTAATATGCTGTTCCATCGCATCATTTGCTTTGGGAACAGAGGCTCTGACAGTATGGAAGAGCCTGCACTCGTCGGCCTTACTGCGCTGCAACCTGCGTGCATAGGTAGGTAGCATGGATGAACTAATAACCCTCTAGGGGCAAATTTGGATCTCAATTGAAGTAGACTTATGTACTTTTTATTTCTTTGCTGTCAATGGAAGTGGTTCC
This sequence comes from Hyparrhenia diplandra, assembly GCA_015847255.1. NCBI lineage: Eukaryota > Viridiplantae > Streptophyta > Magnoliopsida > Poales > Poaceae > Hyparrhenia > Hyparrhenia diplandra. The sequence goes on along the minus strand of JADLZK010008023.1, from coordinate 184,894 downwards.
AAGTTTGTGTATTTGTACAAATTCCTTCTGACATGTTCCTTTGCCTTTGTAACAGTTGAAGATGTTAGTGACTTGTGGCTAAATGTCAAGGAAAGTTTTGAACGAGTGCCAACGAAGAAGGCCTGCCTCAACAAGGCAAGGAACCCTGCGTTTGTTGACAATCTACAAGCTGAATTTATACAAACTACTGATTCAAGACTATGGAGTTGATTCCCACAAGAACAGTACTTGTTCTGGTTCCGGGAGCCATATGCAACTCTTGTTCTTGTTACTTGTGAGGTACTCCCTGCCCACACACAACCCCCCTGATCCTACTGTATGCTAATCCTTTTGATTCGTTTTCAAGCAACAGTACTCATGAAATTGAACATGTGGATGACCTTTCCATTTATTTATTTATTTATATCAAAAATGTGCAGGATCTTGATCAATTCAAGACCATTCTTAAGCCTCGCCTCAAATTAATTGTTCAAAATGATGAGCGAGAATGGTTCATTGTATTTGTGTCGAAGGCCCATCCTAGCAATGATCGAGCAACTAAGATGGCAAAGAAAGTATATGCTAGGCTGGAGGCTGATTTCAACACCAAAAAGAGAGAAAGGTATTTTTATGACTTCTTCACAACAGTATTTGTTTGGGGGAAAATGCATGTGTTAAAATTTTCCAGTTGTTCCAACCTAGTTTTTCGTTTGATGTTATTTTGCAGTTATGTTTTCTTTCATGAGCTTATTTCCACTTTTGAATTCTCTATGGACTCTTGGGTAAAATATCACTACAAACAATGTGAGTGGTAACTGGTAATAGTGTAAAAATTGCTCATTTTCTGATATAGATGCTGCAAGTTTGATCTCCATGGATCGGACAAGGAATTCTGGGATGATTTTGACTCTAAAATGGTGGAGTGCATCAGAAACACTTTGGATAGGCGTGTTCAGTTTTATGAAGAGGAAATACAGAGGTTAAGTGACCAACGGTTCACTCCAATATGGAACTTCTGCAACTTCTTCATTCTGAAGGTATAATAATGCAACCACTGTGATGTTTACAGTTGTACCCTGTTTTAAAGGCGGCTAGGCGTCCAGGCGAGTGCTGGGTACGCCTGGGCGCCTAGGCGGCGCCTAGGCGACACCTAGGCGACAAGGCGCCCTGTTTTACAAGGCGAGCTGAGTACGCCTGACGCCTAGGCGACCTAGGCGACGCCTTTAAAACAGAGCAGTTGTAACCAATTTTTTTCTGTGGCACTGTTACTCTATTTGACTTCCTTTCCTTAATTATGTTCAGGAAAGCTTGGCATTCATGTTTGAGATGAGTAATCTTCATGAAGATTCACTCTGTGAATATAAAATCAGAATCAGGTTTATATCTAATTTTATCTGACAATGACCTTACTTCAGTTTTGAGCTTCATAGTACATTTGCACAAAGAAAATACTTCGTTCATTGGTTCCTATCTACCAGGGTTTGAGTATAAGGCTATTTCAAGAGTGATGAAGTTTTCTTTACGAACTTACAGTAACTTCATGTATTCACATTATTGTAGTTGTCATGATCACACATTTCTTGCATGCACCTTAAAATTCCTCCTTTGTAATCTTCATTGAGTTCTATTGGGACCTAGACAAATTTGAAATGTTACGTTCAAATACAAATTTGACCTGGATGAGGTTTATGTTAACACTAGAGATATTGAACTGACATTCTGATCACTTATATTACTTTGATATCCAGTGTGCTCACATGTCATTGGGATTGCTAACTCATAGACCTGTGTATCTATGTGTGAATTTTTCTTGTTCTTTCTAGACATTATTTATGTGCTGGGAAGACTATTGTCATTGAAGTGCTTGCATATTTAATTCTGATTATTCTTAGTCTTTCTCATTCAGAATGCTCTACCATTTTGCTTCCGTGAAGTATGGGTGATAACTGCATGCTTAGGTTTGATAAAGTCTACAAGTTCGCACTACGGTGATGAATCTGTTGCTATTGACTCAGAGAAAGAGTTCTATCGTCTTCAGGGTGATCGTTATTCCCTCTGTTGTGTTAAGGCAAGTTGTTTTACTTATGTTGTGCCACTGTGGCACTGTCCATTGTCTGATGCATTTTTATTCTAAATTCTGCTTTTATGCTTTCCTCACTGTAGTTCAGTAGCTCTAACAAAACTTCAAAGATTGCTTAGTAGTTCTTTTTTCTCCCTGGAAGGCTGGTCTTGTGCAGTGACAGTCTTTTTTTAAACGAGTTTTATAACTTGACTGTTAAGAAAGCCAGCACGGTGTACAGTGGTAGGCTCTCCACTTGTGTTGTAGGTCATGGGTTCAAAACAGCTTCCTTGCAAAATTAAGCAAGGGTAAGGCTGTCTAGAAATTCCTTTCCCTGACCCACCAAGTGTGGGAGCTTTTGGCCTTCTTTTAATAGCTTGGTTTTTTGGGGCTTTAAGGAATGAGTTTTAGTCATTCAGGCTTTAAGAAATGTTTACAAGATTCCTGTACTTAACATAGCTTGGTAGCTGTGGCATAGACTGCGGTTTGTTTAAACAATAAATAAATCTGAATTGCCAATTATTATTTAGTATTTGCCTAGTACCATGATCATTATCTACACAACAGAAGCTATAACTTGGATTCTTTACATGTAATCGCAAATTCACAATGAATCATTTACTTTCTTGGTAATCACTCTGGTTTATTTAGAGCATCACCAAGAGTTTCCAAAACCCACTCACAATCTTAATTTTTGGCAAGATTAAAAAAAAAGCCCTCTAACACTACTTATCTTAAATCGCAATCTTTTTGTGCTTGGAAAAATCGATCCAATCATGTGGGGAATACACATGTGTGTATCAATCGGCCAATCTGGAGGTGGAGGGACATGGGTTAGAATCCAGGATTCCTGATGCAAAAATTGCCTTCTATCTTTTAGGAGAGAGATTTTGGAAACAATTAGAGGAACCCAACAAATATACTCCCAACTTTTTTTAGCTACTTGGAAAACTCATTGATTTGCCAATTGTTTCTTTAGGAACTATTGGAGATGCTCTTAGATCGTTTTATAGAATTATTTTGCACTACTGTCTTATATTGACTCAGTTACATTAGTTAAACCATTATTATATTGCACTACTAATGGACGACCATGTTACTATTACTTATATACCACTGTGGCTTTTAAATTCAGGATAGGAATTGGCGAATGCTGTCCCATTGTATTTTAATTAATTGTAGCTTATTAGCTTCTTCATACCCCAGAGTGCAAGTTTGCCATCATTATCTTTTACTTATCTTCTAGATTATGTTCCCTGAATTTGTATACAACAGAAAGCACTGTTTATTTATTTGTCACTCTTCATGAATATTGCAGTTTATGAGGCTTGCTTACTTGATTGGTTATGGGGTTGAGATAGAAAAGAGTCCAGTCAACAGGTACAAGATCAATGCTGATATTTTATTTACTGACTTCACCTTTTCCATCAGCTAGTTAAATTAATAGATAAGTTGCATTCCTGTTCTTTGTTAGTCCTAATGAGCTTACATTCATACTGAGGCTTTTAATGTGCTTCCAGTGCATCTTTAAGCATGCTACCATGGCCAAAGCCAGCTACATTGCCTTCAATCCCTCCTGATTCATCAGCAGAAATAATGGAAAAGGAGAAAGCAAGTTATTTTTCTAGCCGCTTCATTGGTTCTAATTACATTTTGTGTCGATAGTTCTTACACAAAAGTTCCCTCTTGTTCAGTCTGTCACTCTAACTTGCCCATATGCTCCCAACTGATTTGATAACATTAACGTATTGGAAATTGGTCCGTCTCTGTAATTTGGTATGCTAAAAAATGAATCTACAAAAAGTGCTGCCGAATGGACTATGGAATATGGAACACGCCAAGCCCTGCTTTTCTTGTGTTGCTGCATGTATCAGGATTCAGGACGTGTTGAAGAATCCGTGAAACATAAAGGCCCATGAAGGGAGGCTGGCAATAGGCTCTGCCTGATTTGCTGCTGGTGTTGGTTGTTCTGTGTACTCATTGTTCCTGCATGAAAAAGTTGCATATCTGCAGATGTAGCATTGAGAATTTGCCACTGTCCAAGACTTGTTACTAAATCTTTTGTCATTTCGAGCCTTCCAAAGGTATGTGTGGTCATGAATCATGATTAGCTGTAGGTGACCATCAGATGTGCGATTGTCAATAATATGGACCTGCCTGTGACCAATCAGTTCTTTATAAGCCTTTGTTGTTGATAAAATATCTGATTCCCAAGGGTACTCCCAAATATCTTTAACTGTCCGTGCGATTAAGATTCTGAAATTTTATTGTCTAGAGTCATCAATTGATTGTAGGCTAGTTCAGAGGGGCAAGTGGAACAGTTGAGTTGTCTTGTTGCGAAGCTGCCATACTAATAGAAATCTGTTTATTTTGGGCAAAGGAGTACAATTCAGGAGACTTGAGCTTGACTATCTCATCTGTTGTGTCAGTTTAACAGTTCTGTGCTGTCTATTGAGATGGCTTGGTTTGCAAAAGCACATGGAATCGAAATGTGAGTGTTTCTGCAGGTTTATTTGTTTTATTAAATAAAGTTCCAGAACTGTAATGGTAAATGTTCTCCCAAACTATATTCTGAAAAGATAAATAGAATACCAAACGGAGGTACATGTGCAATCACTAAAACATTTCATCCATTCCTGAGTACCCTTTGCAATTACTGAACCGAGTCCACAGTAACACCAAAATTATAGGAACATAACAGTGTTTCACGAGCAACAGCAGTTGGTGACATTACAGAATTCAGAGTATCACTTGGTAGGGTCAAGAACGTGTCCCACGAACACGGTCACCCCCAGACCGCTCCATGATGAAGAAGGTGAATGGATGGTCGGCGGTGAACTCAATGAGGTCAGGCGGTGGTCCGCCGCCACCACACCGTGGTATGCCACTGCTCCAGCCTCAGTTCCCTTCTCGTTCACATTAACCACTGCCATGTGTGCAACCTTGGTCAGGAACGTTGGCCGCCGTGACTTGCCGTCACCTTCGTCCCCGTTGCACATGCCCTGCAGGTCACCGGACTCCGGCGAGAACGGCAGCGTCAGCCCCAGCTGGCAGAGTCTCCTTCAGGTTCCCCCAGTTGAATGTTATCTTGAACTTGGGTAGCTTCAGGTCCCCAATCCGCAACTTCATCTCAGCCAAGATGCTGTACATGAACACTGGCGACGCGGTGACCACGTCCACCATGATCGCCATGCTGTCACACGTGTTTGGGAGGAAGATGAACATGGAGTACTGTGTGCTCTCGTTGACCTTCGTCGATGGCGTGTCCATTGCGCCGTCCTGCCCACGGCGGCGCTTGAGCTGGCCATAAGATGGTGGTGCGGCGCCGGTCTTTTAAAGTAGCTTTAGGACCTTGAACCCGTCCATACAGGCAACGTCCATGGTCCTATATTTCTCCATGAAATCCACCTCGACTTGGCCTCCGTCCAGCCTGTGAAACGTGCCCGGGGATGTAAGGACGGGCTGAAACGGCTCCATCCAATCACCCTTGAAGTAGACGGCGTTGGCCAGCACGAGGTCGGTGTCGGCGTTGATGTCGTCGGCTGAGATCATGGAGTCGATGAGGTTGTCTGTGGCCTTCTTCAATCTTTTTAGTTGGGACTATAGATTGCCATGTGGCTCGTGGCCCTTGGCACGACCCATGACATAGGATTTTGGCCCGGCCCGAGGCACAGTTCAGCCCGGTGACAACGTGCTCGTGTCGGCCCGGCTCGATACAAGGGCACGACCCGGTCAAATAGGTGGCCCGTGGTGGCCCAGTGCCAACTAGCCCAAGAGGCCACAAACATCATGCATATACCATCCTCAGCCCAAGATTGAAGCCCACTGGACACTCCCTACTCCCCAGTCCTCGATCGATCTCGTCTCCCTCCCCACGCTGCGGCGCTTTTCGCCACTTCGCCAGCCCGTCGCCCAATGGCCGCTCCCCTCCCCCAGTCCCGATCCCTGTCTCCCTCCGCTTTCGCCACTCGCCTGAGGTTCGAGCTCGCTTCTCGCTCGTCGCTCGTCTACCTTGCGGGCGGCAAGGCTCCCGTGGGTCGCGTCGCGCAACTCCACGGATGATGGATCTACAACGAGTCGTCGAGGGCGAGCATGCCGCCATCGCCTCCATGCCTCCGGGCGGCGGGCGCTCCATCATCTCCAAGCCTCCAGCGCTGCGGCGGCACGACACGGTGGCATGGCGGTCGGCGTTGCTGGCGGGCACGGCCTGACGGCCCTCGGTTGTGCCTTGGGCCGACGGCCAGGCACGAGCACGGCAGCTGCACGGCACGCCCGACACGATGGCACAGCGGCGTACGATGAACATCGGAACGGCACGACACGACGATGCCGCCGGGTCGGGCCAGCACGACCCAATGGCCATCTATAGTTGGGACTAAAAAGATTTTTGGTCCCTACGTGTTTGGTTGTAGTAGAGACTAAAGAAGCACTTAAAGTCATCCATGACATGCTAAAAGGCTAATTTTTGAAGTTTCTACCCCTCTGCCTCGATTCTTGATGTGATCTGCACACAGACGGATCGTTTCCATGGGATCATTCATAGAGGAGTTCTTCCCGGACGTGTACCGGTGGATGAAGGGCGACGTGCGTGTCAACAACTACTGCAAGTTAGACAGCCAACTGTTGACGTTCTTCACATCGTCGCTCTACATCGCAGGCCTGCCCATCGCGATGCTCATGTCGTCGTGGTTCACGGCCAGGCTCGGCTGCTGCCCGTCCAAGATCATCGGTGGGGTGGCGTTGTCGGTGCCGCGGTCAGTGGCGGGGCTGTCAACGTGTACATGGCCATCCTGGGCAGAGCGCTCCTCGGAGTGGGCCTCAGTTCGCAAATCAGGTCAGAGTTCTCCACTACAAATTCCCTCTGGATCTGACGCAATTGAGGAGTCCTGCAATATTCAGCGCTGCCGAAAAAGCTAAATCCAAGCAAAATTTGCATTTGAATTTGAGTCCTAATTTTTTCGCATTTGAAAATTTGTCCATATGTAGGTTAAATTTTCGTTCAGACATCTAGCAAGGAGGAGACGGCCGTGTCGGGCGGTGGCTGGTATCGCGGGGGGCGCTCAGCGGCAACACATCGGGCGGGCGAGATGAGTGCGCTGGGTGAGACGATTGCGGGTGAACGAGAAAGTCCCAAAAAGACTGTCACAAACCGGATCGATCGGCGTGACACGTGGCGACGCGCCCTTGAGGGCGGCTCGGGGCGGTGCAAGCGGTGGCGTCGGCGGTGGAGGAGGGGGCGGCGCCGCGCGCGCCGGGTGGCGATGGCGTGGCGGTGGCGGTGGCGGAGGCGGTGGCGGCGTCGACGACGCGGCGGTGTCTGGGAGGAGGGGGCGAGGAGAGAGGGGAAAGTTGGGATAAATTTTTTCTTTATTGCTTGTTGCCCTGAAAGATTACTGACCTCTTACTTTTATAGCCCGGCTAGTGGGACTTGTATCGCAAAGCAATCTCTCTAAGGTTTCCTTATAGATCGGAATACCTTTTTACAAGCATATCCTGTTTATTTTTCCTAATAAGGGTCTTCCTTATAGATGTAATATCCCCCTTGCACACCAAAAAGCCTAAGATAATACTATTGAATTTTCTTCTTTATTTCTGAATTAATTGCCGAAGAATCCGCGGAAGGGAGGCGGAGGCGGCGGGGTGACTCTTTTGCCGCTGCCACAGCGGGCGCCAAGGCCGGCGCCCGGGTCTCGTGGGCCTGTCCTTCTTGGCCCTGTCTCTGGGTCATGACAAAGACCCTTCAACGGGTCTTCTATATTTTAGTCTCAAATGTTACTTTTAATCCAAAAATTTCTTTCTGTTTAGTTTCTCAGGGACTAGGGACTTTTTTTTAAGACCCAACCCTAAAAAAATCTCTAAACCAAAAAAGGTCTTAATCTCTGTAAATTATAGTGTGCAGTTTTGTGAGTTTTAAAAAGATGAAATGTAAGCAAACACGTTCACACACAAGCTCAAACGGCTAGAACATGACGTAAGTAGTGTGATCTCACCTCAACCAAAGTTTTACGACTCCAAACTAAAACACATGTAGGGTGAGAATGATGGACCTTTGGACATAGAGGGTTAAGGAACAGAAGAACCGAGAAGGGACAGAGTGAAATCGAGATCTTATATCAATGGTTGTCTAGTTTACCCCTAAACATAAAACTAGATATTTTGACACTTAAACTATTGACCATCTATATAACCTCTTGATACAACTTTTTAAACTTGTTTCACTAATGTGACAAGTTTGGCCTCTACGTGCCGCCAGTACCGCATCTGGCTACATGGGCCTGAGTGCTCCTAATCTCACTACTATATTATTTTTTTACGGTGGTAAGGTCACGCTTAATCGTGGCCATAACCGTCAGCGGGCGCTGGAGTGCTGGTAAAAAATACCGAGGCGGGTGATTTACATAGCCCTCCACGTTTAATCATGGCGAGCTACATAATGTGCCCACTGTGCATATTTTTTTCAAAAATAAAATAAAATACAACACTGTGGTAGTCGACCAAATTGTTGCATAGGGTACACAATTTACGTTACGGTTTGCAAAGATTAGTCCAGCTTTAGATTTTTATTAAGCAGAGAATCTTTAAATAAATTAGGAAAACAGAACATGGTTTGAGAAAAAAAAAATAGCTTTATTTTTAAAATAAATTTTTTGTAATCTCTTCTCTTACGAATTGAGCACCAAAAGAGGCCCAGCAAAAGTGGCCACGTCGACAACAATTATCGGCCATCTGATCGGTCGGTCCGGCGGCTCCAGATCGGCCGTCTATATCGAACTTTTGCAAAAAGCCCTCGAACTTTATCGAAATAGAACCCGCCAGTCCAAATCCTCCTCTCACAATGAAATCTTGCAAAAACATCTTCGATCTTTTTCCGAAATAGCACCAACCGTCCCAGCAAATGTATGGGCCGGCCTCTCATTAGCTTGACGGGCCGGGCCGCCACCGTCATTTGGGCCACTTAGGGCCCAAATGGCCTTCTCTTTTTTGTCTTCTATTAAATCCTATAATATACTAATTTTGTTTATTTCATACAAAAAATAATAAAAGCTCGTAAAATCATGAAATTTTTTTGAAGACTCACCATGATGCACTCTATGTACACGAAAAAAAAATAATCAAAATTATTTACAAAAAGCCTCCTTTAACTAAAAAATAAAACTTCCACGATGTTTATTTCATGAATATTTCGTGATATTAACAACCTCTTTAAATAACGAAATATTTCAAAAAAAATTATTATTCCATCCTTACCTAAAAAAACATTAAAAAAAGAGTTCACGGTCGTTTTTATGAGACTTGGAAAAAATAGACAACAAAATAAAAACTCCACGATTAACATGTCCAATCATCCACAAATGATAATTTAGGTAGCCACCATTATTCATATTTAAATACCAAACTGCAACGGCCATGGCCTTGCGCGGCAAAAAAGCCGCGCGACTTTCTAGTAAAAATACACAGAAAACTTCTTGAGGCTCCAGGTCCCCAAAGGCCCAAAAATCCATTGGACCAACTCGGTGTCCTCTCTCCTGTATCTGTACGGGGTGGCCTCTCCGGTCTCCGCCCGATTTGGTCGGCGGCGGCGGCGACGACGCGAGTTGCAGGCACACCGGCGGCGAGGTAATCACTTGAGGAAACATTCTCTCCTCCCTCCCCCTTTACTCATCCGTCCCTCTTTCTCTATCTAAAGTCGCACATGTTTTATTTTGCTGTTCCAGATCGGACGGCCAGCACCTGTTCGACGGAATGTCTGATCGGAGTGAGGCCACGGGGAGCAAGAAGAAGACTGCGGATGGAAGTCCAGACCGCCTCAGTGCGCTCCCCCGAAGGTTCTATGCTGCACCTTCTGTCCTTCCTTCCATCGAGGGACGCAGTGCGGACGTCTGTGCTCGCCCGCCGCTGGCGCAACCTGTGGAAGGAGGTGCCTGCCCTCCGCATCACCCCTTCCACCACGTCAGGGTACTCGAGCCCGAGTGCCCTGAACAGGTTCGTCAACTACCTGCTGTTCTTCCGCAACCGGTTGCCTCTCCATGTGGCCGAGCTCAACTCCCATGAAAGTGGCGATTTTAATGAGTCTGTCCAGTATTTGGAGCTTTGGATTCGGTACAGTTTATCATGCCCAGTTGCCAAACTCTCTGTCACTGTGAGCCACTGTATGCTATATCAACGCTGGCTGCTTCCCAAGGGACTTATCACCTCTGAGCACTTGACAGCACTTACGCTTACCCGGGTTTGGACAAGGAGCGATCTGGATTTCTCAAGTTGTGTGTCTCTAAAGGATCTGAAGTTGACTAATTGTGACATTTACTGTCACAGAATCATCTCTCAATCACTAAAGCGCCTCGAGATCACACAATGTCGCTTCATTGTTAATGTCCGTACCCAAATATCTGTCCCGAATCTCGTTCTCCTTCTGTTAGTTGACTGTACGGGAATTACTCCATTGCTCGAGAGCATGCCGTACCTAGTGGATGCATTTGTCAGACTTAGAAACTGTGTTGATCATATTTGTAAAAATAGTTATGAGATTGGTGATTGTAGGGATAAGTCATGTTGGGGATGCCAATTGTCTGAGAAAAACTATGGAAACAATAACTGCATTCTTCTTCATGATTTGTCAAGCTGTACAAATCTGGAGTTAACAGCTGCAACAAGAGCGGTACGTTTTCCCTAGCACTTAATTGTTTTTTTTTTGTTGTTCGCCTTCGATTCTGTCTTGGCGTTTGTTTCTTAGGGTGTGTTTAGATCACCAAAGTTGGTGCAAATTTTTGGATGGATGTGATGTCACATCGTAAACTGTAAAGACGTTTCGTTTGTTAGTGGTAAATATTATCCTACCATGGCGTAACTAGGCTCAAAAAAAAATCGCCTCGCAATGTACATCTAAACTATGTAATTATTTTAATTTTTACCTATATTTCGTACTCTATACATGTTTGCGGGCCGACGGATGTGATGGGGAATCTTCTTTTTTGCATAGTAGATTTTGGGAGGAATTTGGGGATCTAAACACACCCTTAGTTGGAACCTGGAATAGCCATTGCGAAATATGTACTGTATACCTAGCAGTGGCAAAAATCATGTCATGAGTGCACATTTTTCTCTAATTTTGCCTAGTCAATTTCGAATTTAAAACATATACTGAATGCTCCTATCCACATAGGTTGCATCCCTCATCTTGCTTGTTGTACTGCACAAGTTAAGATGCTGAGTTATTCTTACTCAATTTTCCTTTATGTAGTTCATTTTCAGGAAGGATTTGACGTGATGCCCTGTATTTATCAAGTTAAAAAACTTTGTTACTCAATGAGTGGTGCATTACTAATAACCTTGGTGCATTGCTATGTTTTCTCCGCACTCGCCAGTTCTAGAGAAGCTCATTATTCAGTTTGAGCCTCCAAAGGTGCATAAATTCATCTGTGATAATAAGCTATCTATTTAAAGTAAACATTTATGATGATTAACTTGGCATACATGTTCTGACAGATACATGGGAGATTAGTGGAAACAGGAGCAGGTTATAACCTAAGTAAGCAACCCCTTGTATTGAAGGACCTTATTGTTAAAGTTAGATGTGATGATGGTGACGAGCATATTCGCAAAAAGTATTGGATGTCTTGGGTTCCTATGGTTTACCCCCCTGAGAATATCAAGATCCAACGACCTCCAAAACTGACTAGGGCCCGATTTGATGGCACTTGGACTTCTGGAAGTAAGTTTTCTGTTAGCAATCTATATAATCACTATATTTTATATGATGACGTTTGTGTATATACAAAATATAATGAAGTTGGTGCTTCACCAAAATCAGAGCTAAAAGATGATGCATGTCTTGTGCCTGTAAAAATTAGAGCTGTTACAAAATTAGTTCAGAAAAATGGTGCCATTCTCAGTATTATGATATGAAACGTGGGCTTGATAAGCCATCTGTTTTCTTAGCATCAAAATTGGAGATAAAACAAAATAGCACTATTTAGACTCAAAATAATATACTAGTCCAGAATACCAAAAAGTAGCGAGACCATCACAAGGCATTTCGAGGACACCCGACATGAGGTGATTACAACTGCTACACATCCATGCTGTCTAAGATGGTTTCACCTGAGACAATCTTAGGTTGCTTGCATAACTTTTAATTTAAAGGTTCTTCATCATTAGGGAACTGCTGAGGTGGCATGCTTGCATGTCGAGAGAACTCCTTAGCAGAGGTTCTCTATATAGGTATAGTAGATTTGGGTGTACAATATCTCACATTTCTCTCTAGCCACTCTGCACTTGGAAAACAAGTTGATTGCTAGATTCATCACATTCACAAAAGCAACAAGTAGGACTGCCTTGCCACTTCGTATCATACTATTGTCAAGAGTGGAGGTTCATCGAGGCGAATTTGTTTTCAGTTTACCATGACCACTGATTATCGTTGGTAAGGATTGGTCCATAATCTTGAAGCCAACATATCTCCTGAAGTTTAACTGGCATCTTGTAGCCTTGCAACTGTATATATACTGCATTTGTTTTTTCACCACAAAGTTCAAACCGTACAGGTTTATATGGTTGCATCAGGTTACAAGTTTAGCTTTGTCTTTGTTTCATTATTGCATCAGGTTCCAAGCTCTAGGTCACTTGTCAAGCAATCGAACCTTATGTTTCCAACTGCTTAACATGCTTCTTTCATGTTTGTGAAGGTTTCAGCTTCGAGCAGGAGATCTAGTTACACTGCCAACTGTGGACGGATCCGAGCCGGAGGCACTGAAACACTTAAGGCTTCTGAATGCAAGTGGACCGATAATGTCGCCTTATGTATACCGTTAGATCATGCATTGTCTATGTTATGTTCATAATAATATAGAAGTATCTGCTGACTCGATGCTGACTATTCTAGACCTGTCGTCCTGCACTTTGTTCTAGATCTGTTTTACTTGCTTGGAAATTTGGGTCAGTTTCTTTCCTGGAATGGGTCATTGTTTCACGTGGTTTATTTGAACCTTATACTATCTACTACTAGTACTAGTCACCTGGCCTCGCTTGGAATTGGTGAGAGGCCTCTCATATATGCATGCCATTGCCATGCGTCCGGGAGCTCAACGTACCGGAATTACGCCGCTCCTGCTCTGGCGGCGAGATGTTGCCGTGTTCTTTAACAGTCACCTTTCCGATTCGAGTCGTGTGCAGTGAGTCTGCAATCAGACTTGGAATGAGCACAGTCGTGTGCAGTGAGTCTGCAATCAGACTTGGAATGACTGGGAATGAGCACGTCATCAGAAATTGCAATCAGACAAGGCTGAAGAGATGAAGGATGATTAATCAATTGAAACCACTTATTTACAGGAGTAATTGCAACGATCGAAAATCTGAATTTCAGTAGTGACAACGTAACGACCAACGAGTGTGTCACTGCCAGCAATTCAGCAGTTTGAAGCAGTCTGTGTGTCATTGCAGAAATGTAGTGTAGGCTGGTGGACTGAGTTTATCTCTGAAGCCGATCACTTGGTCGGATCAAGGACATGCCCCGCGAACACGATCACCCCGGACCCCTCCTCCATGATGAAGAAGGTGAAGGGATGGTCGGCGGTGAAGTCGATGATGCCCGGCGGTGGTGGGCCACCACCATTCATGCCCACGGAGACCGCAGCCGCCTCTGTTCCCACCTCGTTCACCTTGACCACTGCCTTGTGTGCGACTTTGGACAGGAACGTCGGATGCCGCCGTGCAGTGCCGCCGCCGCTGTCATCGTGCCCATTGCACATGCCACGCAGGTCGGCGGCCTTCGGCGAGAAGGGCAGTGAGAGACCCAGCCGGATAAGGTCACGCTTGAGGTCACTCCAGCTGAAGGTTATCTCGAACTTGGGCAGCGTGATGTTGACAAGCTTCTTCTCCATCTCTTCATTCAAGATGCCGTACAGGTAAGTTGGTGACGCGGTGACCATATCCACCATGGTCGGGAGGCCATCACGCTCGTCCGGGAGGAAGATGAACATGGAGTACTGCGTGCCCTCGTTGACCTCCGTCGAGGACTTTGCGGCGCCATGCTTTCGGCGGCGCTTGGGCTTGCCAGAAGCCGGCAGGGCTGGTGCGGTGCCGGGCTCATAAGGGAGCTTTAGGACCTTGAACCCGTCCATGCAAGCGATGTCCTGCCTCCTGATGCTGCTCGTCATGAGGCCGTTCACCATGAACTCAGCCTCGGCGAGGCCTCCGTCGAGCCGGTGGAACGTGCCCCGCTCCGTGAACATGTTGTTGAATGGCTCCAGCCACGCGCCCTTGAAGTAGACGGCATTGGCGAGCACGAGGTCAGTATCGGCCTTGATGTCGTTGGTGGAGATGATGGAGTCGATGAGGTTGTCTGTGACCTTCTTCACCCACTGGTTGATCATCTTCACAGCGTCCTCGGGCTTCAAAGTACCATATATGCATGCACAAGTGATTAGTGAACTTGCGTGATGGATCAGGATCACAATATATATGTGCAAATGCAAGGTACTAAAAATGAACAGATGAAGCGCCCAGGTTAAACTGTTATTTTTTATTAGTCATGTAAAAATCAAGTTTGATAGCATAAGAAAAATCTGTAAATGATGGCATGTTATTCTCTCAGTATCAATCCGATCCTAATAGAATGGGAAATTAGACGCCAATCACATCTGATATAAATCCATTCAGCATCTTGAAAACGCATTGATCATCTAACATGACACACGGACCAAATATTTTTTTTTTTTTTTTTAGGAATAAGAATCTTAGGCTATAAAAGTAACCCCAGCAACATATCAAAACCTGGATATCTAAAACCGGTTTCTAGTCTCAAACTAGTGATGTACGAATGTCCACAGCATATCCTCTAAATCAGGTTCTTCATTTTTTGAAGTTGGCAAGTCAGCCGTAATTTTATCCAATTTTGAGACACCAAAAGGAATAAAACGGAGCTGCTAATCTGTGTAAATTGAAGATGCAAAAGAAATTATCTCATTGACAACTGTGTGTTCAAAATTAGAAAATTAGCAGCAAAAAAATTACTTTAATTCTTAGTAACAATTGGGGGAAAAAGCATCTTATCCGGCAAATTTCAGGGTTCTCGTCTCAAGCTTCCAGTACCATATATGTATGTGTTATTAGTGAACTTCCATGATGGATCATAATGATATATGTGTGCAAATGTAAGGTAGTAAATATGAACAGCCTGGGTTTAAACTGTTATTTATGATTAATGATCTAAAAATCAAGTTCGATAATGTAAGAAGATTTGTAAATGATGACATGCAGTTTTCTCACTATCAATCCAATCCTAACAATAGAATAGGAAATTAGAAACCAATCTGATCTAAATGCATTCAGAATATGAATGTGTATTGATCATCTAAGAAGAGTTGAAGTATGTACAGATATGAAAATGCCACAACGACCAAATATCTTTTGCAGGAATAAGAATATTATGTTATTATATAAGAGTAACTTCAGGTGAAAACTCTGAACCTTGATATCTAAACAGATTTAGACTCTGAAACTAGTGATGTGCAATGTCGATAACATATCTCTAAATCAGGTTCTTCATTTTTTGAATTTGCCATGTCAGCAGTAATTTTAACCAAATTTGAGACACCAAAACGGGAAAAAGAGGTGGAATTTCTAATCTGTGTATATTGAAGCTGCAAAGGAAATTCTCTCATTGACAACTTCGTGTTCAAAACCATCAGAAAATTAGCTGCAACATTTTTACTTGAATTCTTAATTAGTAACAATTGGGGGCAGGGGAAAAGAGCAAGTTATCTATACCTCCTCAGCGAATCTCACGGTTCTCGCCTCCGACTTGTAGACCCCCCGGTGGCGACGTCGCCGGAACGCGTCTGTGAGCCCTCCGAGTTCGGCGTCCACCCAGACGCCTCCGCCGAAGAGCACGCGCGGGCCCTCGGCGCCGGAGCGGTCGGCGAGGACGCTGTCCGCGACGCGGTGGCTGAAGTCGGCGAGCTCCTCGGCCGACGGCGCGCCGAGGAAGGCGAGCAGCTGCGCCTGCGTGGCGCCGCGCGCCCCCGCGGCCGCAAGTGCTAGCGCCGCGTGCACGGACAGCGGCGAGAACGCGACGTTGTTGTTGATGGTGGCGGCTGCGGCGGCGGAGTCCTCGGCATCAGGTGGCGGAGGCGCCAGGTGCTTGGCGAGGCGGAGCGCGAGGGACGTCTGCCCGTCGCGGGCTGCGGTTGCGGCGGCGGCGGCGGCGGTGGGCATGGTGGTCGAAATGGGAGACGAGGAGTCGTGTTGTTTCTCGTTTGACGGACGTCTACTTCTGCTTAAATGTATTTTGTTACTCGTTTAAAAAAATATTTTGTTAGAGCAACTCCAACCCACCCTAATTTGAGCCCCTACCCTAAAATCTAGGGGCTTTAACAAAAAAATCAACTCCAATAGAGCCCCTTAATGAGACCTCAAATTTTAATAAACCTTAAATTTTAGTTTTAAGCCCCTAGACACTGGTTGCCCCCTATTCCGTGATCCCACCCATTTTTTCCGTCGTATCCATCCAGCGGGCGAAACGCCGCGATGCGCCGCCGACCGCCGCCTCCGTCTTTTCTTCACCTCGCCGGCGCCGGCCGAGCTCGACCTCGGGAGCGCATGCTATCAGCGCCGCCGACCTCGAGAGCGCTGGTCAAGGATGCCGCGATTCGCCGGCGAGGCACTTGCCCTAGCAGCCCGCCCGCGTGCTCGCGGCCGCCGCCTTTGTCCCGTCTCTACCGGCCTCGACATGGCGCGGCACCTCACGGGGCAACAACGTCTCGGCGAGGGACGAAGCCGGCGCTGACCTCGGGCGAGCCTCGCGCCAGTAGCTCGATTACGCCATGGCGGCGGCCGACCACGCACGCCCCGCATCGCGTCGATTTACGGCGGAAGGACAACGCGCCATGCCGAGTGGGGAGAGCAGGCTGCTGAACCTCCGCTGAACAGTATGACCACGCTTCGTCCGTAGAGTCCATCGAGGGTCGCCTTGTCGTGAGCAGGGGGCTAGCTACTGGGCGGTCGTCATGCGTCGTCGTTGGCCCGGCGTCCGGTGAGCGATGATCGAGACGCGACCCCGAGTTGAAAGTACCGTGGCGTAGAACATGTCGGTGATGGCCCCGATCTCGTTGACGGTGCCGACGCAGAGAACATGGTTTCGTCACGGCCGTCCATATGTCGGCCTGGCCGGGCGCTAAAGGCTGCTGGTGCGGGCCGCGGAGAGGGCGCGCCCGAGTGCCCGCGATGGCGTCGGCGTGCGGCTTGGTGAGGGCTCCCACGAGGCCAGCGAGGGGGCAGGCGGGCGGCGAGCGGCCGGCGGCTTCAGCTTCGCGCCCGCCGGCTGGCCCACGATCCGCCGCCCGCTGGATGTTGCGCAGCCCGCCACGCCGCGACACGCGTGGAACAGCTTGTTACGCAAGCAATACATGCACGCGCCGCCGGGCGCCGGCGACAATGCCCGCTGATCGGGATTCGCATACCTTAAACGGGTTGTGGGGGCGGTGATGACGATCCCGACGGGCGGTGCCCGCGAGCTTGACGGAGTGGAGCACGGCGAGGATGCCAGCGCCAGCAGAACAGGCCGTGGAAGTCGATCTCCCCGACGGGGACAGGAGCAGCCGCCGGGAGCTGCGGCTCGGCGCCCGGCGATGGAGGATGCCATTGCCGTGACGGAGATGTGGAAGCTAGCCTTTCTCGACAAATCACCGCCTACTCCACCCGGCAGGAACTCAAATAGGGGCTCAAATCATGATCTTCCGTTGGAGTTGAGAGCTAATTTGAGCCTCTATTTTTTCAATTCAGCATGCAAATGGAATTTTAAGGTCTTAATTTAGGGTCTCCCACTTTGGAGTTGCTCTTACTCGGTTATAAAAACGCATACGGATTATAAAAATACTCCATATTAGTAGAATTTACTGTATGTACCTCCATGCATTTTCATGAGATCAATGTTACTATAGAATTAAATTTATACATGTGCTAAATGTTGTACTGGTATATAATGTTCTCTTAATATAATAGCGAAACCTAGCTATTAGTGCTAGATGCTCTTCGAGTGATCCAAAAAATGCTTTATTAGTATGAGGTAATGCTAAAAGCACTCTTAATTTTAAACACAGGAAATATATAAATGTAAAATATATCAGTATGCTAGTGGGGTTAGATTTTACACAAGTGGCACAATGGATTAGGATAATCCAAAGTTCAAGTAGCCTATACTCCCTCCGTCCCGTAATTCTTGTCGTTCTATCATTGGGCGTACCAAGGACATTGCCAAAACACTTGCATGCCCCTATAACCAATAGTCCCGCATGCTATTCTCTCACCTCCTGTGTTCCTCTCATGTTTGTCGTCTAGAGCTAGCCCTCTGACACCGGTGCTCCTTCCCCGTAGGACACACAGCCCACCCTGGCATCGGACGCCGCCAAGGAGTGACTGCCGCACCTGGAGACCTAGGAAAGAACGACTCCTCCCCGCCGTCGTGCGGGCCGCACTCGTCCCTGCCAGCGTGCTGGCCACGACGTCCACACCTAGAGGTCAGGGCAACCACGCCTCTATCCCGCCAGCGTGCGGGCCACGCCCACCATCGCCCTTCGACGCTGCGACTTCGTCCCTGCCGGCGTGTTGGCCGCACCAGCGTCCAGCGTTCACCTTCGCACACGTTGCTCGGGCAAGCGCATCTCCTCCCCGCTGGAGTGCAAGCCACACCGGCCTTCGGCCTTCGTGACCGCACCATGATTTTCGCGAAGTACCACCATGGCCGGATGCACCATGAATGCAGCGGAGAAAATGAGTGTTGTTGTTGGAAGTGACAGGCTAGGGAGTTGGCGACAGCGGTGGCCATGGGCAGGAGAAAGTGCGGTGGAGGAGGCGCCGGCTAGTGGCGAGGGGTGCCGGGCCGTCAGCGGAGGAAGGCACGGGCTAGGGAGGCGATGCCGATGCCGAATGGCCGGGCCACCGGAGAAGGGAACCGTGGATTGGGAAAAAGTGAGTTTTAAGGGATATGAGGATTACCGATGTAAAGAATCGAGTTTGTTCCTATAGAATGATGTGACGTTCCCTCTTAATTTGGTCACGGTGTATAGAACTGGTTTGGATCTCCACCCAATGATATATTAAAAAGTCGATAGCCGACCCATTCACGCTCACCCTGCCACCCCACCAGACTCAGCAGGTCCCCATCTCATCTGGAGAGAGAAGACGATAAGAAAGAAGAAAATATTTTGATTCCATAGAGCCGGTTCGATAGATGGAAGCCGGATCTATATAGAATCGATGCTGCACTGTATAGACGTAGGTCCGAAGCGCATCGACCCGAGCTAGAACCGTTCACTGCAGGCACTCTAAGGATGCATGCTATTAGGCTATTGAATGGTGGACATGCTATTGGACAGTGAGGACCGTAGTCTAAAACGTCAAGCTTTGTGAGACAAAATTCGAATTCAGAAAGACTCGTATTGTGGGACAGAAGAAGTAGTTGTATTGGATGCATTTAGGATATATATGATCTATTTGGATTTAGGCATCCATATATTTGATTCAATAGAATTAAAAATTCATTGTTATTAACTTGTAGAGTCTAATGTCGCACTTGACTACTTGAGACTTGTGAGGTAGACTAACACATCATAGAGTCCAATGTCTCGATGGTTAAGCAAGGTGTTTTTGAGGAGACATTTTTGAGGGAATCATTAGGGGAAACCCCTCTACCTCATCTTTTTTCATTAATAGAAAAAGTACAAACCTACAATGCACGAGTTGTGCTACAAGGAAAAAAAATTTTTTTAGCACAAAGCTCAAAAGAATAATTTTTGAGGAGACATTGCTTATAGTTTACACCGTGAGTTGGATAGTGATTCTCACTTCGGTCTACAATGATTTGTAATTGGCATGCTATGTTTCGTATGTAGCCCAGTTTTAGATTTTAGGAGATATGATGCAAACAAGTTAAAGCAATGAAAAAAAAATACATACAACATATATAGTTTTTGATAAAGACATAAAATCGGTTTCATATTTCTCTCTGGGCTAAAAAGATTCCTATGTTTTTTATTTAGTTTAATTGTATTTTAAATAAGAGAACTATTTTCAATAACTTTTGAGAAAAAATTCTACAAAATCCTTTATAAACTTTAATTGATCTCTCTGAACTCGAAAGTCCAATTTATGAATCTTGTAGCTGATGTGGCAACATGTAGGAGGACTGACATGGCACCATGTCAGTTAGAACCATTTTTAGAAGGGACATTTATCTGTAGGACACCCAAAGTGACGTTCTTTCATTGGCGGACATCGTTTTCTCCATATTTGCTAGAACACCGCCGCTTGATGTAATTTAGGCCGTGGACACCGAGGGGAGAGAAACTCACCACCTAAACATCCGCCATTTGTAAAACCGTAAGGCCAATGCCAATGAAATTTTAATAGCAACAAGATATGCCGTCCGTGGGCAACGGCCCTGGCGCTGCGGCTGTGGGCGGGACCTCCATTGAGGCGCATGTGTGGACGCGGGCGAAGGCTGGTGGAGTCGCTGCTCGCGCCGCCCCGACCGCGGGTGGCGGTGGCGAGTCCGGAGGAGCTAGTCGGTGAGCTGATCCGCCTCATGGACCCCCGTGAACGATGAGAAGAAGGAGGAGTGCATCGGCGGTGGCGGCGCGGCCTGGTCCTGATAAGCAGGCCCTCGACGGGCGGGATGTCGTGCCCTTGCGGGCATGACGGGCGAGCGCCACGAACCTTTATTCTTTGTTGCGCATCGCCTTCATCGACAAGTGGGAGCAAAGCGCCCACGAACCCCATCGGACAGCGGCGCCATTGTCCTGTGACACGCTGCGGTGCTTCAACCTCTCCATAACCGCTCACACCGCACACGGTGACGGTGGTCGCCGCTGGCGGCGCCAGCCACGTTGCCGACGGCGGACACGGGAACGGAGCGGGCAGAGCCGCCGCCGAGGCGTCAGAGGGTAGACGAGCTTGTTGGTGTTCTTGGCCGCGGTAGATGGCACGCCCGCGTGGGCACCGTGGGCGGAGGACGAGAGGCTCAACTTCGCTACCAATCACCATGGCAGCGGCGCGAAGAGGTCGCAGTTCGGGAGCCCAGCGGGCGTGGGTACTGGCTCCACGCGCGCCGCGACCGCCGGGATCCCGGGCCGTGTTCACACCGTGCTCGGCCAAGGAGAACCGCTTCACGCGCCGCGGCGGCGGGCGCCGCATCGCGCGCTGGGCGCGACGCTGGGCGTGCAGGGCGGCGCTGTAGCCCGAGCCGCTTGGTGGTCGTGGAACGCCGCCACGGAAGGAGGGCGCACGCCGCGGTCGCCGGGTTACGGCGGGCCGCTGCCGTAGCGCTTGGTGCGCGCCATGTTGGGACGCGGGCGGAGCACGCCGGCGCGGTGCGCTGGTGGCCGTGGGGGGGGTCATTGGCGCCGCCAGAGCTACGGCTGGGAGGCAGTCCGCGCGGGCGCCATGAGCCACCCCGCCGCTCATGGTGCAGGGCGGGAGCTCGCGATTGCACGCGATCCGCTTGCCGCCGCCGCCGCCGCGGACGCCATCGCGCCCGCCGCCGAGGCCGCCTCCGCTGCCCTGGACGACCACCGACTGCGACGCTAAGCGCAAGGCGCCGCACCGCCGCCGCCTACCCGTGGGCGCGCACATTCATGGGGGGCGAGAGAGATGGAGTTGAGGGGATGGAATGGCAGCGCCGGGCGAGGACGAAATGAAAGCAGCGGCGGCACCGGGTTTTTTTTCCTGACAAGTGGGCCCAACTGATATAGGGTCTTGGGTTTCCTTCCTCCACTAGAGTTGATAGCCAATTTAAGCCCCTATTTTTTGCCGGTTAGCCCTCGAATAAAATTTTAAGGACCTTAATTTAGAGTCTCCACTGGAGTTGCTCTAAGGTACTGGTGGCCTCTTCTGAACATATGCAATCTCTTCAATCAGACAGCATGCAGGGGCTGAAGAGATGAAGGATATGAAAATGTAACCAATGATTTGCCGGACAGGACAACTACAATTAGGGCCGAGACGTTGTCCAACGATGATTAACCAGTACCTTCTGCTAAACTGCTTCTACAGATCTAGGCTGACAAAGTGACAACAAATCCTGCAAGGCATCCCCTCTGAAATTGAAAGTAAAAAAAAAAAAAACTTGGATCTTAATATATGCTCAGTAAATGCAAATGCAAACAAAGCCCGGGTTAAACTGTTACTGTTTATGATTAGTGATCCAAAAATCAAGTTTGATAAGAGCATTTCAAAGAGTTTTCAAGACCCACTCTCAAACTTGATTGTTTGGCAAGATGGCTTTTTCCAACAAATCGGTCCTTATGTCAACTCCTAGCTAGTCTCTTTGCACTCAGAAAAATTGATGCAACAATTGCGTAGGAAAGTACATGCGTATCCAATTGATGGTAGATCTTGAGTCATGATAAAATGGAAAAAAACTGAAATATTGAAAATTATTGTAGAAAGCCAAAAACATTTTACTTATTTTTTTTTTTTTGACTTACAAATTTAACAAAATATTTTTTACATCTATTGGGGAAGAGTATTTGTAAACCATGGCATGCAATTTTTTTTCCATTTTACAACTAATCTAAACCCATTCAGCATTATTATCTATCTAGTTTAGATATTGACCATCTAACAACAAGTAACAAAATGCAAGTCAAGTGAATTGAAGTACAAATATGTTTTTTTAAGTGGTGAAGCAGAAAATGTAGTTCTAAACTTGTTTTGGAAACACATGAAAAATGGGATTCGACCGAAAGAATCCGAATTTCAGTGAAATTCGTCCATTTCGTGAGTCCAAACGAAATATATGCATCATATTCCAAAAATTCACCAAATTGAGTCCGAATTTCAACCGAATTTTACCGAATTTCGTCCATTTCGGTTGGGACCGAATTTTTTTAAAAACGGATCCCAAAACCTTCTAATCCCCTAACCTCCTCGGTGAAGCTGACGGCCGGTTCTGGCCTCCAACAAGCAGTGCCAGCGCCGCGTGCACGGTCGCCAGCGAGGGTGGCGGCGGATCAGGAGTACGACGACTCAAGCGTCCGGAGTGGGGGGTGTGAGGTGCTTGGCGAGGCGGAGAGCGAGAGCCGTCTGCCCGTCCCGGCCGGACTGTGGTTGCGGCGGCGTCGGCGGCGGCCATGGTTATCGCGAGATGGGAGTCCTGCCGCCGTTTGACGTTTTGTATATATACTAGCTACTAGTGGGCCATGTATTGTATGCCTACGTGACGTCAGATTCATATCCGAGTCGCACTCGATACCGGCCCGCACGTATACTATAGATACATCTTGACGGCACCAAAACAGAGCTCATCCTCCGAGGCTCCGATTTATCTATCTTCGAGCTCATGGCCCCGACGGCGGCGGCGGCACGTCGCAATAAGCGCCCGGCGCCAGCCGACGGCGAAGACTGTCCAAGGAAAGCCGGCGAGAAGAGGTCACGCATTGGTCATTCAGAGACGGTCAAGAAATCTTTGCACAGCACCGACGATGACTACGAGACGGTCGAGGAGGACTACGAGTTCGACAGCATCGACGACTACGAGCTGCTCGACAACTTGACGGCTCGTCGTGCTGCGGCGGCATCGCCAGGGCGCGAGATCGCTGCACGGGCGAGACGGTCGGCGTCAAGCGTGTGCGCCCGGCCTCCAGCAGCGAGGGCGACGACGACGGCAACGGCGGCGCGGCGAGCCTGCGCGCGGTCGTTCGCGAGGCCGGGTGCCTCGCGGCGTGCCGCGGCCACCCCTCCGTCCTGCAGCTCAAGAGCGTCGCCACGGACGAGGCGACCGGGGACATGTTCATCGTCACGGAGCCGCTCGTCGGCGGCGGCGGCAGCTGGACTACCCTCCGTAGCCTCCTCATCAAGCGGCAGCGGCGGCGGCGGCGGCGGGGCTTCTCTGAGGCCGAGACGCGAGCGTTCATGAGGAAGCTTCGCCGCCGCGGAGGCGATGCACGGCGCTGGGGTCACCCACCGCGACATCAATCCGATAACATCCTCGTCGGTCCAGACGGCACGCTGAAGATCTGCGGGTTCGGGTGCGCGACCACCGCGACGAACGTCCTCGTCGGAGAGCCGGAGCCGCCCATGGGCACGATGATGTACCGCTCGCCGGAACAGCTGTATTGCTGCGCCCCGCAGTACGGACCGGAAGTGGACATGTGGGCGCTCGGGTGCGTCATGGCCGAGCTCCTCGCCGGCGCGCCCCTGTTCGCGGCGGCGGATACGGAGGAGGGCTTGCTCGAGCAGACGATCGACCTGAGAGACGACATTGTCTCGGTGGGAGTGGAAGCGTTCGACGGCGTGCTGGATCAGCTGTCGGTCGCCGGGCGTGGGCTGCTTGCGGGCCTGCTGGAATTCGACTCCTGGGAGAGGCTCACCGCGGCAGACGCACTCAAACAGCGCTGGTTTGCTGAGGATGACGTCGGTCAAACCGGAGTCTCATGATGGCATGCAACATCGGCACAAACTGAAATCTGTAGAATATGTAACCTAGCTAGTTGAAGGGTTTGTCTGAATTTCTTTTGACAGGGCATAGTTATAATAATCTGAATTCAGATATTTGCAAACAAGTTCTTTCATGTGGGACAAAAACGATCTATGGATCGAAGCCGGGCGTGTAAAAACTTGGTAATCTAATCCGTAAGTAATTGGCTTAGAACTTTCTGTGAGGAGGCTGCGCTTAATGTAAAATCATCTCCTCCAAGCGGCGTGATTTAGTATGTTTGAAAACTTTTCTACTTAAATCCAAAGATGTGCAAACCTTTTGCGCATTCGAGAATTTGGGACAACAACAAGTAGGTAGATCATCATCAAAAGCTTAAACCATAGAGAGAGAAGGGGGGGGGGGGGGGGAGAGAGTTGAGGGACAGGCCATGGAGCTCGGAGGTGTTGGATCGGAGAGGTGGTGAAGAGGAAGCAATATGGCGATGGCGGAGATCGGCGGTGGCAATCCCGTGTTGGTTTCTACGTGAGGAATAGTGGACGCTAGTGAACAACCATACTAGGAGCCGCTGGCCCCCACCTTCACTTTAACAGGCTGCGTGACAAGGGTGTTGTTTTTGAGACTGTTAATATAAAGGAAGAAACATTGTTCAACTTCTCTGAATCCACATTAATTAATCAACTAATAAAGGTTGGAATGCAGTCAACATCTTGATCACAAAACATACATAGGACACACAGCAACCTATTCACATAAGCCAATAAGTGAAATGATCACTAATGACTAATTGCCACTTTTAGTAACTGGCAAGTTACCAACAAAAAGAACTAGGAACTATCATCATAAAAAAAAATAATGCATACATCATATATAGTACAACAGCTAGTACAAACCTAATTGGTTTGAGTGACTTAAGCTTTAACAAAAGCTTTGATAGGCTAGCTTCCTGGATTATACTAAATATAAAAGGCTAGCTAGCTGGCTCTTCTCTTAGCTACTAGAAAAATAAAAGCTACTAACACTATCGGAATCGGGGGCGTTCCGTGGGCAAAAATCTTTTCCGTGAGCTAGATGGGCGAGCTCACGGAAAAGGCCCCTCTTTCTCGTGAGCACGCCAGGAGGCTCACGGGAAAGCCCAAGCTCAAGCGAAAGGTCACTCCTCGTTTCCCGTGAGGGGGAGCTCACGGGAAAGGGCACGGCGGGGGGCCGTCAGTGCCCCGTCGGCCTTTTCGTCCCCTCCGTCCAGCCCCACGGGAAAGGCTTTCCCGTGAGCAAATGTAATCCTCCTCGGCAAAGGACCCCCTTTGCCGTGGAGGGTCCCCGCTCACGGCAAAAGCGCGTACCCTTTTTATTTTTTTGGTTTTTGGGCTCCAAAATTTTTATACAATTACTATACATCATATGACATGTTAAATTTTGGTGAATTTTTGAGTTTATTTGGTATATTTAGGTAATTATTCTCTTTTTACGACAATTTTTGAAATGAAGCCAAATTTGAACTACAATTGATTGAAATTTTTGAAAAAATTTAGTAAAAATTTATATTCCTCTTACTCAACACAAATTAAGCCCTTGCATATAAAAATAAAACCAAATCTGAACATCTTAATACGAAATCATGAAAGTTAATCTCTTCTCAAGTGGTTTAAAAATTCTATAAAATCAACCGATGTGCAAAAAATCATGAAATTTGATAATATGTCATGATATCTTATACCGAGGCTATGATAAAAAATTGGGAAGGTTTCGCATAAGTTTGGCACACACGATGTTCACAAGCTCATGATATCTTATACCGAGGCTATGATAAAAAATTGGGAAGGTTTCGCACAAAGTTTGGCACACACGATATTCACAAGCTCCAACATCCATGTAGAAGTTTCATGTTTGTTGAGAATGATCCAATGTGATTTCATGTGGATGTGGCGGTCAAGTTGTGGTTTGGCTATGAAACTTTTTCTATATGCAATAGACATCGAGATTGTGTCATGTCAATTTTTGGGATTTTCTTGGATTATTTCGTAATTATTATAATTTTATGTTGTAATTAAGTAAATACAAATAGAGATAAAACCACATGAAATAATGGTCAACTTTTCGCTAAAGCATCAATTATGTATGGGTGAGTGAATGTGATAAGGTATTTTTGAAGTAATCTCGATCAAAATTTGAAAATATATGCTAGGAAAAAAAAAAAGAGAGAGCAACAAATTATTTCGGAGGAGTCCTTGATCTGGGAGGACTCATTGATCTCAAACCATGTGATCTGGGAGGACTCATTGATCTCGAACGCCATCTTGAACCGCATCCCCGGGGATCACTCGCACCCTCATCACCGCGGACCGTGAAGCGGTGCGAACACGTAACTCGGGCGTCTTTGCCTCAAACGACTACCGGCGGCCGCCCGGCCGCCTCGGCCACGTCCTCCGGTCGGACCTTGCCCCGCGCCATGGTGGCGGCACACGGGCTCACATTACTTGCCCCGCATGAGGCCCGTGTAATGATCCCACCCAGGCGTAGGGGCCTCCTCGCCTCCGCTGCATAACCCACGTGTCACGCCTGGTTTTCCAAAGAAGACTAGACTCATCATATATGTGCCTAGAAAGTCCACACATACAACATAGAACAGATAAATATCAGAAACAATGCTTTATATCATAAACATAACTAAATTAACACTTACAACTTATCAAAGTCACGCAGAATAGTTTCTAAATTTCTCGGGCTCCTTTCTTATCGAGGGACAGTTTGATCAGGGGTTCCGTATGCCAAGCACTCCAAATAGTATCCTCGGCATCTTCATCCATCTTTTGTGCGGCTTTTACTAACGGATTGGGGTGGAGGGAGATAGCAAGAGTGAGTCCATGTCGAATTCAACAAGAATAGCAAGGTAAGAACTACCCAAAGATCATGATCAATGTAACTTGAATAATGTAAAGCATAAAATGATAAACCCAAAACAATCTTTAGTGCAAAGGTTCCAAGGCCGCTCATGTCCTTGAGCAAGGCTGATATACCAGTTTGATAAACTCTACGCAGAGGTGTACACTTTCACCGTAGTCGTGAATTGCCCTTTTTGCCCGAGGCCCATCGACCTCATAACCCTCTTCCTAGGACGGTCGGCAGAGTTTAGTATGAAGTCTTTCAAAGGTTCATCTAACATGCTAGGGCCGTTAGGTATCTTCCGTCAACCCCAATGCGACACAATCGCAGCGGTCCATGGTTGCGGCAGTTCCGTGTGATACAATCCCGCAGAGATCAACAAATCTGTTTTCCCCCTAATGCCTTTCGGTAACCACTAACAAGTTAAACAAGGTCCTCATACTGAACTAAAACCAGAGCCATGTAGCCCTCACGCTTATAATCAGAAATCCCGGAGACTCTCATGCAGATAATTCCCCATGTTATTAATAGTCATGTTTTATGTTTCATGGCATAAACATTAAATAGGTCACATGATCATGAACTTAAACTAGTAAGTACCAAACTATACTTGCCTTTTACATTTGCTCCAACATTCTCACACTTCGCTTCCAGTCATCTTCTTCCCGATCTTTAGCGCCCACAAACGGTTCTCATTCTACTCGTAGCAAACACCACGCATACAAGAAAGAAAACAAAACAAACTAAGAACAATACACCAATCATAGAAAAAGCTTTAAGGACAATGTGCTAACAGATAACTCGTTGCTACGGTCGAGGGATCGCAAGAGACGCTAATAACGGAACTACTGTTAAAATAAACTAATACCGAAGTTTTGTATTATGATGGAAAAGACTAAATGTGTGGTATATTTTAGTTACGAAGAACCCTGTGAAACCTACTAATTCAGATTAGTCTAATTATATTTTTATTTTAAACACCTGAGTTAATTAAATCATATATTTTAATTTATAAATATTATCACATAGTTTGTTGTAAGCAAGTTAACCTTTATTCGCAAAAGATGGTAAACCTGTGAGATCACCTAGCGTGACCTAATATATATGCGGGGTGTTTGAACTAAGCAACTTATAATTATAAACATATATATTAGCATTAATCATATTAGAGTTTATTTACAAAAGATCGATATTTAGTTACATCGTTTCTAACTATAAAATTGATTGCATACATATGAGCTAACTTAATATTTAACTGTATCTTGTAAATACAAATTGATGTATGAAAGTATTATCAAGTCCAACATGTGTATTTAGACTACACAAATTATACTTTAGAAACATTATTATGTTACAATTAATCACATTAACATCTTTATGTATAAACCACCGACATATAAAACCTATTTTATTTTTAATTAAGAAAAACCATGTTTAAATTAAGTCACAACTTATATTTTAATTCTAAGCACCGAAGTTAAACTAACCATATTTAATTTATAAATATTACCATTGTAGAATAATAAGGTATGCGGAGATAATTATTAGGTTTATGATAAAATGTATGCGGTCCATCATGGACCAGGTGCATGGCGTGAACATGTATTTGGAGTGTATTTCATGATTTATTTTTTTTGAAGAAACGGCCCTAAAATGTGTGTGTGATGTCATGATGGCGTCATCAAACTACATGAGCACAACAAGCTTCATGCCGTCGCTGGCGGCCGGTCATGCCACTGTGCTTGTGCGTGCGATGACTGGGGCACAGGGGATGGGATGCTCACCATGCAACTGGAGACGAAGCTCTCGTCGTTTCGATCCGCATGAGGTGGACGGAGGGCGGTGCTCCTACGTTGCTGCCGTAACTCGGCGATGGCGGCCGGCGTAGCGAGCTCGACACGATGAAGAGGACGGCGATGTCGCAGCTCCAATAGTGACGCGCGCGCGATCAAGCGCAGAGGAGCTCGCCGTCGTGGCTGTAGCCGTGGCGAGGTGGCAGTGCGGTTCTCCGGCAACCACGGTGCATCGCGTTGCGGTGGGACGGGTCTCCTGGAGGCGATGGCACGGGAAGGGCCTGCGCTGATCGATGGACTTGGCTCGAGGATTCTCCACGCCAGACGGAGGACGGAGGCAAAAGGTGCTCGGTACGGGGCGGCTGATGTAAGTGAGTCGGCGCTCGTTGCCCGGTCACGGATGGTCGGGAGAGGAGACCGGAGGTGAGAGGAGGGACGTGTGCGGTGCATGAATGCTTGCCTAAACTAAGCATATGCGTTATATAGGGGCATGCAAACAAGACAATGTAAGTGATTCACGTATAAGGCAAAAGGAGGAGACAAAATCCAAGTCACCCATGCATGCACAAAATCCATTGTTAACTTAATTTGAAGGAGATGAGAGGAGATTACGGTTTTCATTTTTCACTCAATGAATTTATGCTAACGGCATGAGTGACACACCCCATCTAAATCACTTTTTTTACTATTTAAATTATCAATCAAAATCCCTAATTAAATCTTGAAAATTTTAGAGAATTCATAATATCATTATTTTATTTAGTGAAATCTATTCACATCAAAAACTTGAAATTTTTGGGGTGTGACACCACGCTTGGTGCGGCGGATGCTGACGTGCAGGTCGTCCCCGCTGTCGCCGCGGAGGAACACGATGGAGTCCTAGGCGACGAGCTTTTTGCGCTGACGAACGTCCTCCACCCTGCGGTGTGCTTGTGTTGGCGCCGCCAGCCCCGCAGATGTGGCGGAACATCCAGGTGGCCCCGTGCACGCCTTGGCGACGACGTTTTTGCGCTGGCTGGTGAACGTGGTCTCCACGCAGTACTATGACAAATAATAAATCATAAAAATAACAATGTATTAGTACAAAAAGTGTTGCCTGAAATCTTCTTAAATTTCAGCACCTGAAATATAGGAAAAATGTATATCTATACAATAGCCTATTATGAAAAAAACGCCTCCAAATCTATAGATAATTAAGGCGTTTCTAATATTAGCCTCCATAAAAGTGGTTTTTAAAGGCAATTTTGTTAAAATTCCTTTAAGTAAAAGGAAATTGAGGCAATTCAATAAAAACGCCTTTACCAAAATGTCATTGATTAAGCGATGTGCTGTAGTGGTAGCGCGACGAGGCGGATCGTGGCGAAGACCTCGTCAGTGTCCGGGTTAGCCATGTAACACACTGCGGCGATGCGGCAGGGGACCGCCGGGACGCGCGCGGCAGAGAGGTCGGGCACACCCACACCGGCGAGCGTGGCCCTGTGGGAGTAGTAGACACTGGCTCCCACGGGGCGGAACTGTGCACATGCGGCCCGGCGCACGCCAGCGTCTACTACTTCGCACACAGGCCGCGCGACGCCAGCCACAGCTGCCGGTCCACGCACTACGGCCGGCTCCGTCAGGTCCATCGGGAAGGGAACGCACCAAGGCGAGGGCCGGTGGAGTTAGAGGAGGGATACGGAGGTGGAGGGAGGAGACGAAGACGAGCTGATTCAAGGAAGGATTTAAACCTGTTCGAGCTACGGAGGAGGGTGCCTGTTCGATTGGAACGAGTGGAGTGGGAGTAAACCCAGGAGTCCCGTTGCGACTTACTCCACGCATGCGCTTCGCCTTTCCCGTCCCAAGCCGCGCGCTATTAACGCGGCACGCCTCACCTTCCTTCCTCGCTCGCTGCATGCAAAAAGCCATTTAAACCTGCTCGTTCGAACGAGTGGAAAAGCAATTTTTCCGGTTGGGATCTGCATGCGGAATCTCTAAACTTGGCTGTGAATCTTGTTAGGTCCAAATGGGTGGAAGGATTTAAACCTGTTGGCAAAGGCTAAAATTCTGAAGTTACCATTACGTAAAACAGGATAATCTCTGAATTCAGCAAACACTGCAGACTAAAATCAGCAGACATTAATCAATCTAGACAACAATTCCAATGGAAGGTGATGAAGCACTGGGCCGGGGAGAACGCCGGAAGTGGAACAGCCCTCTCCCCTGTCCCTGACCACCATCAGCTGAGAGCTCCGATTCCTGCCGTTGTTCATGAATTCTGAAGCGAGTACGAGTCGGAGGGCCACCAGTTCGGATGTACAAAAGCAACTGCGTCTGCGCTCGTGTTAACGTTGTCGAGTTCCTGGGTGTTGCCTGTTGCCCTCTGCTGCGCACAGCTCACATACTCCTACGTAACATGAAGCAGTTAAGCAGTTACGGCCTGTTTCTCCTGCGTGAGGTGGGTCAGGAAAAAACACATTTGATACATATGCACACCGAATAGGTTACCAGGAAGTGGTAGTAGACAGTAATGACTCTCTTCATCTATTTTTATAGATTCACTCCTTCTAAAAGGCAAGGAGACAGAGCACGGCGGGGCCATAACTGAAGAGCAACGAATGAAATCAATATAAGAAGAGTTCAGTAAAAAAAAACAATGACTGAAGGGATCAATGGAGTAAAGTTAATAGAAAGCACCGTGAAGCGTATCATCGAAAAAAGGCCGAACCCACATTTATCTAGTACCTATAGAAATCTGTGTTGTACAAGAATTACGCCACTCGCTAATTAAAATAGTAAGGGCTGGGGTAGTGTTAGGACTGAATCACACAATTCATTACCAGGCAGGGTGAAGACACTATAGGGAGCGAAGAGGAAGACAAGTAATAAATTGAAGTATGTAAAGCAAAATTTGCCTCCTATTGGTGTCTTGGAAATGAGGTTAATATTAGACCTCACCTCAGGAGGAAAGAAGAGAAGAGAGACATAGATTGTACTAGTGGTAAAGATGTTCAAATCTTGAGGGTACATGCTGATCATATCCAAGGAGGAGAACCTAGTGGCAACAACTGTGTGGGCGACAAGGGTGTGGTTGGTTGGGTTTCGGCTTACTTGTAGCATAGGTGGTGGCCAGTGGTGAATCTACATGCATCCATCGCCGTCAGCGGACTCTGATAACTCACTGAGAACAACGCTAAAAATCCTTTTAGTATCATGTAAAATTACCCTTGAAATAGAGAATTAGCACATTTTTGACCCCGTCACGTAGCCATTGACTCCAATGAGATAATATCCTAGATCCACCTGGTGGCGGCAAGGAGGAATGCAGCCAGTGTGGTAGCTAGCACGATGAGTGGACCACGTAGGTAGAGTAGCTTTGTGGTTTTTGGGGTAGATCCATCTCTACCAATATGTGGCTTCTTGGAGAGCCCTAGCAGACACCATGGAGAAGATTCACACAAAAGCTAGCAAAGGAGAACTTGGTTGAAGAGGATGCTTAGGCTAGTTTCAATAGGGTTTTATCATAGTTTTATCATGGGCATTAAATATGTTGATGCGACACCGTATTGATAAAGAGGGTGAGATAATAAAAGTTTTATGGGAGTAGATAAAGTTTCATGGGGATTAAACTCTTCTATACTATTTTTAAATATTAATGTGTTGAAAACTGGGCCATGAAATCCCCATTGTGGTTGGCCTTAGGGCAGTCTCAATGGAGGTTTCATGAGTGTTTCATGCACATTAAATGCACTGCCACATCAGCAAAACTTCACTTTTTTGCATGAAACGCGCCTAGAAGAGAGAAGTAAAAAAGTTTCACCATGGTAAAACCTTTGGCCACTGTTTCACATGCGTTGGAAACGGGGTGAAATCCCCATAGAGACAGAAATAGTGTTTCACCATGGAACTATGCAATTAAACCATACAATGAGAAAGAGGCTGTGGGACCCGTAAGCCTATGAAACTGTGCATTGAGGGAGACGCCTATTTCATACCAAAGTTTCACATCTTAGAAACTGGGAGGTGAAACTCTCCATTAAGACTGGCCTTAGCGGCGTGCAGGCAAGGCTAAGACGTGGCAGTGAGGTGGAGGAATGAAGATACGATGCTGACAAGGCAAAGACAAGGATTGACCTATTTTGCATGTGTAGCCTACGAACCATGGGTTGAGAACGATTTGGAACCGTGGGTTAGAACTTAAAAACCATCTGAAACTAAGAATAGCTAACTCCAGAACATAACTTTTGAGTTATATGTTGTTTTGGTTTTTCTAGGAACATAACTTTTTGCTAAGTATCTAAATATAAATTATGTATTGATAGAGGTAATAACATGATCAAGGTTCAAATTGAACAAACAATAATCTCAAAGGTGATAAAAAAGGAGTCGCTATAACCCATGCGCCTAGGTTTTTGGCTATAACCCAGGCGATGGATCTCCACCATTAGATCTGTATCCAATATAATGCCCACAAGTAACAGTTCACAGATCACAAAATCACAAATCATAAGTGACAAATCATAAATTACAAGAAACAATTTTTTCCATGAAAGCACAAAAAACAAATTTTAGAGCCATGCATTCATTCGGTTACTAGTGTTTTCACGTGTAGCTAGTTGTTTCATTCATTCGGTTACTAGTTCGCCTGGCGACGTCGTTTGTATTCGCCATGCATTCAATAGTTCAAAACTGCGGTCGCCTGGGCTGCCCAGGCGACTAGGATATTGGAAATGTAAAAAAATAAATCCCCAAAGGGAGTTATTACAAAGAGAACAACGATTATATGTAGTAGTAAACTTATTTGAATGGGCGGGGTATTATTGAAGATGTTTCCACACATGCAATGTTCCTTGCTAAAGTCAGTTGAACACTGAGAGGGAGCAGTGTGTAGCACGAAAGTATATTTGGACAACGCAGATAGTGTGTGCTGAGCACATACATGCTGCATATTCTCAATGCTAGAGGCTACTAATAAGTTCGGACTGAATGCCTGATGGAGCTCAAGAGGTGTCGGCGATGAAGTCGCGGACGATGGTCCGAACGGCGATGGGGATCCTCACCGAGTGCTTCTTGCCATCATCCAACCACGTCAGGCTCCCGAACGTGTAGCCACCCTGCACTCTCTGCTTGGCCACGAACGTCACCTTAAACGTGGCATTCCTAGCACCACCTTTCTCGAAGGCGATCACCGGAGGCTCCACGCTCATCCTCACGCCCGCCGACGCCTCCACCACGGCCCTGTACGTCGCCGCCAGCCCGACGTTGGTGACCGTGCGCCGGACCGTGACGGACTCCTTGAGGTCGGGCACGGCGATGGTGGGGAGGTTGAGCTTCTGAAGGTCGTCTTCGCTGTCGTTGTAGTCCTCCGGTGTGATGTCGTATACCAGGCCGGGGTCCATGGCCTTGTCCGGCTGTATGTGGCCGCCGCCGAAGTCGAAGGGGTCGGCTGGTTTCCTTTGCACTGAGTTGGCTTGGATTGGCAGGCCGAATCAATCGGTCACCGATGCTGAAGCAGACGTACAATACGGTAGTTTGTTATATTAGCGTTGTTAGGCTGGGAGTAGAGATCATTGGCAATGCTTTATTTACGCCCGGTGCAAGCCCTACCCGGCCTACCTGTGGTAACAATGGCGGATTTGATCATGGCAGGCGACCAGTCCGGGTGAACCAACTTGAGCAAGGCGACGACTGCGGAGACATGAGGGCACGCCATGGATGTCCCGGACAAGAGCTCGTACGAGTCAAACTTGGCTGCCAAGATGCTCACTCCAGGAGCAGCTATGTCCGGCTGTCGATCATCCAAACACAAAACCAAGGGCAGCGTTACGTTTACCACATGCATTTTACGCCCTCCCAAGATGAAGATCACAATCACATCACCTTGAGTATACCGGGGAACTGTGCACTAGGGCCCCTCGATGAGAAGGTGGCGACTCTCGGTGAGGCAACCTGGGCTCCAACACGGTCGCTGCCGGAGATATCTTGGCCACCGGGCTGGCAAAAGTTCAGGAATGAACACGGCAGGGTATTGATCCCGAGAAGAACAGGAGAGACCATCATAACTGAAAAGTCAATACGACATACCTGTCGTCACCTAGCTGCTGGATGATCCTGAATATGGTTTCCCTGTCCACGACAACGCAGGGCATGTGGCCTTGGCATTCCACCTGGTTGTCGAGGGCGTCGGTGCTGTACTGCTCGAAGATGAGGCCCTTGGCCCCGCCGGCGATGGCAGCTTGTGTGGCCAAGTAAAACGCTGAATTGGGAGGATAGGTGGACTGCGGGAACGGCGGTGCCAAGCAGACGATGATTTTCCCGGTGATGTTTGCGGACTGCAGGGTACTCTGGTCACAGCTGCAGTAGTAGGTGAAGATTGTTGGGTTAATTAATTAATTAATATAATCATCAATAACTTCATTTTCATTATCCATCTACTCCCTCCATTTCAAATTGTAGTTCATTTTGGCTTTTCTAGATATATTAATTTTGTTATGCATGTAGTTATACACTGTGTCTAGATGAAGGTGGAAGCTCCAATAGGAATGCTCATGGTTAATGTGGATATGCATCCTTATGGTGACGTGTGACGTGAGATCACACAGGAGGAGTGATTGCAGTGCAGCAACACAACTTTGTTTCTTATGTGATTGATGCACCTATGGCTGAAGCATATGCGCTGAAGGAAGGTCTTGCCTTGGCACAATATATTGGAGGTAATAGATTAGTTGTCCTTCAGGCAGATTGAATGGAAGTGGTAGAAACTACGAGGGAAAGTGAATTCTTGGCAAACTCGGCAGCTGCAATTTATGGTGAATGCAAAACTATGTGGAGTGAATTCCAGGAAATTCATATTGAGCATATCGTAGTAGAGATGCTAACCGAGTAGCGCATGAATTGGAAAAGCGAGCTATGCAAGTTAAGACAGATTGTATTTGGGTCGACGAACCCCTAGTTTTATTCTTCAACTTCTATTAAGCGATGTAACTAATCAATAAAGCTCATGCATGCTTTGTCAAAGAAAAAAAAAGAGCATCTCCATGAGTCTTTCTAAAAGTCACTCTTTTAAATTACCATTTGGATAGCTATATGCATAAAAATCATTTTTATGTCTTTTCACTTTTCAATATATCTTGTGCACAATCTAGAGAGTCGTTTTGACTATCTATATTTGGCTCGTGCAAAATCAAGGATGGCTATAACTAGATAGACAATTAAAGAATCTGTTAGAGGTATTTTTCATCAAAATTTCGATTTCTAACAATTAAAAAATATAGAAAGCCTCTTAGAGTTCCTCTACGGAAGTATATGTAGGAAAGCAAAAGTGGTCTTACCCTGTCACATATAGCGACCTAAAGGCATCGTTGTTGTTGGATGGTGTGGAGCGGTTGTGGTAGAAAAGTGATTGACCCTGCACGTGACTCAGGTTATATATATATATATATATATATATATATATATATATATATATATATATATATATATATATATATATATATATATATATATATATATATATATATATATATATATATATATATATATATATATATATATATATATATATATATATATATATATATATATATATATATATATATATATATATATATATATATATATATATATATATATATATATATAATAACCTATTTTGTAGAAAAATATAAATTAAAATTTAAAACAAAATATGCAATAAGCACTAGAATTTCAACTTAACATAACACACATGTAACAACACTGCAACAGCTAATGATTTCAAAAGTTGATAGGTAAAGTATGGATTAATCATGTCACATAGAAGTATGTAACAATATAATTCTTAGGATTCACATCTTTGACATCAGATACCACTGCTTAAAAAGGGATCAGATCAGATGAGATCAAATCATCAAAATAAATCCATGGGCCACCAACCCGCTGCAGCAAGGAAGAAAAAAACAAGGCTAGAAACTGCTAATTAGTGACAAGATCAATTAAATCCGGTTTCAGGAGAATCGAGCTGAAGTCATCGGTACAAATCTGGAGGTGCTTTGTCGCTGAAGGTCGCCATTTGGTGGGGTGGGGGAGATTAGGGTCCGACCAACCAGAATGCCGCATCCAACTGACCACCCCTCACGTGGGCCTCGGCCCCCACCCACTGAAGCTGCATGTTCTTCCTCGTGCTCCTCCGCGACCCTGCCCCCTCGCGCCCGCCGCCAACCCTAAGGTTGCCCGACGACCATTCCCATCGCCCGGGCCTGCCTAGTTCTCCCCGGTCGTCCGGACAAATCTGTAGCCGAGAGGGTGGGGTGGCGTGAGGGGAGCGCCGACGAGCCCGACACGGTGGGGGCGCGGGGTTAGGGTTCCAGCGACGGCCGCTGCCACCGCCTCGTCTGCGTTGGGCCAGGCCCGGCTGCGAGAGGAGAGGAAGATGGAGGAGGCAGTCGTCTGCAGATCGTCGGGTCCGGCCGGTTGGACCCATTGATTTCCGTGCCACTTGCCATACACATGCCACCACACGTGGGAGGGCACGAAGGTGGCTAGCCACAGTTGTCAGGGCATTCAGATCCAATTAAATAGATCATGGATCTGTGATTATTCAATAAATATTTTATTTCTTTAAACATTTTAATCATTCTTTAAACGGTTTTAGATGGGTTAGACTTGTTACCTCTTTTTTTTCAAGTGAGACTCGACATGGTTTATAGTTGGAGTAGCTAAAATCAGGAGTAGAAAGCCTCCAGATTAATTGTAATAAACATCTAGCCATTAAATCATCTAATAAGAAACAATAAGAGTAACTGTTGGATCGACTACACTACGTAAAAAGGATTTGTGGCAAAGCCTTTATTTATTTGTGGGGCGGCTTTATCACCAAGAGCCCCTACACTGGTCGTATTGGGACTCACCGCAACAACCTCCCCTACAAATCCACTTGTAGAGGCGGTTTTTGTTACGAGCCACCTCTACAAATGGCGTCTATTTGTAGGCCGGCTCAATTAAGAAATCGAAAAAAATCAGCCGCCCCTACAAATCAACTTGTAAGGGCGGCGAAGACCCACCCCTAAAAATCTATCATTTTTAGAACGCTTGCTTAGGGGCAGCTGCCAAAATCGTTCTTAGAAATGGTCTCGAGCCACCCCCACAAATCTTTAATGTAGTAGTGCTATTCTCTAAAACAATTAGGAATTTCAATCATTATGAGAAAATATAAATGATCTTATAAATCAACTTCTAAACTTTATTATGAAAGATAATATAATAACTCAATAATGTGCATTTATATTATTAACATTTGCCATAATGAAAGATAATATAAAGTGACACATTTTTTTTGCGTCTAAGTTATCCACTTATGTCCTTATAAAATGCAAAACTAAAATATCCCTTTAAAATAAGTCTAACTTACCGGTAAAAGTTATAATGAAAAATTCAATAACCACAAAGTACACTCAGTATATCTTCCTAAATTGCCCAATTTTACCACTACTGAATTCAACACACACATAAATATTATGTGCCATGTGTAAAACATATTTTATATCGCTCATAATGAAAAGTTTAAACAGCAAACCACACACAAGGACAATAAGAATTTCATTTCAGATATACTAAGGCTTTAAGACAGAAATTTTGCAATTATTAGTTTATGTAAGTTCATACATTTGACATTATGACCCACTAATACCGGTAGTTTAATTCTAGTACTCTATTTTTATAAAACAATATTACTACAACTTTAATTCTTAAGAATAGAAAATTTATCCTCATGAATTTTGTGATGCAAGTTGAATAATTGTTTATAATACTATGATGAGAGTCTAGAACCTAGAATCTATTTGTTCAAGGTTTGTGTACTGTTAATTTAAGTTAAGGGAGGATCATCTAGATTCATACTTAGGACACATGCACGAAGTGCCATGAATTTGGAACAAATGTGTACACCGATAAAACTATGTATAGAGAGTAATTTGATATGCCCATCACAATCAAATTTAGATTACGAGAAAAATCACATCATATAGAATTTATAGGAATATGTATGGTATCACTTTAGAAAATAAATATCGACCGCAAAAAAAAACTATGCAAATAACAAAAAGAAAAGTAACTTGTTATAAGTGGTAGGTTCACTAGTCCATAAACCCATGCTCTCCAACGGGCTACATAATCTTTGTAAACAAAAACATTCATTATTGTTTATACCCATGAGTGATTAAAATTACTTACATTAATGGTATTTTTCTCTTCGTTCATTTTGTAACACACCATATGAATAGTATATATATTATGTGGTATCATCCATACCATAGTAATCTGCATATTTTGTCATCCATACCATAGTTTTCACATTTATATGACACCTCTATGCATCTTCAATTAAACCTGAGCATTTTTCGGGCCGGGCTCGGGCCGGGCCCGGCTTGGGCGGGCTACCCGCGCACTTTTTACACTACAAAATAGCTAAAAATGTATTTCGGGCTGAGTTCGGGCCAAGAAATTTTTTTCCGGGTTTCAAAATCTCTGCCTAGGCCCCGTCCCGTAAGGTTAGTTAGGCGGGGCTAAAACCCGTCGGGCTCGGGTCGGGCCCGCGGGCCGGGTCGGGCTGGGCTAGTTTTGCTCGGGTATATCTTCAATACATTAAACTATGGTAGCTCTTTTTGTGGGTCACATCTCGATCGGTCATCAAATTAGTTTGATGCTCTTGTGCTTGTTGCATAATTTCTAATTCTAATAATTAATTATTTTTAGTGTGTCAATAAGAATTAACATACAACCTCCAATTAGTAATAGTAAGATATAAGTCTCGTTTGGCATGGCTTCACTCCACAAGTGAATCCGTTTTTTGTGCTTTGGCTCCACTGAATAGCTCTTTCGGTGGAGCTGGAGGCATTTTGATAAATCGTTTGGCAAAACAGCCCCTTTCTTAAAACATGCTCTCACATAACGCCACGTAGGATGAGGTGAAGCTGAGAGAAGCTACTATTTTTGGCTCCTTCTCACCCTAAAGCCCCGTGAGAGCACGTTTTTCGGGGCTTCAACGGTGGAGCCGTTTTATTTGACCCGTTTGGCGAGAAAACCTCGTACTCGTAAGAATGGCATGAGCTCGGGTTGTTGATCCAAATTCCAACGAACGACAAGGATCGAGTCCCACAACTTTTATTTTTGGCAAAAAAAAAAAAAGAATATTTTCACAACTTTTACAATATAACATTTTGCTGTGCAAAACTTATTATTAGCACAAGTTTGTAGCCGAACTTGTTGGGCACGTTGGCAAGTTGTATAGAATAACTTACATCCGAAATTGAAGGTGTCATGACCCAAGAAATAGGGCCCGGAAGGACAGGCCCGCCAGGCCCGAGGGGCGCCACAACAGCGCCACACAGCCGGGCGCCGCCTCCTCCTCCTCCTCCCCCTTCCACGGATTCTTGACAATTAGTTCAGCAATAAAGGAGGAATTTATCTAGGATTATCTTAGACTTTTTGGTGTGCAAGGGGATATTCCATCTATAAGGAAGACCCTTATTAGGAAAATAAATGGGATTTGCTTGTAAAAGGTATTCCAATCTATAAGGAAACCTTTTAGAGAGATTGCTTTGCGATACAAGTCCTACTAGCCGGGCTATAAAAGTGAGGGATCTGTAATCTTTCGGGGCAAGAAGCAAATAAAGAAAATTTATCCCAATCTCCTCTCTCTCTTCCTCCCCTCCGGCGCCTCCTCCTCCCTCCTGCCGCACGCCGCCGCCGCCCTTGACGCCTCCACCGTCGCTGCCCCGGCCCAAGCCGCCGCGCGCCTCCTCCCTCCCCGCGCCGTCACCACTGCCTCCACCTCCCTCTCGACGCCCTCGACCGCCATCCGCGTGTCGGTTTCGCCCAATCTAGTCGGGTTCTCGACGGAAGGATACGTTAAACATAAGTTGTGTTTAACAACTCTTGGGGATAATATCGAAATACACATAAAGTTGTTGATAGACGAGAATATGTTTCTTCTTCTGAAAAAAAAGAGAAACTTTTGATGGGTCGTAATATCGTTCACAATTTTTGAACAGAGTGAGCGTTTGGCAACTAGTGCGGTCGGTTGTTGATAGGCCACTCATAGCTAGTCACGGCTAGAGGTCGGTCGAAAGCCCTCGGTAAAGATAGAATAACGCTAAGTAAAAGTGTTACTAAGCGCCACTCTCGATACAAATCACTTGGTAAAAATCTTGCTGGGTACGGGCGTTTACTGAGAGCTCCTCTAGGTGTGCTCGGTAACGCCTCTACCGAGGGCCCTCGTCCCCTCGCGCCAAAAAAAAAAAGTAACATCGATGGCGTTTGCCTCTGTCGATGTAAACTTTGCCGAGTCGCAATGCACTCTCGGTGAAGTTGTAGTTTATCGAAAGTGTCTTCTCCGACACGGTTTTCGCAAAATTTATTTTTAAAAACCTATAAACAACTTTGTCGAGCGTCTTGTCAGGTGCAGCACTCGGTAAAGTTATGGCCACTTGACCATAATTTGGCCAAGTGTTACAAAGCGCCTCTTTGGCTCTCGGCAAACTGACCATAATTTGGCTGAGTGTTACCGAGCGCTGCACCTAACAAGACGGTAGTGAGGTGAATCATGAATGACAGCAGTTCATGGTAGGAGTACATACCACCATTTTTTCTCCGCTGCCGAATGTTATGACGGTCTGGAAGTAGCGATCCACGGTGGTGGCCGCCACCGTGATTCCCCACGGCTGGGCGTTGCTAACAGACTGCTGCACGGGGCCATCGTTTCCTCCGGCGAGCACCACTGTGATCCCGGCCGAGACGGCGTCCAGCGTCTCCCCTGGTCTCAAACAAACCTGATCCTATCGACATGGACAGGACGTCCACGCCGTCTCCGATGGCGGCGTCTATGGCCGCGATTATCGACGCATCGCCGAAGGAGAGGAAAACCTTGTAGATCGCCAGCCGCGCAAGACGCGCGCCGCCGCGTGCTAGGCCAGCGGCGAGGCCACCACCATAGCTCGCGTGCCGCACGGGCGAGCCAGCGATCGTGGAGGCGGTGTGCGTGCCGTTGAGTTCCTTCTCGCTGGCGTCCCCGGCGAACCACCTCGCGCCGATGATCTTCCGGTTGCAGTTGCTCGCGTTGAACGCCTGGCCGGTCTGGCACACACCTTTCCACCGTTTTGGCACGGGGCCGTACCCGGTGTCGTCGAAGCTCCGTGATTCCGGCCAGATGCCTGGGTCGAAGAACAGTATATATATTTTACCAAATTGGATTTACTATTGATTGATGAAGCAGCTGAATGAGTAAATATATATATCACAATCAAAACCGGCCTGAGTCTATGACGCCGACGATGGCGTCTTCGCCGTACTTGGCCTTCCTAAGGAGTCGTGACGATGACGCCGACGACGCCTGTTCGCCATAGCTCATGCCAAGAAAATCCCAGCTCCGAGTCGTGTGCAGTTTGTGATAAGTGTTTGGCTTCACACTCACAACACCAGGGTATTCTACAACATCATCATTATATAGCAAATATATTCGTTATTATCAGTTCATACTGCTAACATGACTTCAGTTTTGTTCAGGCTTTTAATTTGTTGGCTCGATCATATCGGCGGTGACTACGCACTTCGAAGCTCCTCTGCCTGCGCGTCGGTGAGCGTCGCCGCGAAACCGGAGAATCCATGCTTGTAGCTATAGACTATGGAGTTGAGGGCTGCATCCTTGCTGCTCCATGGATGATACAAAATTATGAACGGCAAAATTAAGGTGAACAGAAATCCAGCTTATTAATTTTTTTTAAAAAAGAAATCCAGCTTATTA
This sequence comes from Hyparrhenia diplandra, assembly GCA_015847255.1. Taxonomy (NCBI): domain Eukaryota; kingdom Viridiplantae; phylum Streptophyta; class Magnoliopsida; order Poales; family Poaceae; genus Hyparrhenia; species Hyparrhenia diplandra. The sequence goes on along the minus strand of JADLZK010008023.1, from coordinate 142,001 downwards.
CAAAATATATAAATGTGTGTGCAGCGCCATTACCTCCCAAGAATGGAGGTCAGCGCGGCGTGGTGAGATGACATGACCACGGATGGGTCATGATGCATCTTCCTACCCATGTACACAACGTAGATCGTCGTCGTCTGAATTTTTCAGGAAACAGCAGCATCAGGGACATGCACCAAAGCTTCAGGGAAGAGGTAACGGCTTACTTCGCCCGATGATGCATCAGTGTACTGCAAGGGCAGCAGTAGCACGAGGAACCCAAGCACTAGTGCAGATGATGAGATATCTTGTGACGACCTTGAGGCCATCTTTGGATTACTCTGATGATGAGTGCACATCTTCATATGTTCCTGTGTACGATGCTTTCATGTGTGTATATATAGCTGTTTTGGACCAGTGGTACTCCAGTTGTGTCTTATGCAGCATAATGTTTTTTTTGATAGAGTCTTACGCAGCATAATTGCCTAGCTTATAGCTGTTTTAATTTGGACTAACTAATGATATGCTAGTTATGTGAAGGACACAAACAAAAAAAAGGAGACACAGAGGACATTGTTCCTCAAAGAATTTTGGACCACGAAACTATTCTGCATGAACTCACAAAATTCATTTTGCTCCAGGAAAAGTAATTGTGGGATTACAATTGTTTAATTGTCTCAAGATTTTGCATCACTGCATAGAGCAGCCTATTTTGCAAAATAGATGTGAATTGAAAAAGCATACAAATGGTTCTTTAAAAAAACTTATTTCAAATGCGAAGACAATGATTACCTATTCTTTTCTTATGAAACACCTAATATTCCTAGTAAAGGATTCCCTAAAAAATATTCCTTGTAAAGGATAAAGGCATGATGTATCCCTAGCACTATAAAAAACAATTATGGAGACTTCTCGTTTCATTTCAGGCTCAATCCTAAAATGGCCTCTCTCTCTCAATATATAGACCTATTATAGAGACATCTTCATATAGCAATCGCCTCAATAAATCCTATTTTCAGATATAGGTGGTTATGGCCCACTGTTATAAGCAATGCTAGGGTTTGTCACTCCTATCATCCACCGTCCCCTCTCCACTCTCTCTGTCTCCGTCTTCCCTCATTCTCCGACCAATGTTGCCACTCCCTCTCGACTTCACCACCAGGCAAGGTCACCAATGCCGATGGCGATGGACAAGGACGGCTCACTCCCTCTTCTCATCCTCGTTTCTCTTTTGATCATAGATAGGGTATTTACAGCTCAATAGCTCAACCTTGCTGGTGACCTCATCGGTCATCCACCTCGGTGCCATCACGCTCAAGTACTCCGAGGCCTCATCCACCTCGGAGGCTTGGGTCGATGTTTTGGCAACCAGGATGACATATATAGTGTGGGCCAAGATAGACACTTGCAATGATGGGGAATAAATTGGGTGGGGAGGTCCTCACCGTGAGGACCTCCTCCCATTTTACTCTAAATAGAGAGATTAGGGTATAAAAATTTAATATAAAGATTAAACAATATAGAGATTAGGGTTTAGGGTTTAATATAGAGATTAGGGTATAAGACTTAAAATAGAGATTAGGGTTTAGGGGCTTAATATAGAGATTAGGGTTCAATTTAGTGTGTAGGGTATAGGGGCTTAATATACGTATTAGGTTACAAAATTTAAAATAGAGATTAGGGTTCAACTTATAATAGAGATTAGGGTTGAATGATTAATATAAAGATTATGGTTAATGCTCTAATCTCTTAATATAGAGATTAGAGCAAAATGCGCGGAGGTCCTCACGGTGAGGACCTCCGCCACCCACTCGGTTCCTGATGGGGGCCTCGCCATGAAAACAGTGGTAGTGTACTAAAGATTGAAAGTAGTGATCAGTACTTATTTTAGATTTTAAAGATCACAGCTTAACCATAGGACAAGATCTATTATTCCCTGCATTTGATATTTCTTCTGGAATGGCCTTATTGACATCACTCAAACTTTTTAAAGTGGACAAGGCTATTATATAGTCTGTTTGCTCCACCAAGCGTACTAAAGAAATCTTGAAGGTGCTCAAAAAGCTCTAGGACTAAAAAGGGTATCCAATGCAAATAGGCAAGCTTGGCGCGGCCCACCAACCCTAAATGGACATTTAGTCCATTTAATCAGCGAATCTTAAGGCCATCCACGTTAGTTGGGCCCCAAACAGTGAATTAAACAGTTGGACCATCTAAACGTTAAAATAATTCTCAAAAAATCTGAACATTAAAATTTGTCTAAATGGTGAAACATAATCAAAGTTTAACATGATTACATGAGCTCAATAGTCTTTAAACTTACCTTTAGTAAATAGGGAATTACAACTACCACATTTGGCACCCAACTAATTAACATTGGAAGTATATGAGGTAAGGTGGGATTTGGTTTTTTTTTAAAAAATATTTGGTACATAATTAAGTTTTATATGTATAATGTATATTTGTTTTTACATACATAAATATGTATATTTTTGTGTTACTATACCAAATCGTTTAGACTATTTAACTCCATTTAAACATCGTCGAAATGGTCTAAAATGATAAGCAAAAGAGGGACTGAACGTTTACCATTTAATGTTTAGAATAAGAATAAACATCATTTTACTCATTCAATATCTGATCCTTGCAGTATTTTGCATGTGCATATAATTTAACAAAATAGTACCGTCGCATTTCTTCATATATATACATGGCTTATCAAAGACCGGATTTTATAGGGCGTTTCTTGCAGATTTGGGTTAGCAACATCTAGAGGATGTCGGCTTATTTAGCGGGTATATAGTAATGGAAGTTGATGAGGAAGTATATGTAGTTGGCCAAATAACAGGATGTAACACCCTAAATTTTTCATGCATTTAAAATAGTTAAATGGATTTATTTATGCTATTTTGTGATGCATTGAATATAGGGAATAATTAAGTTTTATGAAAATAAAATCAATCATAAGGCTAGACTCATGGTTGATGCACTCATGCTGCTGCATATTTCTCTTTGGTGTGACTGGTTTTCAGCAGAAACTTAAATTGAGTTCAAATCAATTTTTAAAAGCAATTTGAAAAGAGTTTAGAAAAAGTCCCTTACTCCTTTCTCATTTCAGCCCAGCAGGCCCAACCGGCCTACTCCCTCTCTTCCTTGTTTTCTCACTGGACCGAGCCCGAGCCCGGAATTCCACCTGGGCCGGCCCACCTTGCCAAGGCAGCAGCTGCCAGCGCTGTTGGCCTCCTTCCTTGACCCAGTGCCACTGACCAGCGGGCCCCGCTGCTACAGCGTCGTCCCCTCCATGAGGACGAACACGCCGGCTCTTCTTTCCTTCCCGACGCCGCACCGAATCCCGCTGACGCCGCGCTCCTTCCTTTGCTGCGCGACCTGCCTTCTAGGTACCGGTGCTCCTCTTTAAAAAGCCGAACGCGAGCGCTGCATCGCGTTTCCCCATCTGCGCTCGCATCCACACAGCCACCGAGAGCTCTCGCCGCCGCCTTGTCGTCCGCGCTGCCGAGCTCGGAGGACCGCCTCGTCGTCGTTCTCCGCCGTCAGCAACATCGTCGAGGTTCGCGTCGCTGTTGCGAAGCCGGTAGCCCTCCTTTCTTCTCATTTTGCTCACGGATTGCTCATGTCTCGCCGTCGGCCTTGCCGAGCTCCGTCGGTCGCCCGCCATCCTTCGCCGTTCGCCGTCGTTCGTCGATCTCCATCCGATTCGACGCGCCGATGAGCCCGCCTTGACCTATTTTATCCGCCCGTGCCGTTGTTTTGTCCGATTGTGGCCGCTTGGCCCGAGGTCTACCACGCCGGCGAGTTTGCCGCCGCCGGCCATGACCGAGCACCGCGCACTCGCGCGTTCCGCCCGCGCGTTCGCACCTGACGAGGTCGCACTCGCGTCCGCGTCGTTCTGGTGCCGCTCGCCTGCCCCAACGCGATCCACATCGCGGAAATCGCAAACTCCGGCGATCCCGCCGCCGTCGGGCACGGCCGCGCCGCCGCCGGACTCTGCCCCGGCCGGTGCTGGCGAACACCACCGCCACGATCTAATCTGGGCCCTCGATTCATGATCGAACGGTCTAGATCTGTCGATACCCTTTCGGGTGTCAGATTTGCACAAAAGCCCCTGAATGTTTTTATTGATCGCAGCGCGGTCCTTTGCGCATTCTAGTGTCAGCGTTTTCACTGCTGGAAAGCGTATTTTCACTTGTTCAGTTCCAGAATACGCTTTCGGTATTTACAGATATGCCATTATTTTCATTTGCTTATAACTTTCACGTTTTAAATCCAAATCGATCTGTTCAAGTTGCGTTAGGATCGTAGTTAAATTTCCTAGATGTTTATGCCACTGTTAGTTCAGTTTGCCACTGTTAATTTTCGTAGTTAGATTTAATTAATTACCTTGCATTAGTTAGCCTTGTTTTATTAGTATCTCGCTCGATTTAGCTCGAGGTCGCGTGATCTTTATATCTGTGTGATCGTAGTAAATCGTAGATTGATTTATGAAACTTTTCAATTTATTTCTATACTGTTGGTGCAATGTTCTAATGATAGGCTTGTTTGCTTTGCATGAATGATTCCGGATTGCGTGTTGTTGCGTGGTGTTTGAGTAGAAGGTGATCAGTTTGCTGGTGATTAGTACTACGGTGACGAGGAGTACTACGAGGACCAGCAAGACCAGCAACAACCACCTGCTAAAGGCAAGTATAGCTTGGGCTTTACCTTGTTGACCTATTCACCTTTAACCATTATTTCATGTGCATGAGTTTAATTAATTTGCTTTAAGGATGGTCCTAGTTTTGTTATCTGTTTCTTGTTATCTTGGGATATATGCATTGGGTAGTTTGCTAGCGCTCAACTTAAAGATAAATGAGCCCAATGATGTTTACTTATTTATGAGATGTTGGTGATGGTGAACATGATAGTGAAACAACAGGGCGAGAGAGCTCTTTTGATGCTCTTGGCCCTCCATAAGGACCGATCCGTCGGCAAAAGCCGGGAAAACCGTACAACCGGGGAGGGTCATGTGGCTCGATCGTAGTTGATTAGAAAGCTCGTGTCTAGCTTGTTGGGGGTTACCCTTGTGGCGCAAAAAGGGGGTTGTCGGTTGGGTATAGTCGCGGTCCCTGTCCCCTTGTGTATAGGTCAGCAGCGTGTCATTGTGCCATCGGGAAGGTTGGTCCTATATCTGGCTTGGCTTCCAAAACCTATAGCGGCTCCCCGACCTGTTAGATAATCTTCGAAAGGCTATGTATGATTTTTCGGTGTAATGGAAGTCATGAGCCTTTACATTTGGAAATCATAACTCACGGTGAAAGTGTACACCTCTGCCAGAGTAAAACTGTTATAACAAACCGTGCTCACGGTTATGAGCGGCCCTAAAACTCACGGAATAAATGTAACCTGATGATAATGGTGTATAATGGTGATACTTGAACAGTGGTGATACTTTGACTTACTAAAAAGCTTACCGCGGTATAACCAAGTGTCGACTTTTGAGCCTCATTTACACCCATGTTATACTTGTTGAGTATGATGTGTACTCACGCTTGCTTTATATTTCATTTTTGGGAAAATCCCGGATGGGTACATATGGCCATGGTTATCAACCCTACGAAGATGACTACTAGGCTTGAGTGTCAACGGTCGATCTTCCCCGTGGAGATGAAGGCGCCCTGAAGCTTAGCTAATTTCTATATTATTGTTAAGACTTTTATGTTATTTATGTTTGAGATACGATTCGTGATGTAATAAGGCACTCGGATGATACTATTTCCTTTAATTTTGTTATTATATGTGTGCGATTGATCCTAGGGTGCACATATAATCTATTGTTCAATTTGTTCTATAAATTGGATATGACATGTGATTTTTTTACTATATCATAACACCCTGGTGTTTGGAAGATGGATAATAAGATGTTCAAGTTAGCACGAATGTTTAGTAAGTTTTAACACAAGATGAGGTGAGTCGATCTAAGCACATATGTTTGCATCGTAGGATTAATAGGATTTAGCTTTCTATACCATTTTTAATGATATGGCAGTATTTATATTTTCTTATCTTAAGCCCCATACCTTGCTGTATACCTGTCCATATATCTGAGAAGCTCAGAGGCATGGACCCCGTCTTGGTTAGTGTTCGTGGCAGGTAAAACAGTTATCCACTGGTGTGACGGAGGATGGTGCATGGTTGAGTGGAGATTTGCGAGAAGCATATCACCTTCATACCAGTCAGCTAGTGAGGGAGTGGTCCTAAAGAGAGAGCGTGCTCACATGTTCCAAAGTGTGCACAATATCAGCCCCACATGAGCAGTACTGCACATTAGCAAAAGCACTACTCCCCTCCGTCCCCAAAATATGTTGTTTGCTTGCGCTTCCGAGTAAAACAACTTTGATAAATTATATTTTAAAAAATATTAATATTTACCATACATAATTATTATCATTGGAAAGATATTTAAATCTAGTTTTTAATAAATTTATTCAAAGATACAAAATGTTGCATGTATTTTGTATAAATCGAGTCAAACTTGTGGTATTTTTGGGATGAAGGGAGTACACTACAACAAGCATATACCAAGACCCTTTATGAGCATTTTAATAAAATATAACGATAGCAACGGAGAGAGACAAGGAAATGGACTCGCACATCATTGGATGGCGGAAATGGACTCGCGCATCATTGGATTGGTGTTCTCAAGCTAGGAGAGAGAGGGAGGCCGGGAATCCTATGTTGATACCGCTACAGCTACACATGAAAGTTGGATGTCTATAGATATTCAATGGATACCCTCTAATTCAAAAAATGAACTAGAAATTCATTTCCTCCACCAAATTCGAGTTCCTCATTCATTTACTAAAATCCATGGATGTCTAACTTCCACCTTTAGCTACAGGTTCATGCCACAGATTGACACAGGCATATCATTGTTGGGTTGTGGCCATACCCAACAGGGATATGTCACGGCTGGAGCCGACAATGATAGGTGGCTTTAATTTACTACTACTAGGTTAATAGGTTCTTGATCATTGTTCGGATTCTAGGATTACAATTAGGCAGTGAAGCTGGCCAGATCATTGCCAATTCTAGCACACCCAGCAGAGATTGCAGCTGTCATACCTTAACTACAGTTCAACAATAGTATCTTAAATGTTTTTTAACATCCTCTTGCATTTTGTACTTGATTATGATCGTATTTATATGTGTATCTTATTCCTATGTTGTCAATTTCGCCATACCTAAAGATTTTTTCATCCCGGCCAGAACTTCTATAGTACTGACATCTCTATACATAGTGAAAACAGAAGTTTTTTTTTTTTTTTGAAAAAAATAAAAACTCCTAACTTCTAAGGACTGCACCTTAATAATTATCTTGTGCATTAGTGTTCTAGTTTCATCCCCGCGGTCTAATTCGTTCCTCAGGTTTTATGAGATTAGGACCACCTTGCGAGTCAGCTATTAGTCTAGCTAAATAAGTGTGGACCCTTGTTTTTTTCAGAGTTAGCACCTCTGGTTGACTAACTTTCTAGCGGCTATGACAAGCAATATTTTTATTCGTTTATCTCTTCTATATACTTTATATAGTGATATATGAAAAGAAGATATGATGTGAAATTAGAAATCTGATTGGGACCCGCCACATGTAGAAACATTGGACCCAATAATGCAACCTCGGCAGACAGACATGTACACAGACAGTGAGACAGCACCTACTGCGACCGAGAAGGATCAGAAGAGAGCTCACAGGCCAGAAAGCCATGATTAAATCCATATGAAGCACTAGCCTGAGCCTGACTTGCAACATGCACACAAATCGAACAAAAAAGAGAACGAGAGGCAAACCAGGAGAGATAGAGATAGAGAGAGATGTAGACAAAGGTTTTCTGGAAAACCATGCAAGGCAAGCATTATATTTGAGGACCCGTTATGAACGCCCTTAGTTTTTGGGCCCAGGAGCAGCACCGACCAACGAGTACACATGTGTCGTCTCTGTTTCTCTCTCCCCCAATACGCACCGAGAACCTCGGTGTAGCTCAGATTGTTTGCGCAGTGTCAAGCACACACATATACTGAGAGTCCACAAAAATTATGTGGAGAAAGCACCCTTATAAATGATAGTATATCAAAGACATTTTATCATGTTTTTGTTTAGTGGTGTTGGAGAATATCTTTTGTGGTGCAAAAATCGTCTTATTCAAAAAAATAAAAATATCATATCTTTTGTTGTGGCTTACTTTAGCAATAAAAGTTCTTCAAGAATGACTGAAATTTGACTATGTTTACTTAATTTTTTAATAAAACGAGCGGCTAAACTTGGGGTTGAAAAAGTCAACGTAATTTAGGACAGAGTACTTGCTGCTAGTAGCCTTGCATAAACTTAGCGTCAACTCTTGTCCTCTCCGATGCTTGGTGAGTGTGCTATCCATGACGATGGAATTAGGCCCACGATATAGCAGATGCCTCCTCTCCACCGAACAAAGCTGAGATGTCGGTGCTCTCCTTGTGTGAATGAGAGAGGGAGCAGCGAGAATAAAAACAAGGGCATAGCAGCGGCCGTTTGGATATCATCCACCGACTAATCATTGGTGGTGCCAGGGATTTAGAGAGTCCAGGCAAGTAAATACGTCGTATGCTTAACAGTGACAAGCCATACACATAAATATGTTACATACTAGATCAAGCTACGATTTCTTAATATGCAAAATCAGATAAAGGTACTACCTCCTTTTCAAAAAAAAAAAAAAGATCTTCTGGATTAAAGTGCATGCAGAGAATATATATGTAAAAATATTAAGATTATAACGTGAAATAAGTATATTATGAAATCATGTTTCCCGATTAATCTAATGATACCTATTTAATATGGTAAATATTATTATTATTTATATGAATTTTGTTAAGCGTATCTACTATTTTAGCACGACATTGTTCTAAAATTGCATGCTTTTTAGTACGCAGGGATACAGTGAGTGTATATTATTAGCCTTGTTACAAGAAGCATTTGCCTTACCTAGAGTTTACGCTCAAAAGTCTTGTTTTAAGAATTTATTTGTACAATAAAAGGCTGATCTGTAGTTTTTTTTTTTAATCACGCAAGAGACTTGCGCGTCTTTTGTATTAAGAAAGGAGGTTCGTTACATCATCGGAGCTTTATAAATAAGCATTGAAACCTTGCGCCCTAAATTACTCGCGCAGTACTTACCCTATAAAATCTCGTTACAACCATAAAGCATCTGCGAGGGGGCCGACACACTCCCAACCGCAAAAGCATTTTTCAGTAGGAGGGCCTATGCAACAATGAACATCGATGCAGCGACCATCCATGGGCCATTCAGCTCTTAGCGAGTGTCTACATGAGAGGAGGCCCTAGCGACATTGGCGGCAAAAACTTTCGCCTTCCCCTAGCGGCCGGGCGACCTCCAAATGGGTATTTGGCGAAAGCTACAAATGGATGCTCCAACAATGCTTTCAAGAAGGGCGATGGGGCACTAGGGCGTGCCGGCAAACCATAATGAGCCACCGTCGCCGCCGACATCCTAGCCAGCGCCTACCCTAGACCGGCAATGCAAGATCGGCCTTGGGGGCCTGGATCCGGTCGGTGAGAGGGGTGAACTATGATTGAGAACGGCCGCCCGGGGGCCGCGAAACCCGCCGATGCGAGCATGCCGCCGCCGCCCTAGATCCCTGCCGTGGGGGGCCCAGATCCGGTCGCCACGCCTTGATCCGTCAGCGCCTCGGCAATGAGCCCATGCGCTGAGAAGCTTCGCGGCGGCGCTGGGGCGGAAGGCCTCGCTGCCTTCTTCCGAGGGACTACACAAAGCCTCCCGACGAGCCTCTCCCGCGCCGGCGAGGAGGACCCGGCTGATATGTAGTTGGAGTTTCTCATCTTTTTTTTCTTAAATAAAGTGGGAAAGATGTTTGTGTGGTTTGTTGGCTTTATTTTCCTTTATAGGGGTATCCTTTCACCTTTGTAGCGCTAAAGATGTAATCATAAGCTACTTGACAACACACATGTCTCGTACGGCATGTTTGCACTAGGAGAAGTAGACGTACATATACTTGTTTGCACTAGTAGAAGTAGACGTCATCGAGCCCGGCCGTACAATGGAGCTGACGTACTTGATGAATCAAGGCGCACTTAATTAATTAACTGGCACATGCAGCACATATCCTCCTACAGAGCTTAGCGTCAACTCTTGTCCTCTCCGATGCTCGGTGAGTGTTGCTATCCATGTTGGAATTTTTGGCCCACGATCGATATATAGGCTGTCTCAGATGCCTCTCCCACTGAACAAAGTTGAGGTGTCGGTGCTCCCTCTACTGCATATGTGTGAATGAGCCTTCGCTGGCGGGGCTTCTTCGGCTCACTTTTTGCGAAGTGCGCTGCTGCCAATTGTTTTTTGGATGACACCCTTGCTTCCACAGAGGCTTTCCTGATTGCCTTAGCCGGCGTGGTAGATGGCATCTTTGGTTGCGAGGAGGCTCTCTTCTTAGTAGATGACATTGTCACGGGAGGCGGTGGCGTTAGAGACCGCCTTGGATCGAGACGGTGGGGTTGGAGACCGCCTTGGAGGCGTTGGGGTTGGAGCCTGCCTTGGAGAAGGCGGTGGGGATGGAGACCGCCTTAGATGCGGATCAATCAGTGGAAGACTACGAATAATGATGTAGCCCTTGCGCCATAGAATGATACCCTTCTCAACCTCTCCTAGAGTCTGCTCCCCATCACCTCTTTCATAATCGAAAGGTATATTTTCAAAACCTCTCAGAACTCTATCCACCCTGACTACAACATATCCAGGGGGTATTATTCTGTTATGGATTCTTGGTGTCTTGGTAGAGTCGACAGTACCAAAAACACTAGAAGCCACCATGATTGTGCCATTCCCCTCTGGCATGTCCAGCTCACATGGTGTGAGCACTTCAGTGACGTCATCCATGGGGAAATGCAGCGTTGTGTCATCTTGATCTGGAGCAATAATGTTCCCCGTTAGAAATCATCAAGATATGATCCCACGCAAGATCTTAGTTTTTTCTAATCATTATTTGTATTACAGTATTTTTCTCTGTGCCGCGTGAGACAAAATATGGTGAATTACATATTGAAAACAAAATAATTTTGCCTCGGCCTCCAGAAAGTTTTGTCTCCTAGGGCATAATAGACCGTCTAGCAAAGTTTGGCACCGTGTCGGATCTTTTTAGGAGGTGTACTCAGTTCAACATATAATTATCGGGTGAAGTCATGCGGTAATTCAATTAAACTCAAAAAATACTAAACCAATTCAGAAAAATCTCAAACTTGCTGATTCCTTCACATAGGGCACCCACTAGCCCGAGAAAAAGTTTGAGGCCAAAACGATCTTTGGAAAGCACATGGACCATAGAATCATGAAAATTAATTAAATCTAACCTCCAATTTTAACACTTAAAATTAGTTATAACAATAGCTTGAACATGTAGTAAAGTTAAATACGAATGTAAAACAACTAGAGCGGATCAAATCGGATTTAAAACGTAAGACATATAAGGATTTTAATCTCGATGGCAAATATGTAAATAAGTGAAAACGAATTTTGAATATGAGAAAAGCGAGAGTACTTTCCAGTCCTCAAAACGTAATTCCTACATATGCTCTTTCCTATATATTACACTTTCCTACATATTACCCTAAGGATGGTGGTGGATACATTAAAAAGTCGGGGTCTTTTCTGTAAAAAGGTTGTTGCCAGAGTAAACTTCAAAAAAAAAGTGGCGGTGAGGGAGCAGATAGGCCCCACAAGCGGACCGCTGGCCCCACCTATTAGCGGGTGGGCCCCGCCTGTCTTGACTGTGTCTTCTTTATCCATTTAGGTCCCTAGAATTTATATTAATCATCATCGGTTTTGGTTCTTTTCTCCCATTTCTCTATTTCTTCCTCTTCTCTCTTTTTTCCGGTGTTTTTAGAGATTGTCGTGCAAAACTAAGTGTACACCAAAACTCGTGGAATTGATTATTAACAATAATATTTTATTAACATTCATCCCTTGATTGATAGTATTTTTACTATATAAAATTGGACGTTAACTACCATCAACAATGGGACCGGGCGGGGACGATGAAGGGCGGCGGCGGGTTGGGAGGTGGTGGGGCGGGGGGAGCGGCGGCGGCCCGAGCACGGTGGTGGTGGCGGGGCCGGGCGGCGGTGGCGCGGCCCGGCCTTGCGGGAAGGCGCGGGGCGGGCGGTGGGTGGACCGGGGGCGGCTGGGAGGTGGCGGGCTGCGGGCGGGCGGGTGAGGTGGAGGCGCGCGTGTGGCGGTGATCTTGGGGGAGGTGGCGGGCGGAGGGTGGCGGTGAGGGAGGTGGCGGGGGGTGGCGATGGCGGTGGGCGGACGGCGGTGGTGTCGCGTGTGGTGTGTGTGAGTGTGTGAGTGTGAGTTGCGTGTAGTGTGTCCCCGGAGTTTAGGGTTTCTTATTTTTTAACTTTTTTTATTCTTTGTTGAGAGCTATATCGGGCACAAAGAAGGAGACCTTTGCAGCTTAGGCCGAGCGAGAACCTCGCTCTCGGCAAAGTTTTTTTTTTCCATAATTCGGAGGCCCAGGACGGGATGGTATGTGGAAGTTCTTTGCCGAGCAACTGCTAGATCCAACGCTCGGAAAAGAATTTGTTTTTCCCTTAAGCCTAATCGGGCCACGGACCGGGCGCCACGTGTCGCATGCGCTTTTAGCCTTTTTGGCTTGACGGGGCTCTCGGCAAAATATTTTTTTATTTTGATTTCAAAATTTTTTACAGTAACTTAGGTGCGGTACTTAGAGCTCCATGTTCAAGTTTGAAAATTTTTTTCGAACTTTTTACTATATTTCATGAATTTTCACCTTTTATTTGAGTTTCTTTTTCAAAACTCAAATTTGAACTACAAGTCATTTGAATAATGGATCTAAATGGTTGAAAAAAATAATATTCATGCTTGTGTGTCTAACTTGAGGCCTCATCCATGGCTACGCCCCATAATTCGAACATCTTGTCGCGTAAAACATGTCGACTCACTTACAGGTGAATCGTTTTAAATTCTAAAAAAAAGCAATTGAAGTCGAAATCATGAAATTTGATGAGTTGTCGTGATATCACATGTGTAGCCTGTGATAAAAATGTGAGAAGGTGTCATGCAAGGTTGCATCCCAGACTACAGAAACCAGGACATGTCCAACATGTGATAATAGGTTCGGTACCGGTGGCCTGCCCTCGGCAAAGAAGTGGACACGTGGCGTTACACTAGTTGTCTTAGGAAAAAAACAAACATTTGTCGAGAGCCAGTCCCTCGGCAAAAAAGTGGACACGTGGCACGTGTAGTATTTTTTTGTAAAAAAAAAAAAAAAAATCGTTGCCGAGAGCTCCTGGTCATGGCCCTCGGTTGCCGAGGGCCACACGTCCGCCCTTGGCAAAGTCCACGTGATGGGCGGTGTCAGGTTCGGCGGCTGCCAAGGGTTGTTGCTACGACGAACGCTGGTGCTCGGCAAAAGTTATCTTTGCCGAGAGGGCTCTAATTTTGCCGAGCCGAACTCGGGCAAAGCTTGCTTTGCCAAGGGTTGGACTTTCGCGAGGCGACCATCGGCAAAGTCATTCTTTGCCAAAGCGCCCGAGTTTTGGGCCCTCGGCAAAACACGCGGTACTCGACAGCGATGAATTTTTCCGTAGTGGGCGGTGAAAACCGATAAATTCGACTTCTCAGTTTGGTTCCGTTTTTTGAAAACCATTGGGGGACAGCTTCCCCACCTACATTCATTTCAAAAAAAAGTCCACGTTTTTATGGAACAGGAAGAAACCTCGTCGTCCCGGTTAATTGTGGGAAACCAAATTAAACCAATACAAGACGCCGCGCACACAAAGAAAGAAAAGTACAACGCCAAAAACACATTAAAACTCTTCCACGATGCCTATAGGGAGGTGGATGACATGACAGCGCCACCATCGTCAGCCAATCTAACACCACGAGCTTGGCAAAGCTTTCACCCGAGTCTTGTGCTAAGGATCATGTAAAAAGTGGCCGGCTCTAGACAAATTCCATCTGTGCCATAGATCCAACTAGTGCACACATATATATTTCGGTAGTTGCCAAATCGTGTTTTCCCCCAGCCAAATGTATATAAGTGGTTTGGAATGGGGTATTATTGAAGTGTTTCCACGTCATCTTAATTTCAAGAACGCGAATGGCTGCCGGACAGTAAATAAATTGAAAAAAAGAAATCGAAAGGGTGGGTGAACAACGTGGAACACAAAAGCATGCAACGAAAGTACCATCCTGTCCAGGACGAGAACTCGATCATCAAGATGCATCAGCGACGAAGTCCCGAACGACGGTCCGAACGGCGACGGGGATCCTCACCGAGTGCTTGCCGTCATCCAGCCACGTCAGGCTCCCGAACGCGTAGCCACCCTGCACTCTCTGCTTCGCCACGAACGTCACCTTAAACGTCGCGTTCCTAGGGCCACCTTTCTTGAAGGAGATAACCGGAGGCTCCACGCTCATCCTCACCCCCGCCGGCGCCTCCACCATGGCCCGATACGTCGCCTTCGCCCGCCCGACGTTGGTCACCGTGCGGGTGAACGTGGCGGACACCTTGAGGTCGGGCACGGCGATGGAGGGAGGTTGAGCTGTTCACCGGAGAGGTTGTCGTTAATAAAGTTGGTGTAGTCGTCCGGTTTGATGTCGTATACGAGGCCAGGATCCAGGGCCCTGTCCGGCTGTATGTGGCCACCGCCAAAGTCGAAGGGGTCGGCTGGTTTCCTTTGCTCTGCGTTGGCTTGGATTGGCAGGCCGAATCGATCGGTCACCGATGCTGAAGGAGATCGATGTATAGAGCTTGTTAGCGTTAGCTAGTGTGGTGATGAGGCTTCTCGGATGAATCAATAGTTACCTGTGGTAACAATGGCGGATTTCATCATGGCAGGCGACCAGTCCGGGTGAACCGACTTGAGCAAGGCAACGACTGCGGAGACATGAGGGCAGGCCATGGATGTACCGGACATGAACTCGTACGAGTCACCCTTGGCTGCCAAGATGTTCACACCAGGAGCAGCTATGTCGGGCTGTCAGACAGAGACACATCAATGCATATGTCGTGTACTAGTCAGCTAGGAACCAAAAGTGGAATATTTTTATAGATTAATCATATTTTTTGCTAATTATAATGCACATGGAATATTTTTATTATTCGGTTTTCTTTAACGTTCATTTGGAAAATATTAAAACATTAACCATTCATGGTTTTGGTTTGACTTTGTTGCTACTTTTGTTTTACATTACTCTATAATTAGCTACTAGGTATTCATCTCCAATAACTTATGAAAATCAAACCAAATTTATATTATTCTATTAATTTAGTGTATCAAAAATTATATTTATTAATGGCATGAACTCTATAGTTCAATCTAAGTCATTGTATGTGTACGTTTTTTATTTTTGTCAAATTAATCTCGACCTCTCATTCGAACATGATGGATTTTTTCGAAGCTACTGTGATAAAATATAATAGGTGGATCAAAATTCTTCAATTTTATGAGATCTTGCTAGTATTATTTTTAAATACAAATACATATATATCTTACATGTTCATTACAAATAAAAATGGTTAACAATTAACGATGTTTGCAAGTTTTTATCCACCTCTTATAATCCTAATAAATCCCACTAGCGATGTAGGCCAACGTGCAAGCTAACCACTTCCTCAATGCACTGTCAGATGCAATAAAATTCACTAGCACATGCAATTGTGATATCCACATTAGAAAGGTAAGCAAGCACTTTATTGTCGACGTCACATGCCATGCAATCCGACTTACCTTGACATGCAAGTTGTCCACCTCAGCAACGCACTATCAAATGCAATTAAAATCCACTAGCACGCAATTGTGATGTCCATGTCGGAAAGTATTTTATTATGCACGTCAACAAGCCATGCAATCCACTAACATTAATTTATAAAAGTTTATTCCTTCGTACTAATTTTATTCTGGATCATTTCTAGTTCTGGAAGTAGCACATGGGATATACTTGTGATTTATATTTATTTATAACATCAGAGAAGTGAATTCAGGCATCAATATATCACCTTGAGGAAATAGGGGAACAGTGCACTCGGCCCCTCGACGAGAACGTCGCGATTCTCGTGCGGCCACCTCGGGCCCGACCATGCTCGCCGCCGGAGAAATCTTGGCCATCTGGCTGGCAAAAGTTGATTACACGGCAGGGATCAGACATCACCAGCATGAAGATTGTGCGGGACAAGATGATGATCACCTCTTGCTTTTGACATGGTCCTCATCGTGAATGTGGTTTCCTTGTCCACCACCACGCAGGGAATATTGTGGCCTTCGCAGACCATGAAGCTGCTGCTGATGCCGTCGGTGTTGTACTTCTCGATGATGATGCCCTTGGCCCCGCCGTATGATGACGGCTTGCACGGAGCTCGACATCGGTGAAAGGCATACGATGATTTTTCGGTGATGTTTGCGGACTCCAGCTCCTCCTTGTGGCAGCTGATGCAATGAGGAGTGATGAGGAAACTGACATACAATGGTAATTCTCAAGAGAGAGAGTCAGAAATTAGAATATAATTTAAATTAGAACGGCTATGTGATTGTGATCTATTCTATTCTTTTCTTTACAAGAAAATCTATGCACTT
Source organism: Hyparrhenia diplandra (assembly GCA_015847255.1). Lineage (NCBI taxonomy): Eukaryota > Viridiplantae > Streptophyta > Magnoliopsida > Poales > Poaceae > Hyparrhenia > Hyparrhenia diplandra. The sequence goes on along the minus strand of JADLZK010008023.1, from coordinate 125,368 downwards.
TGTGACACATGTGTAGCTTTGTTATCTAAAAACAAATAGCTTTGTCATCTGAAAAAAAAAAAACAGCTGGTGCGTTACCCTTGGAAGTATTGGAGCTCAGCAAAGCCGTCGTTGCTCTTGGATGCCGCTGAGCGGTTGTGGTAATACAATGATTGACCCTGCAAGTGACTCCGTGATCGAACAGAAACAAAGAAAAATGTATGGAATAGCAGTGACGAGTGACGACGAATATATGCTTGTCCTACCACCAGCTTCTCTCCTTCGCCGAGTGTGACGACTGTGGATAAGGTGCGATCAACGGTGGCGGCGGCCACCGTGATGAGCCACGGCAAGTTGTTGTCGACGGACTGCTGCTGCGGGGCCGCTGTTCCCCGCGGAGAACACCAGGGTGATCCCGGCGGTCACGGCGTCCAGCGACTCAATGTCTCCCCGCCGCCTCCCAGCGACAGGGACAGCACGTCGACGCCGTCCCCGATGGCGTCATCGATGGCCGCGATTAATGACGCGCCGCCGCATCTCGTGCCCTCGCCGTCTCGGTCTCGGTAGCACGCCTTGTAGATGGCGAGCCGCGCGCGCGCGCGCCCGCCGCGCGCCAGGCCGGCGGCCAGGCCGTGGTGGCTCGCGTCCCGCACCGGCGAGCCGGCGACCGTCGACGCGGTGTGCGTGCCGTGGCCGTGCGCGTCACGAGGCGACTTGTACTCGTCGGTGCCGTCCTTGCCGTACCACCGCGCGCCGATGACCTTCCGGTTGCAGCTGCTCGCGTTGAACGCCTGGCCGGTCTGGCACACGCCTTTCCACCGTTTCGGCACGGGGCCGTACCCGGTGTCGTCGAAACTCCGGGATTCGGGCCAGATGCCTGCAAGTACATGTATGTCGCCCAATTCTGTGAACCCAAGCTCCGTCTCCGCAAGATTTTACATGAGGCCGACATGATCGAAATAAACCTGAGTCTATGATGCCGACGATGACATCCTCGCCGTACTTGGCCTTCCGAAGGAGCCGTGAAGATGACGCCGACGATGGCTGTTGGCCGTAGCTCATGCCAAGAAAAATCCCAGCTCCGAGTCGTGTGCAGTTTGTGATAAGTGTTAGGCTTCACTCTCACAAACACCAGGGTATCCTACAACATCCATAGATTCGTTATTATCAGTTCATACTGCTAACATGACTTCAATATGTTCAGGCTTTTATTTTTAATTTGTTGGCTCGATCATTTCGGTGGGTGACTACGCACTTCGAAGCTCCTCTGCCTGCGCCTCGGTGAGCTTCGCCGCGAAACCGGAGAATCCGTGCTTGTAGCTGTAGACTATGGAGTTGAGGGCTGCATCCTTGCTGCTCCATGGATGATACAAATGAAAAGGTGAACAGAAAGCCAGCTTATTGCAAATATATAAATGTGCATGAGCCATTACCTCCCAAGAATGGAGGTCAGCGCGGCGTGGTGAGATGACATGACCACGGATGGGTCATCATGCATCTTCCTACCCATGTACACAACGTAGATCGTCGTCTGAGTTTTTCAGGAAGCAGCAGCATCAGTGACACAGGCAAGGACCCTTATTAAGGAAGAGACCAACAGAGACACCAAGCTTCAGGGAGGACGAAAAGGAAATCACACACAAAGCTTACATCGCTTGATGATGATGCATCAGTGTACAGGGGCAGCAGCAGTAGCACGAGGAACCCAAGCACAAGTGAAGATAATGATATATCTTGTGACCATCTCGAGGCCATCTTTGGATTATTCTGATGAGTGCACTTCATATGTGCCTGTGTATTGCATGTGTATATATAGGTGTTTTCGACCAGTGGTAGTATGCCAGTTGTGTCACAATCTGTCTTTAGCACTTTTGCAGCATAATGTTTTATTTTAATTTGGACTAATGATATGTCTGTTATGTGAAGGACCCAACCAAAAAAGGCGAGACACTGTTCCGCAAAGAATTTTGAACCATGAAACTATTCTGCGTCAACTTACAATATTCATTTTGTTGCAGGAAAAGTAGTTGGATTAATACATCTTGCATCAATGCATAAAACAGCTTATTTCACAAAATATATGTCAATCATGAAACAGGTTCCAAAAGTGTTCACAATATTGGCCCCACATGAGCATACTGCACATTAGCGAAAGCACTACACTACCACAAGCATATACTATACCAAACTCCTTTATGAGCATTTTAATAAAAAAATAAGGACAACAATGGAGAGACATGGAAAAAGACGCATCATTGGATGGGTGTGCTCGATCGGGCAAGGAGAGACAGGGAAGAAGGGGGGTCTTAGGTTTTTATACATATATACTTTGGCTATCCAAACTCGACAGCAATATCAACCCAAAAAAAAATCGTCAGCAATATCACATGCCTTGGATTGACACAGGCATATATGGCATATATCATTGACACAGCAACATCGCGCTACAAAACTCCATGTATGAATGTGTTGGGTTCTAGTTATATACCCAACAGGGTTATGTGCCGACGATGGTGATAGGTGGATTTAGGCTGCGTTTGATTGATTGGCCACCATCCTGCATAAGCCTCGGTGCCACAGTTGCATCGTGCGTTTGCTTTGCTGCACCATTTGCCGCTGCCGGAGACTCGTGATCATGCTCATCCAGTTTAATCTTGGTTACCAAATCGTGCCGCAATTGCGGCGGCCGTTTTCTGCACAGCACCTTCGGCAAGCCTTCCCGGACTATACTATAATAAATGCAATGGACTTGTAATCATTTGGAACTAATCAGAAAATTAAAGGGGCAACACCCGACAGCTCTCCAACTTTCTCGTTCTCGCTCTCCCTAAACCCTAGCTGCCGCGGCGCCGCCGCGCTGCCGTCACGCCATCATCATCGCCACAGCTTGCGCGCGCTGCCCTCGCCCGGCGCCCAGTGCCACCGCCCACCATCGGCGCCACCGCCCCAACACCGGCTGCCGCCCGACCGTGCCGCCGCCGCCCCCTTGGACAGCTGTGACCTTTGGATCATTGCCAATTCTAGCACACCCGAGCGATTGTTGGTTCTAGAGTACTGACATCTCTATACATAGAAAGACACAACTATTTGTTTTTTAAAAAAATCGTAAGTCCTTTTATCCCCATGGTCTAGCATATTCGTTCCTCGGGTTTTATGAGATTAGACTATCCGCCTTTGCTGTGCGGGAGGGCATCCGGTAAGCCACATACGGGGTGAAACTGCGGCAGCGGTGCGGTATCATCCACGGTATCCGGCGTGGCTCGCGTTCCTCCAAATGGCGAGCTTCGGGGCCTCCGCCATCGCTAAGCGTGGCGTGGGGCACGCATCGTCCCCTCCACCGGCTAGCGGCGCCTAGAGAGGGAAGGGGATGGAGAAGGGGAGGAGCGCCGCCCGTACAAAAAGACCGCCTAGACGGGGCGCTTGCGCCGCTCGAGATGGGGGAAGGCCGACATCGGTGGGAAGGCCACCGTTTGCTCGTCGCCACCCGCCACGCTTGCCCGAGCCGCGGGGCGCCCGAGCTTGCGGCGGCTTGCCGGACAAACGGCGGTGGTGGGTAATGGGGCGCCGTCCACCGGCGGTGGTGCGCTAATAACGAAATGATTTTAGGTGATCTTTGCAAAATCTTTTCCGTGGCGGCGTACACTTTGCCCGCCATGGAAAATACCCTGATTAAAGGTGACGGGCGCTTTTTATTTACCGTGGCGGGCACATTTGTGCATCATGGGAAATCGTTTTTCCATGGCGGGCTGGATTATAAGGCCCGCCGCGATAAATCGTGGCCCAGCTAGCGAAGCCCATTTCCAATCTCTTACCGGGTTTATATAAATTGAGGACTTAGGGTTGAAGCCACCACGCAGCAGCAGTTACCGTCCCGCATCCACTCTCCCAACTCTCCCCTCGCGCGGACTCTCTCCCTCCACTCTCTCCCCTCCACTCTCCCAACTCTCCCCTCACGGGCGGCCACGGCCGGCCGCCCGGCGTGCCTCTTACGCTCTTGACCTTCTCTGTGTGCCTCTTACGCTCGGTGAGGCATCGGGGCGACGGACATGGTGGGGCGGATCCGGCCTCCCTCTTGCTCGTCGGCGGTCGATCCGGCCTCCTCCTCCTCCCGGCCGGGGGATCCTAGCCCCTCCACCTCGGTGGCCCGCGGTCGGCCCGTCCTCCTCCCCGGCGGCGGATCCGGCCACCTAATCCCCTGGCAGCGGCGGAACCGGCCCGGTCCTCCTCCCTCGGCGGCGGATCCGGCCTCCTCCTCCTCCCGGCGGCGGATCGGCTTTGTCCTCCCTCCCGGTGGCGGATCCGGCCTGCTCCTCCTCCCGGCGGCGGATCCGGCCCCCAGCCGGCGTGAACAATGGCGACCCGGCCAGGCGGATCCCTAGATGGCGGCGGCGGTGCTGTCCTAGATGGGCTCAACAGGCCCATGGATGGGCTTGGCGGCTTGTCTAGGGTTTTACGCTTTTTTTTTTTTTTCGAACCATTTACCATGGCGGGCGTCCTAATGTGTCCGCCATGGATGGGCTCATTTACCGTGGCGGGCATTGTTGTCCGCCCGCGCAAAATATCATTTGGTTACTAGTGGTGGCATGCCTCCTCACCGCTTACCAAGCGGGGCTGGGGCCCGGCGTCGTGCGCGGATGACTTAGGAGAGGCTGGAAGCTCGCCGGCCTCGCGCGCCACTCAGCGGCCTCCTGCCCGCCCGGCTTGCGCGACGGAAGCGTGTCGCGGGAGGCCGTGCGAGGGGATTTGTCGCGGAGGGAAGCGGTTGCGGGCGCGTCCTCGCCCGGCTAGGCTGGGTGTGCGCCGCCCGACTCCGTCCGGGGACATTGTCCTCGGCGTGCTCGTGAAGACACGCCGCCTAGAGAGCGGGCGGCGGCACGGCCCAACAGCGGCGTGGAGATCGCGCCGCCCTCTAGTCGGCCGCCGAGGCCCGCCGCCCGAGTAGGGAGCGGGGGTGGCTGGACCGGGGCGGGGCCAGGGGCGATGGCCATCTCCGGCCACCCCCGGCGCCCTACGGAGGGGGAGCAAGGGTCCGAGATAGGGGTAGGTGGAGGGGATTCATTTTTGGGTGGGCCCCACACGTCAGCCTCTGGGTAAAATAGATTTGAGTAAGAAAAGTTCTTGACTGGGATACAGATGATGAGATATAAAGGATGATGGGTGTGGAAGAATTGTATATAGATGAGAGAGTCTTAATGACCGGGATCTATAGAGAAAGGAAATAGAGGGACATGAGTGCGGATAGCCTTAGGATCACCATGCTAGTCAGCTAGTCCAAATAAGTGTGGGACATACAATTCATAAACCTTTTAAAAAGTTAGCACCTCGATCTCTGGTTGACTAACTTTCTAGTGGCTATGACGAGCAATGTTTTTATTCGCTTATCTCTTCTAGAAACTTTATAGCGATATATGAAAAGAAGATCTGGTGTGTAATTAGAAATCTGATTGGGACCCCCGACTTGAAGAAACATTGGACCAGGCCAATAATGCAACATCGGCAGACAGATATGTACACAGACAGTGAGACAGCACTGGCCTGCTGTCACGACCCAGGAAATAGGGCCCTGGGAGGACAGGCCCGGCGGCCCAAGGGGCGCCGGGCGCCGCCCCCACAGGCTGTGGCAAGCCGCCCCCCCGTCCCCCCCTTCCGCGGATTCTTCGGCAACTAATTCGGAGATAAAGGAGGAAAATATCTAGGATTATCTTTAGGTGTTTTGGTGTGCAAGGGGTTATCTCATCTATAAGGGAGACCCTTATTAGGAAATAAATAAATAGGACATGCTTGTAAAAGGTATTCCAATCTATAAGGAAACCTTTAGAGAGATTGCTTGAGATACAAGTCCCAATAGCCGGGCTATATAAGTAAGGGTCTCAGTAATCAAGCCGGGGCAACAAGCAAATAAAGAATTTTTATCCCATCTTCCTGCTTCCCCTCTTTCCCACGCGCGCCGGCCAAGCGCCAGCCCGCCGCCTCAGCGCGTTTATGCGGCGGCAGCCGCCGCCAGTCCACCGCCACCATCGTTCCCATCCTCCTCCTCTTCCACCAACCTCTCAATCTACGTGTCGGTTCCGCCCAATCTAGCTGGTTCCTGACACCTGCTGATGGAGAGACGGATCAGAAGAGCTCGGGCCAGAAAGGCATAAATCCATGTGAAGCACAAGCACTAGTAGCCTAAGCCTACATGTAAAATAGGAAAAATTCTATATGTAAAAATATTAATATCTGTAAATGTCTTACGAAAGCATGTTTCATGAAATCGAATCATACCTATTGAATACTATAAATATTATTTTTAATATAAAGTGGGTAAAGTTGATCTGATGTTGTAATTAAAATGCATGCTTTTAGTATGGCGAGGGAGACTGCAGGGAGTATATGTTATTCGCCTTTTCTAAAGACGCATTTTTTTTTTTTTTTTTTTTGAACTCAGGGCTTTCATTACTCATTAGCTAACAACTTCGTTAGCGACAATTACATCCACACCGTCCGGAAGAGAAACCAAAACGATATCCTCCCCTTCAGTACAAGAATACCCCAAACTAGCCAGCGTATGAGCTGCTTCATTACACGATCTACTCACATGGACACAAACAAAATAACTAAAATTAACTGAAGCAAGGAACTTGATCTCCTCAATTAGGAACCCCATACTTGAATTATCATATTCTTCCGAATTCGTGAGCTTTAACGACCTCTTGCGAATCGGTTTCAAGATGAGTTTTGCAATTCCCATATCAGCTGCACTCAAACTCCTTGAAGACCGGCTATCAATTACGCCGGAAAGCACTAAGCGGATTATCAACCTTGCCACGACCGGCCATCAATGCCTCTCCAAAGATCATCTCGATCGAGAAAAACCCCACGCTCCTTCCTTCTCATTGGGCATAAACGACCCATCGGATTCGATTTCAAAGATATCGGACGGTGGTTTTCTTCCAACGCTGCTTCACTTGATAGCTTTGAAGTTTTGGTTGTATATTCAGCTGGACGGTTTCATGCATATACCATTCAATATGTCGGCGATCACCTCTCGAGGTCTACGCTTGTTTTCCTCTCTTATTCGGGTTATGCGCCCGTCCCATATGAACCATAGGTCGATGATCGCCGGTTCTTTCTTGAACTCCTTCGCTTCAATATCCACTCCGTGACACTATATCGGCAAAGAGAGAAAGCAGCCATGATCTGTCCGCTCATTCTCCATGCCTAATAATTGCCATATTTTCTTTGCCAACTTGCATTTGAAAAACAAATGACCTCCATCTTCACCCACATGCCCACAAACCGGACACTTTTGATCAATTTTCATACCTCTTCGGATTAGGTTGCTCCTTAAAGGATGGCTTGTTGTGAGAGAGACGCCACAAGAAGTGCCTCGATCTTGCTTGGGCATTTAAGTTTCCAAATCGCCTTCGGACACCTTTGCCATCCTGCCCACTTCCTCCTTGCCCATCTGCATTTCTTGTATAACGTGCATTGTCGCGGCTCACTCAGACGCACTCTTGACACTAAATCTCCCGTGCTTATCAAAATGCCAAGCCAGGGTATTAGGTCTCCCCACCATGAGTCGGAATTGCTAAGATAACCTCAGCTTCTTCCTCCCAAAAAATATCTCTGACTAGTTGGGAGTCCCAGGTCCCGGTATATGGATTCAGCAAATCCGCAACCTCCGTCAATAGGGTGGATCTTCGTGGACTGAATGGGCGCCTACCTGAGTCGCGTGGCAGCCAAGGATCTGTCCAGATTTTCAACCCCACCCCATCTCCAACTCTCCAAATAATTCCTGTTTCATAACCTCAACCCCTCTCGAGAATACTTAGCCGGGGAATATGACATCCCCGCTTTTGGTCTAGCATCAAGGATCGTTGTCGTTGGAAAATATTTTGCCTTGAGAATTTGTGCACAAAGTGACTGGGATTACTGCCACGACCGCCACCCCCTCGCTAGCAAGCATAGCCATATTAAAATGGTGGATATCTCTGAAACCTAAACCCCCTTCTTCCTTGGGTTTTAGCAATTGGTCGACAGCCAGTGAATTTTATGCTTGCCCTCTTGATTATTCCACCAGTATCTGCATATCATTGCACTTATCTGGTCACATAGGGTTTTTGAGAGATCAAAACACCCCATAACAAATGTGGGAATGGCTTGAGCGACAGCCTTGATCAATATTTCCTTGCCGCCCCATGAAAGAAATTTCTCGACCATCCTTGAATTCTCTTCCATATCCTATCCTTCAAGTGTTTAAAGTATCGGCCTTGAATGCCCAACATGCACATGCATCCCCAAGTATCTCTCATTCATTGCTTGTTTTGTTACTTGCAAAAGATTCACGCGACTTTCTTCCTTTGCTTTGATCGCCCGTGTTTTGCGACTAAACATAATAGCTGATTTGGTCTTATTGATCATCCGACCGAGCACTCCTCATATAGTTGGAGGATTCGCATCAGTTCCCTGCAATCCCCTTCTGTAGCGCGAACCAGTAACAACGAGTCGTCGGCAAACAGAAGGTCTGATATGCTTGGTGCACCATTACAAACCCTCACTCCAGCTAGGAGCCCATTGTTCTCTCCTTGCTTCAGCAAAGCCGAGAAAGCCTCTGCGCACAACAGGAACAAATAGGGTGATAAAGGATCCCCCTGTCTCAGTCCCCTCTGAGGCACAAAAATTTCAGACAAATCTCCATTCACTTTGACTTGGTATCTCACCGTTGTCACACAATTCATAATTAGTTGTATCCACCTATCATCGAAACCCATCTTTTTCATCATTTGTTCCAAAAAGCGCCATTCCACTCTATCATAAGCTTTACTCATGTCAAGTTTAATAGCAGCATGCCCCACATTACCCTCTCTTTTATTCATCATGAAATGAGTGATCTCATAAGCAATCAGTATATTGTCAGAAATCAAACGGCCTGGGACAAAGGCACTTTGGTTTGGAGTGATTATATCTGGGAGGACTTGCCGCAGTCTATTTGATAGTACTTTTGACACCACTTTGTACACAACATTGCATAAACTTATAGGTCTAAGATCAGTCACCTTGTCAGGCTTATTCACCTTTGGGATGAGAGCGATGATAGTGTCATTCCACCCCCTCGGGGCATCGCCCACCATTCAAAGACGGCAAGAACTTCTTACGTCATTTGGTCTCGAACAGGTCCCAATTCTTCTTGAAAAAAATCGATGGCATACCATCGGGACCCGGCGCTTCAAATCACCAATGGCCTCCAAAGCCATCTTGACTTCTTTGGCTGTAAACTCCTCCAAGAGACCAATGTTCATCTCCTCCGTGACCCCGGGATTAACAAATTAAGCATTTCTTTGTAATCGCTGATCATCCGAGCCGCACTGTGGTGAAAAAGCGCAAAAAATAGTTAGTTATAAGCTCCTTCTTCTCTACTTCCTCCACCGCCCAACCCCATTCTCCTTCTTTAAATTCCCTATCCTATTCTTCCTTCTCCTACTAGAACAAGCATTGTGAAAAAAAGAGGTATTACGATCGCCAAATTGCAGCCAATTTGTATGAGCACGCTGCTTCCAATATATATCTAGCTGCTCCTCTAACCTATCCACTTTGAACATCCACACCGCCTCCTTCTTCAAAGACTCCTCACTAATAAGAACTTTTCTCCATTTTTCTAGTTCTTTTCTTGCTTTTTTAATTCTTTTCTCCAGATCACCAAGTACATTTACACTCCAATCTTTGAAGCTTGCTGCCACACTTCTAATCCCCTCCGCCAAGCATCTACTCCCCTCCTCATTACTCCAAGCTTCTTCAATTACTCCCCTACACCCCTCCTCCTTTAACCAATTTGCTTCAAACATGAACCCCGGTCTTCCCCTACCCATCTTCTGAAACATTTCGGTTTCAATGACCACCGGTCTATGATCCGAATGGTAAGTGTCTCCGTTCTTCACATGCACTAACGGGAACATCATCCTCCATTCACCGTTGGCAACCGCACGATCAATCCTCTCTCGGATATGAGTATCCCCCTTCATTTGTTTATTCCTCCAAGTAAAAATATCTCCCGAAAAACCCAAGTCCTCCAGTTCACACATCTCCAGAGCCCCCTTGAACTGATCCAAACACGATTGTGGTCTTGGAACACTACCCTCCTTCTCGTGATGGAACAAAACTTCATTAAAATCACCTGCACATAGCCACGGCAGAGAATCCTCATCCTCCTCTTTTAGACTCTTCAGCACCTCCCATGTTTTATTTTTTATTTCCGGCTCACCATATATTCCAGTGAACCTCCACTTACCACCCCCTGTCTCCTGGACCTCCAGATCGATGTGGTTCTTTGATTTGCTTCACAAAACCACACTAATCCCACTCCGCCATAACACTGCAATTCCCCCCCTTTTCCTTCACAGTCCCACCACCACCATGTTTCCCATGCTCGATTTTTGTTTGAAAAACAACATCCGCTTCTCATCCATTTTGGTTTTGGACAAGAAGAGAATGTCAGCTTCCTCGGCACCCTGGCACCGGAGAAGCCCACGAATGCCGGGGCGTTTCCCAACCCCCGACAGTTCCACGCCAAGAGCTTCATATCTTCTCGCAGGACCGGTCCGCCGGCCCCGCTGTATACTCAACGACATTGTCAGCACCCATCTTCACCGACTTCTCCTTTCTAACCTCATCAATCTCCATCTCATTCTCATTCTCCCTATTTCTCTTTGCCCTCCCCACCTAGCAGACCGCGCACCCGCCTTGTCTCCCTCCACCTTCGCCTCGCTTTGGCGTTTGAAACGTTTTCCAACCACCTTTTCTCCATTCACCGCCCCTTAGCATCTATATCACATGTGACCGTCAAGTTTCTCTCCTCACCATTCTTCTCCACACTGCGGCAAAGCGATATCGAGAATCGAAGGCGACTTCTTTCCATCGATTCACACTGTACCAACAAGCATCTTATGCAGTATCACCTCCTTTGCCGCCCCCTCTATCTTTTTGAGGGCTTGACGCCCCAGACTCAATCAAGCTTGCCTCCTTCACCCGACTTGTCATCTTCCATCTTTCTCCAACTATTAAACCGCTACCCCTTCCCCCTTTCTTCCCCCAAACCTTCCATCCGGTCACGGATCCACGTCCCCCTTATTCACCTTCCAAGGCAGCTGCGAGTGATTGTTGCTGCCCCAACTTCCGTTGTTATCCGAAGTAACGCTTCTTCTCCGGAATGAAACAGAGAATCTTTGAGAACCGTTGAGCCTCTCCCTTCAAAAACGTAACCTCACAAATTTTATCGTGTGTCCAATGATGCCACACGTATAACAAAACTCCGGCAAGAATTCATAGGAGAGGGACACCAAATTATCTTCTCTTCCTCCCCGGACCCCCTATCCAAATGAGACTCCTCTCATCGGGGGTTTCACGAATGTCGAGGCGAACCTTGATTCGTAGGGATTCACCAAAAGCCGGCCATCATCATCTGCATCCACCTTCACCACCTCTCCAACCAGCTCCCCGATCTCCTCCCCTGCTGCCCTATTCATCGGGCCCAAAGGGAGTTTTGACACCACGATCCAAATTGGAACAGATATGAACTCGATCTCATCCACCATCTTTTCACCATCGAACTCCGCTACCACAATGAGATCTTTGCCAAACATCCACGGTCCATCTTCCATCGCCCTCGGCTTCCCGATCCTTGTAAGAAAGTAATCAAGAATCGATTCTCCCCATCGCCTTGCATTCGATTCCCTTCAGCGGGCACCACACGGTCCCCAACGCCGCCGCCAAATTCTCGCATCAACGGTTTCTCCGCCAAAATCTTCCCCATCGCTGAGGAACTCGCGGCTTCACCGATCTTCCTCCTACATCTCCGATCTTGAGGTATTTTTCTCCGACGCCGTCGACTTCATCTTCTCCATCATTCCGATCACCTTGTCCGCCTGCGGCGGCGTCCATCGAATCGGACCGCATACCTAACACCTGCCGTAGGGTTTTGGAAAGAAAGAGAGAGACAAAGATTGGCTAGCAAATATGTGGGGGCACCAAAAACGTAGGTGAAAGCAACTCGGGAACAAGAATTTGGGAGTGGAATTGTGAAACAGATTTGAAGAGATCCGATCACAATGGAGAAAAGGAAGAGGGCGAGATCATCGTAAAACCCTAGACCGACCTCGAAGTCGCCGAGGCGCCGAGACTTTAACGGAGTTCGTTGCTTCTAAGACGCATTTGCCATACCTAGAGTGTAGAGTCAACGGTCAAAGTCTTTTTTTTTTTTTTAAGAATTTGTTATTAGCATAATAAGATGCCATGAAATCGTTTTTCCATGGCGGGCGGATTATAAGGCCCGCCACGGTAAATCGTGGGCCCAGCTAGCGAAGCCCATTTCCAATCTCTTACCGGGTTTATATAAATTGAGGAGTTAGGGTTGAAGTCACTCACGTAGCGGCGGTTACCATCCGCATCAACTCTCCCAACTCTCGCCTCACACAGGACTCTCTCCCTCCACTCTCTCCCCCTCCACTCTCCCCTCACGCGGCCGACCATGGTGGCCACTTTGGCATGCCTCTTACGCTCCTCACCTTCTCTGTGTGCCTCTTACGCTCCGGTGAGGCATCGGGCGGCCGGACATGGTGGGGGCGGATCTAACCTCCTCTTGCTCGTCGGCGGTGGATCCGGCCTCCTCCTCCCCGGCGAGATCCGGCCCCCTCCCACCTCGGTGGCCCCGGGTCGGCCGTCCCTCCTCCCCCGCCGTCACCACCTACTCCCGGCGCGGTGGATCCGGCGGCGTCCTCCGACTTTGCGGCGGATCCGGCCTCCCTCAGACTCCGGCGGATCGGCTTCCCCTCCTCCCGAGGCGGCGGATCCGGCTCGTCCTCCTCCCCGGCGGCGAATCCGGCCTCCTGCTCCTCCCGGTGGCGGATCCGGGCAACCGGCATGAACGGCGATGACCGACGGCGGATCCACGGATGGCGGCGGCCCGGTCTTTGCCATAGATGGGCTCGGCGGGCCCATGGATGGGCTTGGCGGGCCTATCTAGAGTTTCTGCTGTTTTTATTTTTTCGAACCATTTACCGTGGCGGGCGTCCTAATGTGCCCCCACGAATAATTGATTTACCGTGGCGGGCATTGTTATGCGCCACGCCAAAATATCATGATTTACCGTGACCTTAGGGGGGTGACGGGCTCATATGTCCACAACGCAAAATCAAAATGGCCCGTCGCGCCAAAATCATTTGGTTACTAGTGGTGGCATGCCTCCTCACCGCCAGCAAAGCGGACCGCCGGGCCCGGCGTCACTGCGGATGACACGGGAAGACCGGAAGCTTCGCCCGGCCTCGCGCGGCCCACTCAACGACCTCCGCCCACCGACTTGCCGCGACGGAGGGCGTGTCACGGGAGGCCGATGCGGGAGGATCTGTCGCCACGAGGGAAGTCGGCCGCGGGCGTGACCTCCGCCCGTGGCGAGCTCCGCCCGGCCGAGGGTGCACGCCACCGACTCCATCCGCGGGGACATGGTCCTCGGCGCGCTCGTGAAGACACGCCGGCCAGAGGGGCGGGGCGGCGGCACCAGCGGCAAAGGCATGGAGATCGCGCCGCCCTCTCGTCGACTATCGAGGCCCGCCGCCCGAGTAGGGAGCAAGGGGGTGGCGGGACCGGGCGGGGGGGGAGGCGGCGGCCATCTCCGCCACCCCGCCGTCGACAGAGGGAGCGGGGGTCCAGAGAGAGGTGGGGGAAGAGAGAGAGGTTGGTGGAGGGGATTCATTTTTGGGTGGGCCCCACACGCGCCTCTAGGTAAAATAGATTTTTGTGTAAGAAAAGTTGCTGACTGGGAGAGGATGAGATATAAAGGATGATGGGTGCGGAAGAATTGTATATAGAGGAGAGAATCTTAATGACCGGGATCTATATATAGAGAGGAAATAGAGGGACATGAGTGTGGACGGTCTTAGGATCACCATGCTAGTCAGCTAGTCTAAATAAGTGTGGGACATACAATTCATAAACCTTTTTAAAAGTTAGCACCTCGATCTCTGGTTGACTAACTTTCTAGTGGCTATGACGAGCAATGTTTTTTATTCTCTTATCTTTTCTAGAAACTTTATTTATAGCGATATATGAAAAGAAGATCTGGTGTGTAATTAGAAATCTGATTGGGACCCCCCACTTGTAGAAACATTGGACCAGGCCAATAATGCAACATCGGCAGACAGATATGTACACAGACAGTGAGACAGCACTGGCCTGCTGATGGAGAGACGGATCAGAAGAGCTCGGGCCAGAAAGCCATAAATCCATGTGAAGCACAAGCACTAGTAGCCTAAGCCTATATGTAAAATAGGAAAATTTCTATATGTAAAAATATTAATATCTGTAAATGTCTTACGAAAGCATGTTTCATGAAATCGAATCATACCTATTTAATTAATACTATAAATATTATTTTTAATATAAAGTAGTTAAACTTGATCTGATGTTCTAATTAAAATGCATGCTTTTTAGTATGAAGAGGGAGACTGCAGGGAGTATATATATTATTCGCCTTGTTCTAAGACGCAATTGCCATACCAAGAGTGTAGAGTCAACAGTCAAAAGTCTTGTTTTTAAGAATTTGTTATTATTAGCATAATAAGATGCTTATATGTGATCTGTGGTTAAACACGTTTACATAAAGTATAATAAGAGGCTGATATGTGGTTGGCACTTTGCTTTTTTCGTTAGCTTGCCTTTATAGGGGTATCCTTTGTTGCGCTAAAGCTGTAATCATTAGATAGTTGACTACTGCATGTGTATACGGTTCCAGAATAGTTTTTTGAAGAAAAAAAAAAAATTACATGCATAACTTTTGTGCTTGTTCCGTACATGTTTGCATTAGTAGAAGTAGACGTCATCGATCCAGTCACAGGCAACGGAGCTTATGTACATGATGATTCAAGACGCACTAGACGTCATCGATCCATAGTTAGGACTCGATATCATCAGAGCAATTGTTAGCGTCAACTCCCTCCTCTCTGTTGCTCGGTGAGTATTGTCCATGACAATGATAGAACAAACCTGAGGTGCCGGTGACCCCTCTACTGTCTGTGTGTGAATGAATCAGCGAGCGAGACACGCAGACCAGGAGTCGTGCCGCCGTTTGACGTTTTGTATATAATATATATAGTTGGCCATGTGCAGTTTTTCCTAGAAATAATTTTTTTATTCATATCCATTTTACTATGTATCTAATGTTTAAAAGCATAGATGTACCAAAAAAAAGTAAAAGCTAATTACGTGATAAACTTGAATGCTAAAAGTACTCTTATTTTTAGGACATTCTGACAGCTTAGAGATCAACTGCAAAAAGCCTTTTATGTGCACAATCTTGGATTTTTTCTTTTTTATTTCGAAGCAACGCAATGCAATCTTGCATTCAGTGGATGCGTTATTTTTGTGGTTAGTCAATTCATAATGTAATTGTGGTTAGTTGATGTATGTCTTTCGAAATTTAGATTTAGTATGTCACAAAATACATGTAACTACGAACCTTTTTATAACTAGAGCAATACCACAAAGGGTGCGATAGGACTAGAAAGGCTAAGATTTCTCACCATAAAATTTTAGAGTATCAATTCACATACTAGTGTAGGACTGGGTAACAGTCTCAGTTTCTCAACGAGGATTGTCAATCAGGGACTAGACCTTTAGTCACAATTTGTATTACCAACCATGACTAAATGCCCCTCAGGCCTTGCCCTGCGGTAGGTACGTTTAGTCCTGGCGGGTGTTTCCAGCCGTTACTAAAATGTTATTAAGTGATAAGCGACGTTTCCGCCGCCGACGAGGCGCCAATGGTGACTTCGGGAATCTCCAGATCTGCCGAGTGCTCAGTCCTTCGGAGGTGCTCATAGGGGTAGGGTTTGCATAGTGTGTTCATAGGGGTGAGTGTGCGTGCGTGTTGTGAGCATCAGCGTTGTCTTGTGTATTTCTCAAAAAAAAAAAAATATGACATCACTTGTCGGGCCCAAACCCCCCTTCACTACCGGAAAATGAACCGGCAGTAGAGAAACGGTAGTGATGACTCTTTGTGATCACTCCCGGTGGGATACCCGGCAGTGTCGTCCTCTTAAAAAAACAAAGACAAAGGGCACCAAGCATGCTCCATGCATGCCGCACTTTGAGCATGCTCGCTATCCCCATCCGTTATCCGCTACCATGGTGGCTGGCTATCGCTGCTACTGCCATCAAGCACTTCATTCAAGAACAAATTCGTACACCACAAACAAAGAAGAGATTTAACACATCACGAATTAACTCATTCATAAATCTATTCATAAATTACAAATAAAGGAGCAGGGCTCAACACATCACAAATTCGCGCATAGGAAAGAGAGACAAGAGGGAAAATCTTGAGTCCAGGAAGCCGGCAGCGTTACTTCTCCTCCGCCATGCCCGCATCCGCTAGATCTTGCCCCACGGCACCATAGCAAAGGTTAGTTACTTATTAGGAGAAAAAATCATAGAGGAACTAAAAAATAGAAGGAATTGAAGAGCGGAAGGAACACAGCAAGAGGGGATGCATAGATGTAGGACGTATCGGCATGCACGCACCATATCAAAGATTAATTATTTATTAGAAGAAAAAATCACAGAGGAACTAAAAATAGAAGGAATTAAAGAGCCGAAGGAACACAACATGAGGGCATGCATGGATGTAGGGCGTACCGGCAGCCATCGACCATCGCTTCTCGCGTATCCGTCCGTCCGAGATCCACGGCGCGAAGTGGATTTGAGGACAGTGTGAGAGAGGAGAAAAAGGGGGAAACACGCAAGAAACAAGTCAGTATTCATGGAGAGATGGATCGAACAAATCAGTATTCAATATTTCAATAGACAAGCATGCATGTTGACACCGGCCCCGGCACCGTCGCGTGCCTCATGGGTGGGGATTCGACTCCATCTCGCCTCTAGCCCCGGCGATTTGGCTCGGCGGTGGATTCGGCGGGGCCATCCCCGGCGGCGGCGGACGATCGATGGAGGAAGCCGAGGGAGGGCCGCAACATGCACGAGGGAGGAAGAGGAAGTGTATCGGTGCATGGAGGGGAGGGAGAGGAGAGGCTGGCGCCGGCGCATGTGGTTCTCTCTCTTCACGGCATGCGAGAATGAGTGGTTGACAAACCGGGGATGCGGTTGGGGAGGTACGATATTTTTCGAGAAGCGCCCACACGAGGCGAAGTTAATGAAGATGAAAGAAAATTTCGGTCCGAGTCCATATATTTCTGCCGGGTTGGCTAATACAACCGACAATCGGTAGAGTTTCACTGCTGGAATTGTTTATACCACCGGCAAAGGATCGAGTTTCACCGTCGGATCTTGGCCAGTCCCAATTATTTTTGACTGGCCAGTCCCAATTATTTTTTGACTTTAAAGCCACAAAAAGGCCTTCATTGCCGGTGGACTGGATTTCGGGAGTGATGCCGGCGGTAGTCATGACTGAATCGTAGTAGTGTGGGATTAGAGGCTGCGACACTATTCGGCGTATTCGTTTTGGGCAACAAACTTTAGTTGTCCCAGTTGGAGACGCCAATTGAAAATAATCCTTTCTTGGCCCCTAGTTAGAAAATGACTGAAACTAAAGCTTTGAACCTAAAGTCTTTTCTCTACTATCAACTCCCTCCTAGGGCTAAGTCATTCGGGCCTTTCGGCGAGAATATGATACATTTAGACATTCTCACACAGCCAATCCCCTAGCCCTTTCTTTTCGCCACGCTAACTACTCCCTCCATACTTGAAAAGAAAGACGTTTAGGACAGCGACGCGATCTCTAAAAAACAACTTTTACTTGTTTTTTCTATAAAAATATTTATTGAAAAGTTATATATGTATATCCATGTTTTAGATAGCGCGCTATGATATTTAGCGGCAGCTTTGTTCTCGACGCCGTTGCCGCTATAGCGGCCGCTATAGCGCCGCTATGGCCGCGTTATAGCGCGCTATTTGCAAGGTAGCGTCAACATGCAGTTCAAGCTATAGCGCCGCTATAGCGCGCTATTTGTTTCGAATAGCAGGAAATCAGGACAAGTGTATAATTATAATTTGGTAAGTGATAATAATAACCATATAATGAAGTTCTCATGCTCAAAACAAACAACCATGAAGGCATCAAGTCAAGTACATAAGCAAACAACCATAAATTTATTGAAATCACTCAATCATTTAGGCTAGGTTGATCAATTTGCCAATAGCGCCATAATAGCGTGCTATGACGCTATTTGAGCTTAGCGGCCGCGATAGCGCGCTATAACGCCAATAGCGCCGAATAGCTTCAAAAAGTGCAATTGCGTAGCGCGGGCTGCTCTATTGGCCATAAATACGGCTATAGCGCCGCTATATAGCGCTATTTAAATCGTGGATGTATATTTTTATGAAAGTAATTTTCAAGACAAATCTATTGATATGATTTTTCACATTTCCAAACTCAACGACTTAAAAAATATTAATGATTTATATTCTTAATATTTGACCCAAACCTTATCCAAAACATCTTCCTTTTCCAACATGGAGGGAGTATGGTGGATGATATTGTGGTTGACTAGGGTCCACTTTCTATTCCCAATCCCAGCAGAGAGACAACAATCGACAATGGTGGCGATGAGACGACGACTAGTAAAAGCTGCCTTATCTTTTATTTAGGAACTGCTTTCAATTCACTAGTATATTAGCAGCTAAAATTAGTACTAGCAAATCCAAAAAATGGTAATTATTAGTCTGGCTAATAAACTATTTTGTAACGACCATCATATTTTTTTTCAATAGGGGAATAAAGTTTGAGCCTCTACCATTTGAAAATGGTACACAACTAAGAGTCAATATTACAAAAGAATACCATGAGACAAACAAACCCAAAAAAACACACGAAACAAAGTAGTAGCATATCTTTAGTCCAAAGCGGGGGCACTAGACACACCTAACCAGTTTGAGAAATTCCAACCAAACTTATCACTAGTAGAAAACGAGGTTTAATCTCGGATGTGTTTTACACTACAAGCGAGCAAGTCAATTAAAACCAGGACTAGAGCTCATATTAGTCCCGATTGGCACTACCAACTGTTGGTATTTATTAAGTGCAAAAAGAATATAAAGGGGTTCCGCAAGCGCACGTAATAAAAAATACCATTGTAGCTTTTACCCGGGAGTATTCCGAGTAACGTTATTTATATTTTCCACGAGGGGAAGCAAGGGTAAAGACTATGATAAATCAAAATCATGTATCTACTAACTTAATATACCAACTAAACTAAAGTGAGGGGGTAAATAATGTATATGATATGTATGATAATTAATAGCATTTAACCAGAGAATATTATAATATAGAGTAGATAACTAGGTCGAGAGGACAACGGGAGAGATCTAGGTTCCTGAATACTTCTCTAGTACTTTGGTTCTATGATAACAATTATTCTAATACACTTTGGAGCAGCGGTACCGTCCCGATCCTCGAAAAAGACTGGGAAAGGGTGATCGGGGAAGGCCGCCAAAAGCTCTCTGAGAAACACCAACCCGAACGTGGTGGATTACAAAGACCGACAGGTCTGTCACCCCCGGGCTACCACAACTAACCGTGGATTGGGCGCAACCTCGGGTAACCTATAGCCTAGACACCACGCCACACTATAAATTACTACTCTAGCTACCTAGCATAACTAGAGCCCTCAATACGAGCGGAGATCCCATGCAATAGTATAATAACTATATCAATAACATGAAAGGCATAAAAGTACTAGAAAAGATATATCTAATTATGGCATAAAGTCTAATAGAGTTGAAATACAAAGATATACCCGTAACGCCGAAGACTTCTCCAGAACCGAACGCAGCCCGCTCTCCCTAACTCTCTACTAGATCTATTCTATTACATTGTAGCTGTCTAATCTAATTCTCCAGGCGTCGTGCCTCCATCTGATGAGATATGTATCAGATGCCCTGAAAGGGGGGTCTGGGGGTCTCTTTATATAGTCCGGAGGAGGTGCCAGGTGTTGGATCTAAATCCATCTCGTGCTCCCACCGACGCCCTCGGATCAAACCGACATTAAACGGGTGGATTAGATTGCGTCTTAGAGTCGGGTTGAGGAAGCTTTTGAAGCGGGGCTTGCTTGGCGCGCGGGGCAGCCGATCGGCCTGATTATTGGGCCGATCGGCCCAGAGGGTGTCCCACCCTGGGTCCCGCGGTGCGTCGTGGCTTCTGGAGTCTTCTAGATGATGTTTTCTTGGGTGTTAAGTTTCGTTCACGCCGGGTGTAATCCGAGCCTTCTAGACTTGTTTCGAGTTGGATTGCGCTTCAAATTCTACCGTTTTCCTGTTAAGTCCCTGCAAATCACAACTTTACCAAAACTCATGGAAATCATTAGTATAAACCCCTAATAAGGTTATCTAATTATATCTTAGTCCTTTTCCATGTTTAGTTGACAATTAAAAGTATACGTTAACATGTGTCAACACCAACCGACTAAAGTTATCTCGAGCAACAAAGTGAGCGGCATTATTCACCGGGAGGGAGACTTTAGTCCCGGTTTTTGACCCCAACCAGACTAGAAGCTAACCCTTAGTCCCAAAGGTGCGTATTCACCACTGGGACTAAATATTTAGTCCCGGTTGAGAGTAGGACTGAACTAAAGGTTTAGGGTTTGGTCCAGTGAGAATATCCAACCGGAACTAAATCTTTTTTTTTTTTTTTTTTGAAGTTTACTTTGGCAACAACCTTTTTACGTAAGAGACTCCGACACTTTTAACGTATCCACCACCATCCTTAGCGTAATATGTAGGAAAGTGTAATATATAGGAAAGCGCATATGTAGGAATTACTTTTTAAGCACTGGAAAGTACTCTCGGTTTTCTCATATTCAAAATTGTTTTTCACTTATTTATAGATTTGCCATCCGTATTCAAATGATTATATCTTTTGCGTTTTAATTTCGATTCGATCCTCTCTAGTTGTTTTACATTCGTATTTAACTTTACTACATGCTCATGCTACTGTTATAACTAATTTTAAGTGTTAAAATTGGAGGTTAGATTTAATTAATTTTCATGATTCTTTGGTCCATGTGCTTTCCAAAGTATTGTATTGGCCTTAAACGTTTTCTCAGGCTAGCGGGTGCCTTGTGTGAAGGAACCACCAAGTTTGAGATTTTTCTGAATTGGTTTAGTAGTTTTTGAGTTTAATTGAATTACCGCGTGACTTCACCCAATAATTATACGTTGAACTGAGTACACCTCCTAAAAGATCCGCAGAACGGTGCCAAACTTCGCTAGACGGTCTCTTATGCCCTAGAAGACAAAACTTTCGGTGGCCGATGCCAAATTATTTTGTTTTCAATATGTAATTCACCATATTTTGTCTCACGTGGCACGAAGAAAATACAATAATACAAATAATGATCGAAAAAAACCTAAGATCTTGCGTGGGATCATATCTTGATGAGTTCTAACGGGGAACATTAGTGCCCTAGATCAAGATGACACAACGCTGCATTTCCCCATGGATGACGCCACCGGTGCTTTCGTGACCATGTGAGTTGCACATGCCTGGGGAAATGGCGCAGCATGGTGGCTTCTAGTGTCGTTGGTACCGGCCAACTCTACCAAGACACCAAGAATCCATAACGAGAATAATACCCCCTGGATATGCAGTGAGTGAGTTCGACGGGTTTTGAAAATATACCTTTCGATTATGAAAGAGGTGACACTACTGGAAAAAGAACTTCCGTGGCGGACAAAACCATTTTCCGTGGGCGTTTTTTCTGTCCCCGCCACGAACAAAAGGTCACGGTAAAATGAAATATTTTGTGTGGCGGTTTTTTGCAACCCAAATGCCCGCCACCGTTAATCGCAATAAAAACAAAAAAAATGAAAAACCCGCATCCAGGCCCAAACAAGGCCCGGATGCAGGCCGCTGGCGCCGCCGGCGGATCGCCCGCCCCCCCCGCGCGCCCGCCCGGGACCCCGCGCGCCGCGCCGGTGCCTGGCTGCCGCCGGAGGAGAGGGAGCCAGCTGTCGCCCTTTGCCGCCCGGGGAGCTCCTCTCGCCGGGATTCGCCAGAGCCCGCTCCGCCGACGCCAGAGAAGCTCGCCCGGGATCCGCCGCCCCCGGGAGGTCCTCGCCCCCGCCCGCAGCTTGGGCTCTGCGCCGCCGCCCCGCCACGCCGCGGCCGCGGCTCGCTCGCCGCCGCCCGCCCTCGCGCTCGTGCGTCCGCCGGCCCGTCTTGCCGCGGCCGCCCGCTCGCGCGGCCGCTGCCGCGACCTCCCGGCGGGGCCCGAGGAAGAGGAACGGGGTGAGGCCCGGGGAGAGGGAGATGGGGGCGCGCGCTCGGCCTTGGTCCGCCCAGATCTCGCGGGGAGAGGGGAACGGGGTGAGGGAGAGGTAGAATGTCCGAGAGAGAGAGAGAGGAAAACCCTAAGTGCTGTATTTATATAAGCCCGATAGAGGAGAATTGTTTTGGACTTCGGCTAGGCTCCCGAGCCTCGGGATATTTACCATGGCGGGCCTTATAAGTAGTCCGTCTTGGTTAATAGGCCGATTTTAGGTGGCGGACTTCTTTAAAAACCGCCACGAAAAATCGATTAACCGTGGCGGTTTTTTCCCCTCGCCGGGAGGTGCCATGCCACCTATTTTCCGTGGCGGTTTTCCAAATGCCCGCCACGGAAAATAAAAATCCAACACCTCGCAAAATCAATCCTCGTAGTAGTGTGATGGGGATGAGCAGACTCTAGGAGATGTTGAGAAGGGTATCATTCTATGGCGCAAGGGCCTACATCATTATTCATAGTCTTCCACCGCCTGATCCTCATCCAAGGCAGTCTCCATCCCCACCGCCTTCTCCAAGGCAGGCTCCAACCCTAACGCCTCCAAGGCGGTCTCCAACCCCACCGTCTCCAAGGCGGTCCCTAACGCCACTGTCTCCCGTGACAAAGTCATCTACCAAGAAAGAGAGCCTCCTCGCAACCAAATATGTCATGCGCCACGCCGCCGAAGGCGATCAGGAAAGCCTCTGTGAAAGCAAGGGTGATCCAAAAATTACCTGGTGTAATGACTAGAGAGGAATTGGTTCTGTCAACAATTGGCAGCACACTTCGCAAAAAGTGAGCCGAAGAAGCCCCGCCGGTGAAGGCTCATTCACAAATATGCAGTAGAGGGAGCACCGACGCCTCAACTTTGTTCAGTGGGAGAGGCATCTGAGACAGCCTATATATCGATCGTGGGCCAAAAAAATTCCAACATGGATAGCACACTCACCGAGCATCGGAGAGGACAAGAGTTGACGCTAAGCTCTGTCGGAGGATATTGTGCTGCATGTGCAAGTTAATTAAGTGCGCCTTGATTCATCATGTACGTCAGCTCCATTGTCGGATGACGTCTACTTCTAACTAGTGCAAACAAGTATATGTACGTCTACTTCTAGTAGTGCAAACATGCCGTACGAGACATGTGTGTTGTCAAGTAAGTCAAGGATCTTATGATTACATCTTTAGCGCTACAAAGGTGAAAGGATACCCCCTATAAAGGAAAATAAAGCCAACAAACCACACAAACATCTTTCCGACTTTATTTACGAAAAAAAGAAGAGGCAGTCCAACTACAGATCAGCCGGGTCCTCCTCGTCCCCGCGTAGTGGCGGAGGAGCTGACCAATTTTAGCGCCTAGGGCCACTAGAGCCACTATCAAAGGGGCTTGTAACACCTACATTGTGTCTATAATACCAGTAGATATCAAAAGTAGCTTATAAATGTATTAATTTAGATTATATCTCAATTTCACGCTTATAAATCTACAACATCACTAATGAAGACATGACAAAGGTAAAAAGGAACATAAGTAACGATAATTTGACATTCAAAAAAATATTAGCGATACAATATAATAAATACATTTGATTTGTTTTATGTTGTGAAAACATATCAGCTCAATATAATACAACTCCAACAAATACACATTTGTGCATAAACATTTTGATAATCTTTATTGTACAATTCTAAAAAAGGTCAACAAAGACATATCGTTATTCATAAATATTTATGGATTTGGGATATGACATTGAAATGAAAATTGGAATTTTGAAATACCAGGGAATTAAATTTTCAGCTACTACTATCAACATGCGTGCCTCTCCTATTTTCTTTTCCGCCGTGAACTCATCTGCAGAAAGGCAGGCAGTGACCGCAACCCTTCGATTTGGCACCCAACCAGCAAACATTGGCACCGAGCAAGCATTTTTTTTTTTTGGGTAGAGCTACCTAAGATGTTGGGCCAATGGCTAGTTAGGCTACAAATTTCATGCGGGATAAAAGGTTTTCAAAGCCACGCCTAGGGCCATGGCCCTAGTGGCTCAAGGCTTGTATGCGCCCCGCCCCCTGCGTCGCCCCCCCGCACGGGTGACTCCCTCCCCCCCTCCCCTCCCTCCTTTCTCCTCGCCGGCGTGGGAGAGGCTCGCCGGGAGGCTTGTGTAGTCCCTCGGAAGAAGGTGGTGAGGCCTTCCGCGCCCCGCCGGCCGCGAGCTCCTCCGTGCATGGGCTCATCGCCGAGGCGCGGTGGATCAAGGCGCTGGCGACGGATCCGGACCCCGTGGTGGGATCTAGGGCGGCGGTGGCGGTGGCATGCTCACGGCGGGGGTTTCGACGGCCCCGCAGCTGTTGTCAATCATAGTTCACCGCTCTCACCGACCGGATCCAGGCCCCCAAGCCCGTGATCTTGCGTGGCCGGGTCTAGGGCGGCACTTGGCAAGGATGTCGGCGGCGACGGTGGCTCATTACGGTTTGCCGACGCGTCCTAGTGCCCCATCGCCCTCCCTACCGTGTGCTACGAATGTCATCTCCCTTCTTGAAGGCATTGTTGGAGCACTGTTGTAGCTTCTCATGTAGACACTCTGCTAAGAGCGCAATGGCCCCACCCATGGATGCTCGCCGCATCAATGTTCATTGTTGCATAGGCCCCTCCTACGAAAATGCTTTTGCGGTTGGAAGTGTGTCGGCCCCCTGCAGATGCTTTATGGTTGTAGTGAGATTTTATAGGGTAAGCACTGCGAGTAATTTAGGGCGCAAAGGTTTGAATGCTTATTTATAAAGCTCCGATGATGTAACGAACCTCCTTTCTTAATACAAAGACGCACAAGTCTTTTGCGTGATTTAAAAAAAAAACAGATCAGCCTTTTATTGTACAAATAAATTCTTAAAACAAGACTTTTGAGCGTAAACTCTAGGTATGGCAAACGCTTCAACAAGGCTAATAATATACACTCACTGTCTCCCTGCGTACTAAAAAGCATGCAATTTTAGAATAATGTCATGTTAAAATAGTAGATCACGCTTAACAAAATTCATATAAAAAATAATAATATTTACCATATTAAATAGGTATCATTAGATTAATCGGGAAACATGATTTCATAATATACTTATTTCACGTTATAATCTAAATATTTTTACATATATATTCTCTGCATGCACTTTAATCCAGAAGATCTTTTTTTTTTTTGAAATGGAGGTAGTACCTTTTATCTGATTTTGCATATTAAGAAATCGTAGCTTGATCTAGTATGTAACATATTTATGTGTATGGCTTGTCACTGTTAAGCATACGACGTATTTACTTGCCTGGACTCTCTAAATCCCTGGCACCACCACTGATTAGTCGGTGGATGATATCCAAACGGCCGCTGCTATGCCCTTGTTTTTATTCTCGCTGCTCCCTCTCATTCACACAAGGGGAGCGCCGACATCTCAGCTTTGTTCGGTGGAGCGGCGTCTGCTATATCGTGGGCCTATTCCATCTTCATGGATAGCACACTCACCAAGCATTAAAGAGGACAAGAGTTGACGCTAAGTTTATGCAAGGCTACTACCAACAAATACTCCCTCTGTCATAAATTACGTTGACTTTTTCAACCCCAAGTTTAACCGCTCGTTTTATTAAAAAAATTAAGTAAACATAGTCAAATTTTAGTCATTCTTGAAGAACTTTTATTGCTAAAGTAAGCCACAATAAAAGATATGATATTTTTATTTTTATGAATAAGACAAATTTTTGCACCACAAAAGATATTCTCCAACACCACTAAACAAAAACATGATAAAATGTCTTTCATATACTATCATTTATAAGGGTGCTTTCTCCACATAATCATTTAGAGAAACAGAGACGACACATGTGTACTCTCGTTGGTTGGTGCTGCTCCTGGGCCCAAAAACCAAGGGCGTTCATAACGGGTCCTCAAATATACTATACTTTCTCCTTATCACTATTAAAAGATGTTTAGGACAACAACACTCTCCATAGGACAACGATAGTCTCCAAAGTACAACTTTGACTTCTTTTTTTTTTCTATAAAAATATTTATTGGAATGTTAAATATGTACATTTTTATAAAAGTAATTTTTAGGACAAATTTATTGATACGATTTTCACATTTTCAAACTCAATGCCTTAAAAACTATTCATGATTTATGTTCCTAATGTTTGACCAAAACTTTTTTTTTGAAACGTTCTCTAATAATGATACGAGAGAGAGTATGCAGGACAGACATGGCAAGAAATCAACTTGCTAGTGTCGAGCAATATGCTTGACTTGCATGGTTTTCCATAAAACCTTTGTATACATCTGTCTCTGTCTCTGTCTCTATCTCTCTTGGTTTGCCTCTCGTTCTTTTTTTTTTTTTTTTTTTTTTTTTTTGGTCGATTTGTGTGCATGTCGCAAGCCATTTGACGGGGAATTTGCACTACTTTCCAGGGAGTCAGGCTCAGGCTAGTGCTTGTGCTTCATATGGATTTAATCATGGCTTTCTGGCCTGTGAGCTCTCTTCTGATCCTTCTCGGTCGCAGTAGGTGCTGTCTCACTGTCTGTGTACATGTCTGTCTGCCGAGGTTGCATTATTGGGTCCAATGTTTCTACATGTGGGGGGTCCCAATCAGATTTCTAATTTCACATCAAATCTTCTTTTCATATATCACTATATAAAGTTTATAGAAGAGATAAACGAATAAAAATATTGCTCGTCATAAAACCACAGGTGCTAACTCTGAAAAAACAAGGGTCCACACTTATGACTAATAGCTGACTTGCAAGGTGGTCCTAATCTCATAAAACCTGAGGAAAGAATTAGACCGCGGGGATGAAACTAGAACACTAATGCACAAGATAATTATTGTAGGTGCAGTCTTTAGAAGTTAGGAGTTGCTATTATTTTAAAAAAAAAACTTCTGTTTTCACTATGTATAGAGATGCCAGTTCTATAGAAGTTCTGGCGGGGATGGAAAAATCTTTAGGTATGGCGAAATTGACAACATAGGTATAAGATACACATAGAAATACCTTCATAATCAAGTACAAAATGGCAGAGGATGTTAAAAAAACATTTAAGATACTATTGTTGAACTGTATTTAAGGTATGGCAGCTGCAATCTCTGCTGGGTGTGCTAGAATTGGCAATGATCTGGCCAGCTTCACTGCCTAATTGTAATCCTAGAATCCGAACAATGATCAAGAACCTATTAATCCAGTAGTAAATTAAAGCCACCTATCACTGTCGGCTCCAACCGTGACATATCCCTGTTGGGTATGGCCACAACCCAACAATGATGCCTGTGTCAATCCGTGGCATCAACTTGTAGCTAAAGGTGGAAGTTGGACCTCCATGGATTTTAGTAAATGAATTAGGAACTCGAATTTGGTGGGGGAAATGAATTCCTAGTTCATTTTTTGAACTAGAGGGTATCCATTGAATATCTATGGACATCCAACTTTCATGTGTACTTGTAGCGGTACCAACATAGGATTCCCCGCCTCCCTCTCTCTCCCTAGCTTGAGAACACCAATCCAATGATGCGGGAGTCCATTTCCACCATCCAATGATGCGTGAGTCCATTTCCTTGTCTCTCTCTGTTGCTATCGTTATTTTTATTAAAATGCTCATAAAGGGTCGTGGTATATGCTTGTTGCAGTGTACTCTCTCCGTCCCAAAAATGTTTGTCGTTTTTAGGTTTCGTGTCACAAGTTTGACTTTATTTATACAAAAATACGTGCAACATTTATAATTTCAAATAAATTTATTAGAAAACTAGATTTAAATATCTTTCCAGTGATACCAATTATGTATGGTAAATATTAATATTTTTAAAACATAATTTGTCAAAGTTGTTTTTTGGGAAGTCAAGAAACGACAAGTATTTTGGAACGGAGGGAGCAGTGCTTTTGCTAATGTGCGGTACTGCTCATGTGGGGCTGATATTGTGCACACTTTGGAACATGTGAGCACGCTCTCTCTTTAGGACCACTCACTCACTGGCCGGTATGAAGGTGATATATGCTTCTTGCAAATCTCCACTCAACTATGCACCATCCTCCGTCACAGCAGTGGATAACTGTTTTACCTGCCACCAACACTAAGCAAGAGCAGGCCAAATGCGCTATAAAATCCGTGCCTCCTGTTATTTGGGGAACTATACTTCCTCATCAACCTCCATTACATACACGCTAAGCCCACATCCTCTGGAGCAGGCCAAATGCGCTATAAAATCCGCTGCGGATAATTAAGCCATGTACTCCCTCCGGGATGGTATTAGGAGTCGTTTTGGACAAGGTTTGGGTCAAAACATCGGGAATATAAATCATCAATAACTTTTAAGTTGTTAAGGTTTGTAAATGTAAAAATTATATGAATAGATTTGTCTTAAAAAATACTTTGATAAAAGTATACATATATTACATCTCTATAAATATTTTTATAATAACAAGAGGTCAAAGTTGTGTTTTGAAGACCGTGTCGCTGTCCTAAACGACTTTTAATACCATCCCAGAGGGAGTATATATGAAGAAATGCAACAGTACTATTTTGTTAAATTATATGCACATGCAAAATACTGCAAGGATCATTTATTGAATGAGCAAACTGATATTTATTGTTGCTCTAAACATTAAATGGTAAACGGTCAGTCACTTTGCTTAGCATTTAGACCGTTTAGACAAAAATAGTCTAAACGATTTTGTCGAAACTAGAATTGGGCCACCCCGAGAGTGGCTAGATGGGCTCGACACGACCGCCGCCGCCCGCCCGGGGCCAGGCGCGCAAGCGCAAGGGGGTCGGCGCCCCTTTGCCGCCGCCCCCTCTCCCATACGAGTCCGAGTTCGCTTCGCCTACAAGTTAGGATTATCTTAGGTAATTTTTGGTGTGCAAGGGGATATCTCATCTATAAGGGAGACCCTTATTAGGAAATAATAAAATATGATATGCTTGTAAAAGGTATTCCAATCGTATAAGGAAACCTTATAGAGATTGCTTAGATTACAAGTCCCACTAGTCGGGCTATATAAGTAAGAGGCATGTAATCTCTAGGGGATAAGCAAGCAAATAAAAAAAATATCTTTCGCCTTCCTCCGCAACCGCCGCCGCCGCCGCCTCACACGCGCCGGCCGCCCGCCCGCCGCTGTGCCGTGCGCCGCTCCGCGGCGCGCCGCCGCCACCGCCCCTCCTCCTCCCACGGCTCCCTCCTCTGCATCTAGTCGCCAGTCTTGCCGCCGCCGCCGGCCGAAGCTGCAGCCCCGTGACGCCATCTCGGGAGCTCCAACGGTCGAAGAACACGCGGTCAATTCCGGCTCAATCTAGCCGAATCGGCAGATTTGGTATGATAACACAAAAAATATACATATTTATTTATGCATGTAAAAACAAATATAATAGAAAATATACATTATGAATGTAAAAAATAATTATGTACCAAATATTTTTTAAAATAAAACCAAATCCCATCTTACCTCATATACTTACAATGTTAATTAGTTGGGTGCCAAATGCGATAGGTGTAATTCCCCTATTTACTAAAGGTAGCTCATGTAATCATGTTTAACTTTGATTATGTTTCACCAGTTAAATGACCAAATATTTTTAATGTTTAGATGGTCCAACTGTTTAATTCACTGTTTGGGAGCCCAACTAACACGGGTGGCCTTAAGATTCGTTGATTAAACAGGGACTAAATGGCCATTTAGGGTTTGGTGGGGCGTGCTAAACTTGCCTATTTGCATTGGATACCCTTTTAGCCCTAGAGCTCTTGAGCACTTTCAAGATTTATTGAGTACGCTTGGTGGAGCAAACAGAGAGTAATAGCCTTGTCCACTTCAAAAAGTTTGAGTGATTTCAGTCAGGCCATTTGAGAAGATAATCAAATGCAGGGAATAATACATCGTGTCCTATGGTTAAGCTGTAATCATTAAAATCTATAAAATAAGTACTGATCAGTACTCCAATATTTACTACAGTGCCACTTGTCTTCATGGCGAGGCCCCTCATTGCAGTGTCTGTCTTGGCCCACACTATGTCATCCTGGTTGCCAAAACATCGACCCAAGCCGCCACAGTGTTGATCCCTAAAGTAGGTAGCTCTGTTGAGGCCTTGGAGTATTTGAGCATGATGACATCGAGGTGGATGACTTTGATGAGGTCACCAGCAAGGTTTGAGCTATTATTTGAGTTGTAAATACGGGATATTTGCTATTGTGGGACTCCAAACAAGGTGTTTTGCTATAATGAGACTTCTAACATTTGTTTTGCTCTAATGACACCAGAAACAATTAGACTTTGTAAAACATGGCATTTGGTCATTTTAATATCAAAATACATCTCCAATACCTGTATTTTGGCCAAACACTACGTCTATCTAGTAGCGCAGACTCTTAGAAAGAGGGTGGCTTACCTTCTCGACGGCGTCAGGCGGCGGCTCTGCATCCATGGAGGCTGATCGGCGACGTGTATCTACGATCAAAGGAGAAACGAGGATGAGGAGAGGGACTGAGCCGTCCTTGTCCACTCACTCGGCATCGCGACCTTGCCGCCAGGGTGAAGTCGAGAGGGAGTGGCAACATTGGTCGGAGAATGAGGGAGAGACGGAGACAGAGAGAGTGGAGTGGTACGGTGGGATGATGGGAGTGACAAACCCTAGCATGGCTTATGTTGATCAAGTCTAACAGTGGGCTCGTTGTGTTGATTGGGCTTAAGCACCTATTGAAGCACTTGCTTATGGGAGTGACAAACCCTAGCATAGGATTTATTGAGGCACTTGCTTATGAAGCCACCTCTGAAAATAGGCTTATATTGAGAGATGGGCCATTTTAGGATTCTGCCTCAAATAAAACGAGATGTCTCCATAATTGTTTGTTGTAGTGCTAGGAATACATCATGCCTTTATCCTTTACAAGGAATATTTTTTTAGGAATTCTTTACTAGGAATATTAGTTGTTTCATAAGAAAAGAATAGGGAATCATTGTCTTCGCATTTGAAATAAGATTTTTTTAAAAGAACCACTTGTAATAAGTTAATAGTTTATTTTTCGACTCACATATATTGTGCAACATAGGTGCTCTATGCAGTGATGCAAAATCTTGAGAGAATTAAACAATTGTAATCCCACTATTACGTTGACTGGAACAAAATGAATACTGTGAGTTCATGCAGAATAATTTCGTGGTCCAAAATGATGAACAATGTCCTCTGTGTCCCTGCTTTTTTGTTTGTGTCCTTCACATAACTAGCATATCATTGGTCCAAATTAAAAAAGCTAGGCAATTATGCTGCGTAAGACTCTATCCAAAAAAAACATGCTGCATAAGACACAACTGGCGTACCACTGGTCCAAAAACAGCTATATATACACACATGCAAGCATCATACACAGGAACATATGAAGATGTGCACTCATGATCAGAGTAATCCAAAGATGGCCTCAAGATCGTCACAAGATATCTCATCATCTGCACTAGTGCTTGGGTTCCTCGTGCTACTGCTGCCCTTGCAGTACACTGATGCATCATCGGGCGAAGTAAGCCGCTACCTCTTCCCTGAAGCAATGGTGCATGTCTCTGATGCTGCTGTTTCCTGAAAAATTCAGACGACGACTACGTTAGGGCGAGCTGGGGCAGCTGCCCCAGCTAAAGTCTACAACGTTGCCTAAAAAAGCTAGCATAAAGTTTCTACGCTGTGTCGCCGCCCTGTTGTTGCATGTAAACTGCACAAGGACACATGTGAGCCGTGCATTCAAATGAAAACAGACAGGTCCAATGGACAACATGCTCCCAGCCATGCATAGACACAAAAAAAATAATAATAACAGGCAGCAGCCATGCACGCACACCCGCCGAACCGCGCAAGCAACCCTAGCCAGGTCCTGCGGCCGCGGCGGAGGGCGGCGGGCGTTTCGGGCAGCGTGCAGTGGCAGCACCTTTTGGAGGAGGATGGGATTGTGGCGGCGGTGGCTCTGGGCAGCGCGCAGTGGCAGCACCTTTGGAGGAGGATGGGATTGTGCCGACGCCGGCTGCTACTCCGGGGCTGGCCATGGCCGCCCCGGCTCCAGCAGATTCAAGGCTGGTGACAGGGGTGGCTCCAAAGTGGGTGTCCTCCGAGGGCGAGGAGGGAGTGGCAGGTCAGTGCTCAAGATCAGCCCCATTGGCAGCAGCAAGAAGACACAAAAAATGGTAGCATGTATCTATTGCTTATTGCTAAATTTGAGGTAATATCTCAACCGCATTAAAATTGTGTGATTGTAATCTATGGATGCATTAATGTGATGTGAATTATAATGTTCTTGATTTTGGTTTAGTCGGTTATTAGAAGTTCACCCCAGCTGGTTTTTTTTCCTGGCTACGCCACTGGTTGTGTACATGGGTAGGAAGATGCATGATGACCCATCCGTGGTCATGTCATCGCACCACGCCGCGCTGACCTCCATTCTTGGGAGGTAATGGCTCTGTGCACATGTTGCATTTATATATTTGTAATAAGCTGGCTTTCTGCACAGCTTAATTTTGCCATTCATTTGTATCATCCATGGAGCAGCAAGGATGCAGCCCTCAACTCCATAGTCTATAGCTACAAGCATGGATTCTCCGGTTTCGCGGCGGCTCACCGAGGCGCAGTGCAGGAGCTTCGAGTGCGTAGTCACCCACCGACATCTTGATCGAGCCAACAAATTAAAAGCCTGAACAAAATTAAAGTCATGTTAGCAGTATGAACTGATCATAACGAATCTATGGATGTTGTAGAATACCCTGGTGTTGTGAGAGTGAAGCCTAACACTTATCACAAACTGCACACCTACTCGAGCTGGGATTTTCTTGGCATGAGCTATGGCGAACAGGCGCCGCCGGCGCCATCGCCACGACTCCTTAGGAAGGCTGGCACGGCGAAGACGCCATCGTCGGTGTCATAGACTCAGGTTTTGATTGTGATAATACTCATTCAGTTGCTCTTAGAGGAGAAATATAATAAGTTGAAGAAATGAGCATGTTGCTCTTAGCTTGCCAGGATAGATGGATTGTCAAACATGAATGCTTCTTGTATTATATGGAGTCGAGTTGATGCTATGTAATCAGGATTGTTGATGCTATTGTACCAGTTTGGTACCACACGCTAGCTGATACTTTTTGTTTAGATGTTAGTCCTTTTTCGAAATACTGTTACAACCATGTTGCGGTGCTAATACGTTGAAGGAATCACATATTTATGTCTGCATTTCTCCATGTTTCACGAGTACTTTTTCCCTGTTTCAGCTACTACATTTTTATGTTGCGGTGCTAATACGTTGAAGGAATCGCATATTTTAAGTCTGCATTTCTCCATGTTTCACGAGTACATATTTTAAGTCTGCATTTCTCCATGTTTCACGAGTACTTTTTCTCTGTTTCAGCTACTAAATTTTTATGTTGCGGTGCGAAAAGGGTGCCCTGTATTTCTGGCATTTTGTTTCATACTGTTCAGTCACATGCAAATATCATTTTGTTCCGCTTTGGAACTTAAATGTTTCGAGTAAATTTACATCAACATTGCTCGTTCAAGTAATCGGAGGATGGGATGATATGTTTCAAAGTGATGACAAATCTTTGCATATGAGTTGCCAAGTGGTGAAAACAGATGCAAAGATCTTTACGTTTTCATCGTTTGTGTTACATTGAAGGGCTTAGAAGCGGAGCACGGTGAAAAGAACTATCAAGCTACAACAAGTAGCGGGATTGAGCATATTATGTATGGAGATCCAAAAGGCAATGCAAACAAGGAGGCAGTTGCAAGCAAACCTTGTGTATCTTATTCTTCAACCCAACATAAGGTAACATGTGCTACATGAACGAAGTTTTGATTCCAAAAAAAAAAAAAAAACACACATTGCAGTGTCTTTTCTACTCAAAACACTTGTACTTTACTTCAAACATGTATAGATGTACTTTTGAGACATACACCTGTATATACCGAAACATGCTTATTGGTACATTTTTTGTTTTCATAATGTGCAGGAGGCAGCATGTACCCATGGGCATAATGTACCCATTCCTTTTGTTTCAAGTTTACTCCCCTGTTGCACTAAACAAACAATAATTATAATCAAAACATGTATAGCTGTACTTTTGAGACATACACCTGTATATACTTTGAAACATGCTTATTGGTACATTTTTTGTTTTCATAATGTGCAGGAGGCAGCATGTACCCATGGGCATAATGTATCAGCAACATTAATGTTTTGAAGACCTTGTTTTGATTGTGATAATACTCATTCAGTTGTTTCATCAATCAATAGTAATTCCAATTTGGTGTCTTCGACCCAGGCATCTGGCCGAATCACGGAGCTTCGACGACACCGGTACGCCCCGCGTCGAAACGGTGGAAAGGTGTGTGCCGCACCGTCAGGCGTTCAACGCGAGCAACCGCAACCGAAGATCATCGGCGGGGCGGTGGTTCGCCGGGGACGCCAGCCGAGGAGGACCTCAAAGGCGAGTACATGTCGGCAAGGGACGCCGAAGGCCACGGCACGCACACCGCCTCCACGATCGCCGGCTCGCCTGCGCGGCACGCGAAGCTATGGTGGTGGCCTCGCCGCCGCCCTAGCATCGCGGTGGCGCGCCGCGCGCCGCGCGGCTGGCGATCTACAAGGTTTTCCTCTCCTTCGGGCGATGCGCCGATAATCGCGCCATCGACGCCGCCATCGGAGACGGCGTGGACGTCCTGTCCATGTCGCTGGGAGGCTTCTCTGAGATGACGGAGACGCAGCACGCCGCCTCGGCCGGGATTACAGTGGTGCTCGCCGCAGGAAACGATGGCCCCGTGCAGCAGTCTGTCAGCAACGCCCTGCCGTGGGGAATCACGGTGGCGGCCAGCACCGTGGATCGCTACTTCCCGACCGTCATAACAATAGGCAGCGGAGAAAAAATGGTGGTACGTTCTCCTACCAGGATACCATGTCATTCATGATTCACCCCACTTCAGATATGCATCACTACTCACTAGCTGTCACTGGCCTATCGATCAACAACCGACCGCACTATTCAACAACTGTGAACGATATTACGACACGTCAAAAATTTCTCCTTTTTTTTCAGAAAAAGAAACATATTCTCACCTACCAACAACAACTTTGTGTGTACGTATTAACTTATAACTTATAACTTAATACATTATACAAACACTTCAAAAACAACTGTTATAAACAGAATTTATCAACAAAAAAGTTAGACAGATGCTATATCCTAGTCACATCAACTTTTTCTAAAATCTCAGGCGACGATCCACCACTCGTTGGATATAAAACGGACAGTCCAGATCAATTTGGCTCCTGTTCATCTTCTTCCTCTTGCTCCCGCCGATTCCGGCTGCCAGCCATCACCATTCACCCCCGCCGCTGGATTACAAATCCACAAGCCACAAGCCACATATTAAAAAATCACAAGAAACAATTTTTTTTTACGAAAGGACAAAAACAGAGGGGCTAACCTTCGCCGCCGCCACCGCCGGAGGGGATAGGGGAAGAGGAGGAGCCTCCTGCAGGAGCAAAGAGCACATGGGGAGAGAGGGAGAGCGCAGAACCCTAGATGCCGCCTGGGATGGAGATGCTCGCCGGAACCCTAGAGGAGGAGAGGGCCTACCTTGCCGGTGCGTCACCGCCAACGGAGTCGCCGCTAGAGAGGATGAGGAGCCACAGCCACCGGAGGGGAGGAAGAAGAGATAGCAGGGGCATCGCATGGGTGCCGCCTGGGGACGCCGAAACCCGTGCAAATGTGCTATAGGAAAAGTGAAAAGGTTATTAAACACAGAGAAATGATTAACTTTATTGTTCATAACGTATCCTTCAATTTACGTAGGTAAGTTATTCTATACAACTTGCCAATGCGCCCAACAAGTTCCGATAAAAAAACTTGTGCTAATAAGTTTTGCACTACAAAATGTTATATTGTAAAAGTTGTGATATATTCGTTGTGGTAATAAGTTATGCATAAAGTTAAGTGTATATCTTATTAACATTCGAAAAAATAAAGTTGCAAACATATATATATATATATATATATATATATATATATATATATATATATATATATATATATATATAAAAGTTGTTGGACTCCTCGTGGTTTGTTGGACCCACAGAGGTGGAATTGGGATCAACAACCAAGCGCATGCTACATTCTTACGGGGCATTTGGACTTGGCACTCCATATTTTTTCCAAAATCTGTGAATTGTCCTCTCCAACCGCTTGACATTTGACTTGGTAAATTAGTGAGACTTGACATTTGACAGGCCAAACCGTGCATATATGCGCGTGCCGCTGCTCAAAGTGTCCGCAGAAAAAAGGGTGGAAACACAATTTTGTTTCTGTCTCGGGGTTCCCGATGCAAGTTTTCTTTAGTTTGCAAGTGAATTTTGCCAAACCATTGGAGATGACTATTTTTTCACACCGCAAAACTTTTGGAGAGTTGGCAAAATTCTATTTTTGCCAAGTGAATTTTGTCAAACTGTTGGAGATGCTCTTATATCTTACTATTATAGATTGGAAGCTACATTTGAATTCTTATTGCGGGAACTGTTCTGACCGGGCTGCCGTTGGTGGGCTAAAACAACTGGACCGGCCCAGCAATCGACCGTTCCATCACGCCCCCGCCCCAGTAACCCGTCTTCCCCCTGTTCCCCGAAACGGATCGCTCCATTCCCCGCTCCATTCCCCACTCCACTCGCTGCCGTCGTGGGTCGTCGCTGGGGGGTTTCGCAGAGCGCAGGAGAGGGGTCGCCGCCGCCGACTACTTCCCGGCCGCCCGGGTTCACCGCCGCCCGACTACTTCCAGCCGCCGGGTTGAACTTCGCTGCGACGACGCCCTCGGGGCTTGGTGTTTCGCGGAGGCGAAGGGGCGGAGTCGGTGGGGTTTCTCGAGGCGGAGGCGGTTCCACGCTCGCCGGCGACGACTTCCTCGGTCGGGCGGGGGACCGCCCCGCTGTCGCTGACCCAAGTTTCGCGGAGGAGGCGGTTCCCGTGCTCACCGGCGGCGACTTCCTCCATCGCTGTGTTCCGCGAGCGCGTCTGCTGCTGCTCGTCGTCGAGTCCGACGGTGGTTGGTTCGTCGCCTGTCGCGCTGCTCGTCCGCATTGGTCCTCCACTCCGGTGCCCTGTAAGTCGCCGTTGTCCTGCTCCCCTATGTCTCACCGCTCCGCTTCCAACCCCTTCTCGACCTAGTCAAATCACCATCGCATCGGCAACCTGCTCTGTATTGCCTTCATCCCCTCCATCAGTTTTAGTCGGTGCCATGAATTGCATTGGGCTATTTTCATTTTCTACATAGGTGTTTTGCTAGTTGTTAGTATGAAACATATTGGTCAAATATATTTAGAAATGCTTCCCTAAACATGCACAAACAGAACCAACAAGTGCCCCAAATTTTCATGGTGCTTTAATGTTTCATTGTGCTTGGATGTAACACTGCAATGTTTCATGGTGCTTGTCTGTCCATTGTTCAGTACTCCAGTTCATTTCTGAATTTTGATGAACAGTGTCATTCACCAATTGTAGTACATAGCTATACTGTTAAGCAATTCGTATGAGAGATGTTTGTGGCACTATGAATTGACTGGAATTTTGTAGGGAAACGGTCAATTTCACTGTACTGTATTGTAGACTGACTTATATATAAGAGTTTTCCTCTGTCCAGTTATATGTGTTATATATGATGAGTTGTGCCCCAAAGCTTGGCTGTTCGGTTTGATGACCATGTGGCTCTTGTTTCAAACTGTTTTTGGCTGGTGTTTCGGCATGCTTGATGAGGATGTTTCATTACATAGACAGGGGTGTCTTTTTTTTTTTTTGGTTGCTGTTATGATTCCAGAGTTTAGTTTAGGTTCCCTTCTACTATTTTGTAACTATACTCTCTATTTTGTGGTTCTCTGTAGGTTGTTCAAGTGAATCATGGTGACCACGAGGGCAGCCAGTAAGGGCTACGTCTCCACTGTGGAGCTGTCCAGCAGTGGCGGTTCCGAGGACGACTTTTCCAGCAGTGATGAGGATGACCTTGATGAAGAATCATTTGAATTGCGAGCTCGTGAATCTGATGTAGGCGTCTCTACTAGCAAGCCGGTGACGCGTTCTGCGGCCCAAAAGCCTACCTTGAAGACAAAGATTGCAGCGAAGAAGCAGAAAGGGGAGCCCTCTTCAAGGAAGTGAGAGGTGAAACCCCCTGTCCCCAAAGGTATTTGTCACTGTCTCAGCATGATATTTTCACTGTTTCAAGCTAACTTTCTGGTTCTCACAAGGTGTTTTTGTGTTCTGTTGTCTCAGAAATTGTTTCCAACAAGCCAACAAGCAATGATCTCTTCCATACAAGGTTCTCCATCAGCAGGATCACCAAATTGGTTGCGGAAGGGAAATTCAATGAGGAGAAGACAAGATGGGTAGAAGAGGCTGGTTTTGTTGCTTTGCTTTCTATGTCAGATGTTTCTTTACCTATCAACCTTGTTCACTGGATTTTTCAGCACATTAATCCAGATCTGAGGGAGTTTCGTCTGAAGAAGAAGGTGATTGTCTTTGATAGGCAGCTAGTATGCAACATTCTTGGGGTGCCCAGTGGTCCAGAGCCCGTGAAAGTTATATGGAGCAGCCCTGATGAATATGATGATTATGCGAAGATGCGCAATGTCTTCAAGTTTGGGGACCGTTGTCCGATTAGCAGGTGCATTGAGATTTTGGTTGGAGCTACGGACAAGGATTTGTTTCTTCGAGCTTTCGTGCTTCTTGCCCTGGGTTCGGTGCTGTGCGCAACTACAGACAATGCAGTCCCACACAAATTCTTGCACAGCTTGACTGATCCATCTGCGATCAACTCATTCGATTGGGCTGAGGTAATAATTCAAGACCTAATGGAAGAAGTGCGGAAGTACCAGGATATTCTACGTGTTAGAAAGGAACCTCCCAAGACCCCCACCCTACTTGGCTCATGCCTTTTACTCCCTGTTGTAAGTTTTGTCTACATTTTTCTCTCATTTTTTCTATTTTCATCTTTGCTGAAACATATCACTTCTGTTGAAACATATCATTGGTCAATCATATGCTTCGCTGAAATATAGCATGGACTGCCTGAAACACAACTTTTTTTTTCTGAAACATATTACAGAATGTCTGCTGAAACATATCAGTTTGTTGATACATACTGAAACATAGTATGGATTGTAACCTTTCTTTATAAACTTTCTTAGATTGCATATATGGACATGCTGGAGATTCGTGATGACCCCGAGCTGCATACCATCGATTATTCCGTGCCTCGGATCTGCCATGTTACGAACGCGGACTTTGAGTTCATTTCAAAAGTTGACAAGAGCAGGGTTATGCTTCAAGACTTTGATTGCTTTGGGTGGCTTCCTGTGAGTCCGGCTTCCCTTTTTTCGTCAACTGTCATGTTTTTTCTTTTCCCTTTTAGTCATTTCTGTTTCTTTGACCAAATTAAATCTTAATTCCTTTGTAGTTTCGTAAGAGCAGTCCCTACCCCACACCTGTCCCTCTAACCGGGTTTAGGCGACCATTGCATCAAGAAGAGCAGTTGGTGGATCATGAAATGGGGCCGGAAGGTGCGCAACAAGATGAAGTGCATCCAAGCCTTGATGGCTGGATGGGCCCTCCTAAACCTGATGCTACCGCTGCTCCTGTGTCTATTGAGGTGATTTTCCCAATCTGTTGCATTTCCATCTATGTCCCACTGGCTGTATTGCTCTGTTTCAGTACTTGAGATGATATGTTTCAGTGCTGTAACAGTATAAGTCTCAGCTTCTCCTATTGTTTCTTGCTATCTATAATCTATATGTTTCATTTTTGTAGAACCTTCCCAAAGAATGCCAGATTTTTTTGGCCGAGTACAAATCCTCGGTGGAGAGTGATCTTGATGAGCTAACACAAAAAATGGCTGCTGACCTCAAGGCGCAATCAAAGGCTATTTTTCGAGAAGCATGGTGCTGAGCTTGCTGCCAAGATCAGCCGTGCCAAAACCGCAAAGGGATGTTGCTAATTTGGCAAGTAAGATGGATGCTTTCTCTACTGCCAACTTCGAGTTCAATGCTGGACCCTCTCAAACAACAGACCAATCTGTCC
Source organism: Hyparrhenia diplandra (assembly GCA_015847255.1). Lineage (NCBI taxonomy): Eukaryota > Viridiplantae > Streptophyta > Magnoliopsida > Poales > Poaceae > Hyparrhenia > Hyparrhenia diplandra. The sequence continues at coordinate 85,023 of JADLZK010008023.1, read as the reverse complement.
CACCTCATGATCCTACTAGCAAACCGGCAGTCCTTTCTCGTCCAGCTAGCCCAAAGACATCCCTCCACCAATCATACCACCGGAGAAAATTTTGCAAGATACTATGCCTTCCTCTCCAGCAAGCCCGAAGGTTTTCCCCACCACCACCACCACCACCACCACCAGAGAACATTTCCAAAGAGGGTTCAGCTTCTCCTACAGTAAGCCCAAGGAATTCAAATGAGCCTATGCCTTCTCCTAAAGCATGCCCCAAGCCTTCCTCTCCAAACCTGTCAATGTATGGTATGCCCAACTACAACTTGTTAAGTGATGATGATCCTGCGTTCGATGATGTGTGTGGTGAAGGATCAAGGAGCCCTTCACCTACTGGTAATCACTTTTTTTAGAACACTTCTTCTGTTGTTTTAGTAGTGATATACTTCATGTCTCACAGTGCTTGACTACATGTTTCAGTTCACTTGTTTAAGTGTCTCAGTTCTGTTTCACTTCTTGTTTCACTGCATGCTTCATATTCCTTCATACGTATGTTTCAGTTCCAGTGAACTACATGTATCTTTCATTGCAGTTCACCCCACTATTGACAAAGAAATTGGGCCAAGCACATTTGAGAAGAAGAATAGACACAAGAGGGCAGCTTACCACCTCAAAGCTCCGGAGAAGACAAAGAGGATCAAGGTTGATGATGCCACACTTGTTTGGAAGACTTATTTGGGTCAAAGAGCCTTTCATGCCGGATTCACGCTACCGGGGGAAGACCAATCGTGAGTAGTTGCACAATCTTTTTTTTTTTGCAAGACTATTTTTTCATATGTTTCAATTGTTTTTTACTGTTGTCTGAATATGCATTTTCATATCTCCTTTTTTCCTTTTCTGCTACAAGGCCACCTTTCATCGATATCTCTGGCTTCCATGTGAGCTATGATGAGTTTTACTGCTCTTTCAAGGCAAGGGGTCAAATCAGCAATGAGGTTATGTCCTTGTGGTCTCATGAGTTCAACCTCGACCAACTTGAAATGAAAAACCCAAGTTTTAGCAAATTTGTTTTCCCACAGCCGGTGACGGTATGAACAGCATTACCTTTTTCTTTAATCTACAGTTTCATTTTTTCCAACTAGACTTTTTATTCTAACTGGTATTTACACAAATTATCTGAAAATTTGACTTTTGCGCAGTCTTTTCTTGCTGGTCCTCCATCCTCCTTCAGTAATCATGACACTTGCATTAAGGCCTACAAAAAACTAACTAAGACATTTCCTATTAGCAGCACGGACCTGGTACATAAGAATTACTTTCTGATCTTTTCCCCTAAATTTGTAATGTTTTTGGTTATGGCTGGCCCATATTCATTTCTTTTTCTAACTAATTTCCCTCTATATATTATGTAGTTGTTCTTTCCCATTTTGGACGACAAACACTGGGTTCTTGTTTGTGTCATCATGTTCATGAAGAAGTTTGCCTACTTTGATTCTTTGGGTGGACAATCTCATTTGACAGCTGCTGAGGAAGTGGTATGTGTCTCCTCTTTGTTTCAGTAGGTAATCTGTAATGTTCAACTATCACTTCTACATTGTTTCGTGGCAGCATGTGAATTAGCAGTGCTCTATACTGTTTAAACTTCTCTGTACCTGCCACTATTTTTTCAATTGTTCTTTCATATGCTCTACTTTTTTGTAGCATGATTGGTCATGGTCCATTTTTTTTTTTTTAATTAGCGCTTCTACAATGTTTCATTTGATCCTAGTGTTTTGTTCCTCTGATTTCCAGATTGAGAATTTTAAATCCACGGCCATTCAATCGAAACTCTTCAAAACTGACTTTTCAGACTTCAAGTGGGACTTCCCTAGTGGATATCTGTTGACACTTGTTATCATATAAATTTATTAATTAGATAAACATGAGAAAGGGGTATAAAACATAATAACAACCTAGAATAGGGTGTCACTAACATATTTCCACCAGTTTTGGTAAAGTTGAGAATTGCAGGGACTAAACAGAAAAACACCAGAATTCGCTAGCCGTACGACTACGCGACGTAATGCAATCCAACTCCGAGAAAGACTCTAGAAGGCTCCGGACTAATCCCGACGTGATCGAGACTTAGCACCCAAGAAAACATCATCTAGAAGACTCCGGAAGCCCGACGCGACGCTGACCCGTGATTGGGCCACACTGGGGCGACCGGCCCAAATACTAGGCGGTCGGCCTCCCCCCTCCGCCACGTCAGCCCTGCCTCCAGAAGCTTCTCCAACCGCCTCTAAGACGCAATCTAATCTGCTCGTTTAATGTCGGTTTGATCCGAGGGCGACGGTGGAGTACGAAGTTGTCTCTAGGTCAAACCACGGCACCTCCTCCCACTATATAAGGAGACCCCTAGACCCCCTTCGGATCATCAAGTTCTCAAGTTCATCAACAGCGCTTCAAGATCCAAGTCATCAATCCCACACTCTAGAAACACCGCTTTAGGAAGAGTAGCAATCAAGATTAGATCTAGTAGGAAGGGAGAAATCCGCCTCGACCGTCGGAGGCCGGCTCAAGATCAGGCCTCGCTCTTGTAAGTTCTTCATTGTAAGTAGTCTTCAAGTTCCGTACACGTTCTTAATATGAATATCTTGATCATGTTTATATTCGAGATTATTTGTTCTAGTGTTTACTTTGATTACACGTTTAGCATAGTTGAATTACTATTATGTTCATGCATGGATTCGTATAGCGCTCATCTAGTAATATTATGGGTGAGTGGTAGAGACGATGTAATCGTGGTGATTAGATCTTATTTGCTGCGTTTGCACCCTATATGCCGGGTCGTGTGGTAGATCGTGGTGGTGACAAAGACCATTGAGTCCTTTGCAATCCATCCCCCGTATGTAGGACTAGCGGATGATATTATTCGAGTTGTTCTAAGTTTCGCCTTAGTCTTCACGGATTCTCGTCCTCATGTGTGGATTTAATTAGTCTTTCTTCGATGATTGTTAGATGTATTGCACTAATCAAGTAGATCCTAACTTATAGTTTAGAGTTACATATTGGAGTTTCTAATGCTAGCTAGCCTATGAATTGCTATCGTCCACTGTTTGACACTTTCTACTTGCACACCTGGATATGACTTGGTTGAATCTATTTATCAGAACTTTTATCATTATCTTTATTGTGAACTTTGATCCCCTTTTTTATGTAATTGATAGATTTAATACTTAAGCTTTGCATACGAGAGATGATTAAGATGTTTAGTACACACATGCATAGTTAATTCATGATAGTAGACTTCTTTCCCTGTGGTAGAATATAAATTCAATACCTGGTTCTTACTCCTGGTTAAAATGCTACAATGGTATATTCATATCATGTAAATATGCTGCGGATACCCAATTTATTTATTCACTTATTGAGAAGTTTATCAAGGCATAGTACGAATATTTTATTCTTTGCATATTAGTAGTTTAACTATAGGGATGACAACCTTTTCGGATATGCTATGAACTGCAATGAATTATTTCTTTTAGTTTTATCTCGAAGCAACATCTCGATATTTATTTTTGACGCCATTGTCGGTGATAGGTTTATATCTCTGTTTCTAGTTAGTGACGTTAGAAATACCAACAAGCATTTTTGGCGCCGTTGTCGAGAAAGAAAGTCTTTAGCCAAATAAAATACAAATATAGGAATAACTTGCATGCATCTCTCTCACGCATTGTAAAGTATTAAATTTATCACTAATTGCTTAAACAGGTTTACCCTTTGTTATTATTCTTTCTATCTATTTCGGGGTAATGTATGAATAGGAATCTTCCCGAAAACTTCGTTTCCGATCCGTAAAAACTCTTGAAGCGTGCAAGATCCAAGTTGAAGTCTCGACCCAAGATCGCCGCCTCTCGGAAGACTCCTCCATCGTGCGAAGCTTAACACCCGTGTTCGAAGTAATGGCGAACAAGACCCTCCACGAGTACATCGTGCACCAACTACGGCCAATATCCACACCGGGCCGGCAAATCGATGTGGGAGACAAAGCTTTTGAGCTCAAGCCCCGCACTCATCAACATGGTACAAGCTAGCCAATTCGTGAAAAAAAGCCCATGAAGATGCCAATGCTCACCTACAACACTTCCTAGAGATCTGTGGCACCTTCACCATCAAAGATGTCTCAAGTGATGCAATCCTACTTGCGTCTGTTCCCATTCTCACTCTTGGGACGAGCGAAGCAAAGGTTCTACGCCAACAAAGACAAACTCACTACTTAGACACTTTGTTCTAACGCCTTCCCGGCAAAGTTCTTCCCTATAGGCAAAACCAACGCCTTACGGGGAAAATCTCAAGTTTCCAGCAGAACACGACGAATCCGTTCCGGAGGCGTGGGGCGCTTCAAGACTACATCACTGAATGCCCACACCATGGAATGGAGAACTGCTACTCATGCGGACCTTCTATCACGGGCTCAACAACAACACCCGTGAAACCATGGACGCCGCCGGAGGTGCTCTCCTCCCCTTACACTGAATCAAGCTACTGACCTTGTGGAGAAGATGGCGTCAAACCAAGCTTGGAATGAGGACCGTCAACCCCGCAAGAGAGAGAGGGGAATGCACCAGCTGAAAGAGGTAGACATGCTGTCTGCCAAAATGGACCTAATCATGAAGAAGCTTGAAGACAAAGCTCCCGAGAAGAAGGAAGTCATGCAACTCTTCGATTCCCGCATGACATGTGAAGAATGCGGCAACACTGGACACTCGGGCAGTCAATGTCCCGAGCTGGAAGAGGACGTGAACTACATCAACAACAACAACAACAACAACAACCAGTATCGTCCCCCGAATCAAGGATGGAATCAACAGAGACCCAACTACCAAGGTAACTACTCAGGTAACTATCAAGGTAATAACTCTTTCAATAATTTCCCACCTTTAAGAGAGTTAGTACAAAACCAAGGTAGACTCATGGATAATCTGTCTAAGAAGTTAGCTTCCAACGATAAAATGCTAGAAACCATTAGTGCTAAAATGGAAAGCTTTTCTTCTGCAATAAAGAACCAGCATAGCTTTAATAAAATGATAGAATCTCAGTTATCTCAGCTGGCTTTATCTGCTCCTATGCCTAACCCAGGTAAGATTCGGGCCAAATTTAAGAATTAGAATCGCAAATCTTGTCGATGTCTACTATGCGGTATTCGGACCAAGGATGCACAAGAAGGACCTAAGTGGGACTGGCGGGGCATGCCCGCCAAGAAAGGAGATCCAGGGAGACCAGGTCATCACCATTAGGATCGGCGCCCAAGCACCTCGACGCACTCTGCGACTTTGGCTCAAGTGTCAACATTATGCCTAAGGTAAGCCTTGAGCCAGGTTCAAATTTATTATACACAACCATGTGCCTACAACTTGCAGATCAGTCGCTATGCTACCCCGAGGGGATCCTGGAAGACGTTTGTCTGAACATCGGTAAGCTCTATGTGGCCACCGACTTCGTGGTCCTGGATACGGGCAAAGGTAAGAACGCCCCGATCATTCCGGACGCCCTTTCCTTGCCACCACCAAGGCCATCATCTACGCCGACACCGCGAAGATCGTCTTCACCGTCAACAAACGAGGGAGAGATTCAACCGCAAACACAAGACCCTAGCTCCCCTCGCTCCACCCGTTGCCACTACCGTACCACGAGAGATACGCACCGGTATCGAGGAGAGGACAAGAAGAAGAAGCAAGAACAAGAAGAACCGGCCAACCTCGACCACACGTGGAGCAAGTCTTGATGATCAATCAAGTTGCAACGAACGCCGACTTCGGCGCACTCCACCACAACTAGAGAAGCTAGACGACCACGGAGTTCCATCAATTCACCGCTCCATCAATCAATGGAACTTCCAAAAAGTTATCCGCGATACGGGATCGGGCATCAACTTAATGTCAAAGGTAACGTATCAATTGATATATGGTAATCTGCCTTTGTGCTCCACCTATGTAATGCTTTGCGGATGGCGGACCAATCACACCGATTCCCTAAGGTATTGCACCGAAACGTCCCCGCCAAGATTAAAGATCGCTATGTCCTCACCGACTTTCTAGTCATGGATATGGGAGAAGAAGAACAAGATCCTCCCATAGTACTTGGAAGACCGTTCCTCAACACTACAAGAGCCATCATCTACATCGGGGCCGGGCGAGATCCACTTCCAGCCAAGGTAAAAAGATACGCCAAGCTCTTCAATACTTACACTAACAATGAACAGCCCCCAAGAAAGACCAAGGGCGAAGCGTCTCCCGAGACTACAAAAAGCTGGACTCAAAGATGGAGGACATTAAGAGAATAGAGAAAGACATCAAGGAAAAGTATACTCAGCTCCTACCCATCTTGAACTCGCAGACCTAGAAGCACCCGAGAGGTCTCCACCAAAGAAGCAATCTGGAAGAAGAAAGAAGCCGCGCCACCAAGAAGAACAACAAGAGTACATCTTCGGAGACCCAACCATCGCCGGCATCACCAATCGAACAATCGACTTCCATGGCTACTTCGTCACGCCACCCGTTGAAATCCTTGAAGGACCCTTACCGGGTACAACATTTACACGAGGGCCCATAGACGACACCACGCCATGGGAGTAAGTGCTCTAAACTCGCCGAGAGGTAACTTCGGTATTTATCTGCATATTTAATTTTTACGCAAAGCATATTTCAATTAGCATATTTCCTTTAGCATAATTACTCTTTCTAAATCTGCATTTGAGAAAATCATAAAAATATGTTTGCTGCATTTGCATCGGTCTCCTAAAGCCCCATGCAAGCACTCCTTGCTATGGTGGCATAAAAATAAAAATACAAAAATATTGCATTCATATGTTTTTGCATTAACATCCCTATTGCATAGAAAAATTCTCAAAAATATGTGGGCACATGAAGGTCCACACCTTTTTTATATAAAAATCCAAAAAGAAGTGAGCACATGAAGGCTCACAATAACATCCTAGAATTTGTTCCTTCTGGTATGTGCGAAATTAATATTAACAGGGAGAATATTAAAGGAGACCCCAAAAGAGGAGCAAGCTCCAAGGATGAACAAAGGACTACTTCAAGATCAAGCTTGGGGGAGAGCACCCCCGTTTACCACGACAAGTATCACTATCTTATGTCTTAAATATTAGCTAGTTATATATTTGCTTAGAGTTAATGAGTCTTAAATAAAAGTCTTAGTGTTAAAGAGTCAAATAAATGCTAGATCTTTGCTAGATTGCTTTCTTCCTTTTAATTATGATCTTGATGATACATGCTAAGGAAATGATGAATAGTTGCTCCGCCTTAATTCCTCTTAAAAAGTATTTACACTTTGGACTTAGATTCTCCTAAACTTTAAATGCTTAATTTTGCTCTAAACCCAATACACGTGGGAAGCACATGCTTAATCTGAGTCTTAGCATAAAGATACATGAAAAGTTGAGCTGTTTTTATCATATTCCTAGAGATACTTGATTCCCTGGTTTTTATCTTTGAAAATTATAAAATATTACATGATGAGTTCCTTAGCTATGACCCTTAAGAGTTTATCATTCGCATCAAGATCATCCCACTCCACTAAATACGCCGCTTCTAACCCTAAGCACGCATCCCCATACTCCATCGGCCGCTAGCCATAATTATAAAAAATAAACTCTTGCAATCTTTGGATATGTCTCTCTCGGTGTTTTTATGCCAAATAGAGGCTGGGCTACATTCGAAAAAAAAAAAGAGAAAGAAGAAAGAGAAAAGAGAAAAAGAAAAATAAATATCTAAGAAAAGTGAGACAAGAGAGGGAGAGTAACGGACAAAAAGTCATACTAGGCGAGAAGGGCCTACCTCCCTAATAATAAAAATATATTTAGAGATGAATAATGGACACGTGTCCGAGGGTGAGTAGGGCCCACATCTCTAAGGAGAGAAAAAATGGACACAAGTCCGGCAAAGCCCACCTCTCCAAGAATGGACAGCCCCAGGCCTTAGCAATTTTTAGAAAGAGAGATATAATCCAAGATGCTAGAAAAGAAAAATACTAGAAAAAGGCTATTTACTACCTTTCATCCTCATCCACTTCGCCACTATCATCCCACTATGTATGTCCTACCACATGTGTAACTCCACTACCACCATCTACTTAAGAGGGTCATACATAGGATCTCTGAGTTTCTTTTGAAAAATATTGCAAAACCCCAGGATGATAGTTGATCAAAGAGCTTGAGACATGGTACTTAACTTGATTGTTTCTGTCTTTTAATTGCTTATGATTCGTGAAAAAGGCTACACCCCATGGTAAAATGTGTATGAGAGAGCAATCTGGTTAAGAGGAGAATTTATTTCTGATAAACACAATTACTTCCGAGGTATGAAAGCGTAGTAGCAACTCCCCGATCCTACTATAGCATGTAGCTTTGCTAGGGACTAGCAAAGGGTAAGCTTGGGGAGTTTGTTGACACTTGTTATCATATAAATTTATTAATTAGATAAACATGAGAAAGGGGTATAAAACATAATAACAACCTAGAATAGGGTGTCACTAACATATTTCCACCAGTTTTGGTAAAGTTGAGAATTGCGGGACTAAACGAGAAAAACACCGGAATTCGCGAGCCGCATGCGACTACGCGACGTAATGCAATCCAACTCCGAGAAAGACTCTAGAAGGCTCCGGACTAATCCCGACGTGATCGAGACTTAGCACCCAAGAAAACATCATCTAGAAGACTCCGGAAGCCCGACGCGCGCCCGGGGACCCAGTGGGCCACACTGCAGGCCGACCGCCCAAATACTAGGCGTCGGCCTCCCCCTCCGCCACGTCAGCCCCTCGCCTCCGAAGCTTCTCCAACCGCCTCTAAGACGCAATCTAATCCGCTCGTTTAATGTCGGTTTGATCCGAGGGCGACGGTGGAGTACGAGTTGTCTCTAGGTCAAACCCCGGCACCTCCTCCGGACTATATAAGGAGACCCCTAGACCCCCTTTCGGATCATCAAGTTCTCAAGTTCATCAACAAATAGCTTCAAGATCCAAGTCATCAATCCCACACTCTAGAAACACCGCTTTTGGAAGAGTAGCAATCAAGATTAGATCTAGTAGGAAGGGAGAAATCCGCTCCTCGACCGTCGGAGGCCGGCTCAAGATCGGCCTCGTTCTTGTAAGTTCTTCATTGTAAGTAGTCTTCAAGTTCCGCACACGTTCTTAATATGAATATCTTGATCATGTTTATATTCGAGATTATTTGTTCTAGTGTTTACTTTGATTACACGTTTAGCATAGTTGAATTACTATTATGTTCATGCATGGATTCGTATAGCGCTCATCTAGTAATATTATGGGTGAGTGGTAGAGACGATGTAATCGTGGTGATTAGATCTTATTTGCTGCGTTTGCACCCTATATGCCGGGTCGTGTGGTAGATCGTGGTGGTGATAGCACCATTGAGTCCTTTTGCAATCCATCCCCGTATGTAGGACTAGCGGATGATATTATTCGAAGTTGTTCTAAGTTTAGCCTTAGTCTTCATGGATTCTGTCCCCTCATGTGTGGAATTAATTAGTCTTTCTTCGATGATTGTTAGATGTATTGCACTAATCAAGTAGATCCTAACTTATAGTTTAGAGTTACATATTGGAGTTTCTAATGCTAGCTAGCCTATGAATTGCTATCGTCCACCGTTTGACACTTTCTACTTGCACACCGGATATGACTTGGTTGAATCTATTTATCGGAAACTTTTATCATTATCTTTATTGTGAACTTTGATCCCTCGTTTATGTAATTGATAGATTTAATACTTAAGCTTTGCATACGAGAGATGATTAAGATGTTTAGTACACACATGCATAGTTAATTCATGATAGTAGACTTCTTTCCCTCGTGGTAGAATATAAATTCAATACCTGGTTCTTACTCCCGTTAAAATGCTACAATGGTATATTCATATCTCAGGCGCTTGCGGATACCCATTTATTTATTCACTTATTGAGAAGTTTATCAAGGCATAGTATGAATATTTTATTCTTTTTGCATATTAGTAGTTTAACTATAGGGATGACAACCTTTTTCGGATATGCTATGAACTCGCAATGAATTATTTCTTTTAGTTTTATCTGAAGCAACATCTGATATTTATTTTTGACGCCATTGTCGGTGATAGGTTTATATCTGTTTCTAGTTAGTGACGTTAGAAATACCAATAATATCTTTCACAACCTAATCTGTATGTTATTTCTCACCTATATCTTTTTTCGCGATCCTCTTTTGTTTCATCATTTGTAATGCTCACTAGACGTTTCATCATTGTTCTATGTCCTTCCCTTCCTTTTTAAAAGGTATGACTGTGTGAAAGGTCTCTTTGGTTTTTGATAATTGAGTGACAACATTAGGTGAACTAATAATGTGTGATTGAGATAATACATAGGAGATTAGTTCACATATGTTGACGCAATGAAGGAGCTTTATTGCATATGAAACATGACATGGAGTCATGTGATCGAGGTGGTGAAGATCAAGACAAGGCTTGGTTTGATGGACCGGTTGCAAGTGTGAAGGGCAAGTCGAGGCAGTGAAGCGATGGACCGCGAGGCGGTGAAGCTTGGGCTAGACTTGGCGCCGACGGACCGACGCAACGGTGAAGAGCAAGTGAGGTCAAGATCGATGGACCAAGAAGGTCATGTGATGATATGAAATGGATCATATCATTCTTGATCGTGTTGGTGCATTGGTTGCATCGGCACTTGGAGATGGAGCGGAATGGAAATGCGCAAGGCAAAGGTATAACCTATAGGGCATTTCATTTCGCCGGTCATTGGAGCTTAGAGAAGTTTATGACCGGGTTTAGGATAGATGGCCGTACTATCAAGAGGGGCAAACTTGTTTGCATATCGGTCATCTAGTGCCACTTGTGCGACTAACTTTGCGGTGTTAGAATCGAGTGGCGCGACAAGTGCTAACCCGCCCTTTGACTTGTTTGTGAAAATGCTAACACACATGCACATGGTGATGTACACTTGGTGGTGTTGGCACATTTGCAAAGGCGGCGTGTTTTTGCGTGATTGAGTTGGGTTTGGGAACCGCTCATCCTCCCGCCGAGCTTGTGAGGCGGGATTCTAAGGCTTTCGAGAAAATGAGATGCATATTTTCTATTGCGCCGATGCAAGTTGGTGATGAAAACATGCTATTCCTCGTGCTCAAGTTTGGTATACTTGATGGGTAGCATGTCGAAGAGAAGGCGTCGGTGATCCGGTGGAGTTTTCGCTGAAAACGGTGACCGGACGCATCGATCGGAAGCACGGCAGCCACGACGGACGCCCCGGTGGGCGCGTCGCGCGAGCCCCTGCAGTGGCCTTTTGCCGACACGGTGACGGACCATGGACCGGATGCTTCCGTGCTCGACCGAACCGGTGACCGGACGCACGCAGGGAGCGTGTCACCGGGGCGCTGCTTGTCGGTTGTGACCGGACGCTTATACCGGACTCCACGACCGACTCTGTTGGTGAGTCCGGCCGGTGCGTCCGGGCCCCTAGCGAAAGCTGTGATTTCGTCCCCAACGGCTAGTTTCTCGGTTTTGGGCTATATATACACCACATACACGACCTTGTTCGGGTGCTGAGCACACTTGGGCCTTGGTGGCTTGTGTTATGGTGCTTGAGAGCCCTCCCACTCACTTGTGATTGATAGTGTTCATCCAAAATCAAAGTGAGGAGTGATTCTAGTGCATTCGCGTTGAGAGATCACATTCGTCGCACTAGGTGATCGTGTTGCAAGCCGGTGTGCTTGTTTCTCTTGGAGGTTGCCACCTCCTAGACGGCTTGGTGGCAAGAGACTTCGTGAAGCACGCAACGGAGATTGTGCGGTGCTCCGAAGGAGGATTTGTGAGAGGTTCGAGCTCACCTCACGGGGATCGCGAAGAGCATCACTACTAGAGCGTGTCTTTGAGTTACCTCACTTGTGAGTGTGGTGTCTTGCGGTGCCTTGTGATAGGCTCACTTGAGAGTGGTGTCTTGCGGTAAGCCTAAAGGCATTTGGCTTGGAGTGAGCTCCACAATCAAGAACCATCTAAGTGAAACACCAAAGGAACCACCCAAGGTGTTGGTCGACACAACGAGGAGTAGGGGAAGTTGGCAAGCTTCCCGATACCTCGATAAAAATCACCGGTGTCAACTTGTCTACTCTTCTTGGTGGTTTGCATTCTCCAAATCACAAGCTTTGTATTTACATTCATATATACCTTGTGCTTGTGCTTGTGGAGTAGCTCTTGCAATTACTAGCTTGTGTAGCTTGTTAGTTGCTTTGCTTAGTTTGTGTAGCTAAGTAATTTGAGCCTTTGGGTTAGGCGTGTGTCGCCTTGTCCTTAGTGTATCTAGTGAGCTTAGGATTGGCTTTGTGCTTTTGCTCATTAGAATTGTGTAGGAGCTCACCCTTGGTTGAAGTACTAGTGCATAGGTTTGTGTGACCTTGCCATAGAAACGGTTAGGAGCTCAAGCTAGGCTTATCACCTCATTTGCTTTGTGTAGGATCTTGTGTGAGGTGATTTAGAGTCATAGCTAGAGGGGTGAAGTCTTGGCTAAATGAATAGTTTCAATTCCGCATTATATTTGTTTAGCCGGCGCAATTAGTTTCAAAAGGACTATTCACCACCCCTCTAGTCCCCATCTCGACCCTACACCGTGGTATCTATGTAATGGATTATATTGATTCATTTGATGGGAAGGAAATCGTTTCTTCGGCTCTTGATCAAGTATGTGTTCCCATTCTTAAAGTTCCCATTGGCTATGCTATCTTTTTTTTAAATGTATATACATGCTTGCTCATACTTTTCCCTTGCCTTCCTTTTTCTTTTTCCTATAGGCGAATTCACTTCAGTTCGGGAAGCAAGTTGTTTGCACGGCTTCTTCTATCGGCTACAATGTTGTCAATGTAAAGTCCTTAGAGGAGAAATATAATAAGTTGAAGAAATGAGCATGTTGCTCTTAGCTTGCCAGATAGATGGATTGTCAAACATGAATGCTTCTTGTATTATATGGAGTCGAGTTGATGCTATGTAATCAGGATTGTTGATGCTATTGTACCGCTTTGGTACCACACGCTAGCCGATACTTTTGTTTAGATGTTAGTCCTTTTTCGAATTCATCATTACAACCATGTTGCGGTGCTAATACGTTGAAGGAATCACATATTTATGTCTGCATTTCTCCATGTTTCACGAGTACTTTTTCCCCTGTTTCAGCTACTACATTTTTATATTGCGGTGCTAATACGTTGAAGGAATCGCATATTTTAAGTCTGCATTTCTCCATGTTTCACGAGTACATATTTTAAGTCTGCATTTCTCCATGTTTCACGAGTACTTTTTCTCTCTGTTTCAGCTACTAAATTTTTATGTTGCGGTGCGAAAAGGGTGCCCTGTACTTTCGGCATTTTGTTTCATATTTGTTCACCACATGCAAATATCATTTTGTTCCGTTTTGGAACTTAAATGTTTCGAGTAAATTTACATCAACATTGCTCGTTCAAGTACTGGAGGATGGGATGATATGTTTCAGTTGATGACAAATCTTTGCATATGAGTTGCCAAGTGGTGAAAAACAGATGCAAAGATCTTTACGCTTTCATCGCTTTGTGTTACATTGAAGGGCTTGGAAGCGGAGCACGGTGAAAAGAACTATCAAGCTACAACAAGTAGCGGGATTGAGCATATTATGTATGGAGATCCAAAAGGCAATGCAAACAAGGAGGTAACCTTGTGTATCTTATTCTTCAACCCAACATAAGGTAACATGTGCTACATGAACGAAGTTTTGATTCCAAAAAAAAAAACACACATTGCAGTGTCTTTTCTACTCAAACACTTGTACTTTACTACTGAAACATGTATAGCTGTACTTTTGAGACATACACCTGTATATATTGAAACATGCTTATTGGTACATTTTTTGTTTTCATAATGTGCAGGAGGCAGCATGTACCCATGGGCATAATGTACCCATTCCTTTTGTTTCAAGTTTACTCCTGTGTTGCACTAAACAAACAATAATTATACTGAAACATGTATAGCTGTACTTTTGAGACATACACCGTATATACTGAAACATGCTTATTGGTACATTTTTTGTTTTCATAATGTGCAGGAGGCAGCATGTACCCATGGGCATAATGTATCAGCAACATCAATGTTTTGAAGACCTTGTTTTGATTGTGATAATACTCATTCAGTTGCTTCATCAATCAATAGTAATTCCAATTTGGTGTCTTCGACCCAGGCATCTGGCCGAATCACGGAGCTTCGACGACACCGGTACGCCCCGCGCGAAACGTGGAAAGGTGTGTGCCAGACGGCCAGGCGTTCAACGCGAGCAATCTGCAACCGAAGATCATCGGCGTGCGGCGGTGGTTCGCGGGGACGCCAGCGAGGAGGACCTCAAAGGCGAGTACATGTCGGCAAGGGACGCCGAAGGCCACGGCACGCACACCGCCTCCACGATCGCCGGCTCGCCCGTGCGCGGCACGCGAAGCTATGGTGGTGGCCTCGCCGCCTAGCACGCTGGTGGCGCGCCGCGTCGCGCGGCTGGCGATCTACAAGGTTTTCCTCTCCTTCGGGCGATGCGTCGATAATCGCGGCCATCGACGCCGCCATCGGAGACGGCGTGGACGTCCTGTCCATGTCGCTGGGAGGCTTCTCTGAGATGACGGAGACGCAGCACGCCGTCTCGCCGGGATTACAGTGGTGCTCGCCGCAGGAAACGATGGCCCCGTGCAGCAGTCTGTCAGCAACGCCCTGCCGTGGGGAATCACGGTGGCGGCCAGCACCGTGGATCGCTACTTCCCGACCGTCATAACAATAGGCAGCGGAGAAAAAAATGGTGGTACGTTCTCCTACCAGGATACCATGTCATTCATGATTCACCCCACTTCAGATATGCATCACTACTCACTAGCTGTCACTGGCCTATCGATCAACAACCGACCGCACTATTCAACAACTGTGAACGATATTACGACACGTCAAAAATTTCTCCTTTTTTTTTTTTTTCAGAAAAAGAAACATATTCTCACCTACCAACAACAACTTTGTGTGTAATACGTATTAACTTATAACTTATAACTTAATACATTATACAAACACTTCAAAAACAACTGTTATAAACAGAATTTATCAACAAAAAAGTTAGACAGATGCTATATCCTAGTCACATCAACTTTTTCTAAAATCCCAGGCGACGATCCACACTCGTTGGATATAAAACGGACAGTCCAGATCAATTTGGCTCCTGTTCATCTTCTTCCTCTTGCTCCCGCTCGATTCCGGCTGCCAGCCATCACCATTCACCCCCGCCGCCGCTGGATTACAAATCCACAAGCCACAAGCCACATATTAAAAATCACAAGAAACAATTTTTTTCTACGAAAGGACAAAAACAGAGGGGCTAACCTTCGCCGCCGCCACCGCCGGAGGGGATAGGGGAAGAGGAGGAGCCTCCAGAGGAGCAGTAGCACATGGGGAGAGAGGGAGAGCGCAGAACCCTAGATGCCGCCTGGGATGGAGATGCTCGCCGGAACCCTAGAGGAGGAGAGGGCCTACCTTGCCGGCGTCACCGCCAACGGAGTCGCCGCTAGAGAGGATGAGGAGCCACAGCCACCGGAGGGGAGGAAGAAGAGATAGCAGGGGCATCGCATGGGTGCCGCCTGGGACAGAAGCCAGAACCCAGGCAAATGTGCTATAGGAAAAGTGAAAAGGTTATTAAACACAGAGAAATGATTAACTTTATTGTTCATAACGTATCCTTCAATTTACGTAGGTAAGTTATTCTATACAACTTGCCAATGCGCCCAACAAGTTCGATAAAAACTTGTGCTAATAAGTTTTGCACTACAAAATGTTATATTGTAAAAGTTGTGATATATTCGTTGTGGTAATAAGTTATGCATAAAGTTAAGTGTATATCTTATTAACATTCGAAAAAATAAAGTTGCAAACATATATATATATATATATATATATATATATATATATATATATATATATATATATATATAAGTTGTTGGACTCCTCGTGGTTTGTTGGACCCACAGAGGTGGAATTGGGATCAACAACCAAGCGCATGCTACATTCTTACGGGGCATTTGGACTTGGCACTCCATATTTTTTTCCAAAATCTGTGAATTGTCCTCTCCAACCGCTTGACATTTGACTTGGTAAATTAGTGAGACTTGACATTTGACAGGCCAAACTGTGCATATATGCGCGTGCGCCGCTGTTCAGCGTGTCCGCAGAAAAAGGGTGGAAACACAATTTTGTTTCGTCTCAGGGTTCCCGATGCAAGTTTTCTTTAGTTTGCAAGTGAATTTTGCCAAACCATTGGAGATGACTATTTTTTTTCACCGGCAAAACTTTTTGGAGAGTTGGCAAAATTCTATTTTTGCCAAGTGAATTTTGTCAAACTGTTGGAGATGCTCTTATATCTTACTATTATAGATTGGAAGCTACATTTGAATTCTTATTGCGGGAACTGTTCTGACCGGGCTGCCGTTGGTGGGCTAAAACAACTGGACCGCCCAAAGAATCGACCGTTCCATCACGCCCCCGCCCCGTAACCCGTCTTCCCCCCGTTCCCGAAACGGATCGGCTCCATTTCCCGCTCCATTCCCCACTCCACTCGCTGCCGCCGTGGGTCGCCGTTGGGCTGGGGTTTCGCAGGGCGCAGGAGGGTCGCCGCCGCCGACTACTTCCCCGCCGCCCACGTTCACCGCCCGACTACTTCCAGCCGGGGTTGAACTCGCTGCGGCGACGTCCTCGGGCTTGGTGTTTCGCGGAGGAGGCGAAGGGGCGGAGTCGGTGGGGTTTCTCGGAGGCGGAGGCGGTTCCACCGCCGCGCGGGCGACGACTTCCTCCATCGCGCTGTGTTCCGCGAAGCGCTCGCTGCTGCTCGTCGTCGAGTCCGGCGGTGGTTGGTTCGTCGCCTGTCGCTGCTGCTCGTCCGCGTTGGTCCTCCACTCCGGTGCCCTGTAAGTCGCCGCCGTCCTGCTCCCTATGTCTCACCGCTCCGCTTCCAACCCCTTCTCAACCTAGTCAAATCACCATCGCGACGGGCAACCTGCTCTGTATTGCCTTCATCCCCTCCATCAGTTTTAGTCAGTGCCATGAATTGCATTGGGCTATTTTCATTTTCTGCATAGGTGTTTTGCTAGTTGTTAGTATGAAAACATGTTGGTCAAATATATTTAGAAATGCTTCCCTAAACATGCACAAACAGAACCAACAAGTGCCCCAAATTTTCATGGTGCTTTAATGTTGCATTGTGCTTGGATGTAACACTGCAATGTTTCATGGTGCTTGTCTGTCCATTGTTCAGTACTCCAGTTCATTTCTGAATTTTGATGAACAGTGTCATTCACCAATTGTAGTACATAGCTATACTGTTAAGCAATTCGTATGAGAGATGTTTGTGGCACTATGAATTGACTGGAATTTTGTAGGGAAACGGTCAATTTCACTGTACTGTATTGTAGCCTGACTTATATATAAGAGTTTTCCTCTGTCCAGTTATATGTGTTATATATGATGAGTTGTGCCCCAAAGCTTGGCTGTTCGGTTTGATGACCATGTGGCTCTTGTTTCAAACTGTTTTTGGCTGGTGTTTCGCATGCTTGATGAGGATGTTTCATTACATAGACAGGGGTGTCTTTTTTTTTTTTTTGGTTGCTGTTATGATTCCAGAGTTTAGTTTAGGTTCCCTTCTACTATTTTGTAACTATACTCTCTATTTTGTGGTTCTCTGTAGGTTGTTCAAGTGAATCATGGTGACCACGAGGGCAGCCAAGAAGGGCTACGCCTCCACCGTGGAGTTGTCCAGCAGTGGCGGTTCCGGTGGACGACTTTTCCAGCAGTGATGAGGATGACCTTGATGAAGAATCATTTGAATTGCGAGCTCGTGAATCTGATGTAGGCGTCTCTACTAGCAAGCCGGTGACGCTGCTTCGCGCCCAAAAGCCTACCTTGAAGACAAAGATTGCAGCGAAGAAGCGTAAAGGGGAGCCCTCTTCAAGGAAGAGAGAGGTGAAACCCCTGTCCCCAAAGGTATTTGTCACTGTCTCAGCATGATATTTTCACTGTTTCAAGCTAACTTTCCGTTCTCACAAGGTGTTTTTGTGTTCTCGTTGTCTCGTAAATTGTTTCCAACAAGCCAACAAGCAATGATCTCTTCCATACAAGGTTCTCCATCAGCAGGATCACCAAATTGGTTGCGAAGGGAAATTCAATGAGGAGAAGACAAGATGGGTAGAAGAGGCTGGTTTTGTTGCTTTGCTTTCTATGTCGATGTTTCTTTACCTATCAACCTTGTTCACTGGATTTTTCAGCACATTAATCCGTGATCTGAGGGAGTTTCGTCTCGAAGAAGAAGGTGATTGTCTTTGATAGGCAGCTAGTATGCAACATTCTTGGGGTGCCCAAAGGTCCGAGCCCGTGAAAGTTATATGGAGCAGCCCCCGATGAATATGATGATTATGCGAAGATGCGCAATGTCTTCAAGTTTGGGGACCGTTGTCCGATTAGCAGGTGCATTGAGATTTTGGTTGGAGCTACGGACAAGGATTTGTTTCTTCGAAGCTGCTTCTTGCCCTGGGTTCCGTGCTGTGCGCAACTACAGCACAATGCAGTCCCACACAAATTCTTGCACAGCTTGACTGATCCATCTCGCGATCAACTCATTCGATTGGGCTGAGGTAATAATTCAAGACCTAATGGAAGAAGTGCGGAAGTACCAGGATATTCTACGTGTTAGAAAGGAACCTCCCAAGACCCCACCCTACTTGGCTCATGCCTTTTACTCCCTGTTGTAAGTTTTGTCTACATTTTTCTCTCATTTTTTCTATTTTCATCTTTGCTGAAACATATCACTTCTGTTGAAACATATCATTGGTCAATCATATGCTTCGCTGAAATATAGCATGGACTGCCTGAAACACAACTTTTTTTTTTTTTTGAAACATATTACAGAATGTCTGCTGAAACATATCAGTTTGTTGATACATACTGAAACAAAGTATGGATTGTAACCTTTCTTTATAAACTTTCTTAGATTGCATATATGGACATGCTGGAGATTCGTGATGACCCCGAGCTGCATACCATCGATTATTCCGTGCCTCGGATCTGCCATGTTACTTAACGCGACTTTGAGTTCATTTCAAAAGTTGACAAGAGCAGGGTTATGCTTCAAGACTTTGATTGCTTTGGGTGGCTTCCTGTGAGTCCGCTTCCCTTTTTTCGTCAACTGTCATGTTTTTCTTTTCCCTTTTAGTCATTTCTGTTTCTTTGACCAAATTAAATCTTAATTCCTTTGTAGTTTCGAAGAGCAGTCCCTACCCCACACCTGTCCCTCTAACCGGTTTTAGGCGACCATTGCATCAAGAAGAGCAGTTGGTGGATCATGAAATGGGGCCGGAAGGTGCGCAACAAGATGAAGTGCATCCAAGCCTTGATGGCTGGATGGGCCCTCCTAAACCTGATGCTACCGCTGCTCCTGTGTCTATTGAGGTGATTTTCCCAATCTGTTGCATTTCCATCTATGTCCCACTGGCTGTATTGCTCTGTTTCAGTACTTGAGATGATATGTTTCAGTGCTGTAACAGTATAAGTCTCAGCTTCTCCTATTGTTTCTTGCTATCTATAATCTATATGTTTCATTTTTGTAGAGCCTTCCCAAAGAATGCCAGATTTTTTTGGCCGAGTGCAAATCCTCGGTGGAGAGTGATCTTGATGAGCTAACACAAAAAATGGCTGCTGACCTCAAGGCGCAATCAAAGGCTATTTTCGAGAAGCATGGTGCTGAGCTTGCTGCCAAGATCAGCCGTGCCAAAACCGCAAGGGATGTTGCTAATTTGGCAAGTAAGATGGATGCTTTCTCTACTGCCAACTTCGAGTTCAATGCTGGACCCTCTCAAACAACAGACCAATCTGTCCCACCTAGCCCAAAGACATCCCCTCCACCAATCATACCACCGGAGAAAATTTTGCAAGATACTATGCCTTCCTCTCCAGCAAGCCCGAAGGTTTTCCCACCACCACCACCACCACCACCACCAGAGAACATTTCCAAAGAGGGTTCAGCTTCTCCTACAGTAAGCCCAAGGAATTCAAATGAGCCTATGCCTTCTCCTAAAGCATGCCCCAAGCCTTCCTCTCCAAACCTGTCAATGTATGGTATGCCCAACTACAACTTGTTAAGTGAAGATGATCCTGCGTTCGATGATGTGTGTGGTGAAGGATCAAGGAGCCCTTCACCTACTGGTAATCACTTTTTTTAGAACACTTCTTCTGTTGTTTTAGTAGTGATATACTTCATGTCTCACAGTGCTTGACTACATGTTTCAGTTCACTTGTTTAAGTGTCTCAGTTCTGTTTCACTTCTTGTTTCACTGCATGCTTCATATTCCTTCATACGTATGTTTCAGTTCCAGTGAACTACATGTATCTTTCATTGCAGTTCACCCCACTATTGACAAAGAAATTGGGCCAAGCACATTTGAGAAGAAGAATAGACACAAGAGGGCAGCTTACCACCTCAAAGCTCCGGAGAAGACAAAGAGGATCAAGGTTGATGATGCCACACTTGTTTGGAAGACTTATTTGGGTCAAAGAGCCTTTCATGCCGGATTCACGCTACCGGGGGAAGACCAATCGTGAGTAGTTGCACAATCTTTTTTGTTGCAAGACTATTTTTTCATATGTTTCAATTGTTTTTTACTGTTGTCTGAATATGCATTTTCATATCTCCTTTTTCCTTTTCTGCTACAAGGCCACCTTTCATCGATATCTCTGGCTTCCATGTGAGCTATGATGAGTTTTACTGCTCTTTCAAGGCAAGGGGTCAAATCAGCAATGAGGTTATGTCCTTGTGGTCTCATGAGTTCAACCTCGACCAACTTGAAATGAAAAACCCAAGTTTTAGCAAATTTGTTTTCCCACAGCCGGTGACGGTATGAACAGCATTACCTTTTTCTTTAATCTACAGTTTCATTTTTTCCAACTAGACTTTTATTCTAACTGGTATTTACACAAATTATCTGAAAATTTGACTTTTTTGCCAGTAGTCTTTTCTTGCTGGTCCTCCATCCTCCTTCAGTAATCATGACACTTGCATTAAGGCCTACAAAAAACTAACTAAGACATTTCCTATTAGCAGCACGGACCTGGTACATAAGAATTACTTTCTGATCTTTTCCCCCTAAATTTGTAATGTTTTTGGTTATGGCTGGCCCATATTCATTTCTTTTTCTAACTAATTTCCCTCTATATATTATGTAGTTGTTCTTTTTCCCATTTTGGACGACAAACACTGGGTTCTTGTTTGTGTCATCATGTTCATGAAGAAGTTTGCCTACTTTGATTCTTTGGGTGGACAATCTCGTTTGACAGCTGCTGAGGAAGTGGTATGTGTCTCCTCTTTGTTTCAGTAGGTAATCTGTAATGTTCAACTATCACTTCTATATTGTTTCGTGGCAGCATGTGAATTAGCAAAGTGCTCTATACTGTTTAAACTTCTCTGTACCTGCCACTATTTTTTCAATTGTTCTTTCATATGCTCTACTTTTGTAGCATGATTGGTCATGGTCCATTTTTTTTTTGTTTAACTAGCGCTTCTACAATGTTTCATTTGATCCTAGTGTTTTGTTCCTCTGATTTCCAGATTGAGAATTTTAAATCCACGGCCATTCAATCGAAACTCTTCAAAACCGACTTTTCAGACTTCAAGTGGGACTTCCCTAGTGGATATCTTTCACAACCTAATCTGTATGTTATTTCTCACCTATATCTTTTCGCTGATCCTCTTTTGTTTCATCATTTGTAATGCTCACTAGACGTTTCATCATTGTTCTATGTCCTTCCCTTCCTTTTTTAAAAGGTATGACTGTGGTATCTATGTAATGGATTATATTGATTCATTTGATGGGAAGGAAATCGTTTCTTCGGCTCTTGATCAAGTATGTGTTCCCATTCTTAAAGTTCCCATTGGCTATGCTATCTTTTTTAAATGTATATACATGCTTGCTCATACTTTTCCCTTGCCTTCCTTTTTTTTTTCCCTATAGGCGAATTCACTTCAGTTCGGGAAGCAAGTTGCTGCACGGCTTCTTCTATCGAAGCACAATGTTGTCAATGTGAAGTCCTTAGAGGAGAAATATAATAAGTTGAAGAAATGAGCATGTTGCTCTTAGCTTGCCGTGATAGATGGATTGTCAAACATGAATGCTTCTTGTATTATATGGAGTCGAGTTGATGCTATGTAATCAGGATTGTTGATGCTATTGTACCAGTTTGGTACCACACGCTAGCTGATACTTTTTTGTTTAGATGTTAGTCCTTTTTCAAATATTTTTACAACCATGTTGCGGTGCTAATACGTTGAAGGAATCACATATTTATGTCTGCATTTCTCCATGTTTCACGAGTACTTTTTCCCTGTTTCAGCTACTACATTTTTATGTTGCGGTGCTAATACGTTGAAGGAATCGCATATTTTAAGTCTGCATTTCTCCATGTTTCACGAGTACATATTTTAAGTCTGCATTTCTCCATGTTTCACGAGTACTTTTTCTCTGCTTCAGCTACTAAATTTTTATGTTGCGGTGCGAAAAAGGGTGCCCTGTAGCCTTCCGGCATTTTGTTTCATCTTGTTCGATCACATGCAAATATCATTTTGTTCCAGTTTTGGAACTTAAATGTTTCGAGTAAATTTACATCAACATTGCTCGTTCAGTAAATACGGAGGATGGGATGATATGTTTCAGTGATGACAAATCTTTGCATATGAGTTGCCAAGTGGTGAAAAACAGATGCAAAGATCTTTACGTTTTTCATCGTTTGTGTTACATTGAAGGGCTTGGAAGCGAGCACGGTGAAAAGAACTATCAAGCTACAACAAGTAGCGGGATTGGGCATATTATGTATGGAGATCCAAAAGGCAATGCAAACAAGGAGGCGCTTGCAAGCAAACCTTGTGTATCTTATTCTTCAACCCAACATAAGGTAACATGTGCTACATGAACGAGTTTTGATTCCAGTTTTGATTCAAAAAAAACACACATTGCGGTGCCTTTTCTACTCAAACACTTGTACTTTACTTCAAAACATGTATAGCTGTACTTTTGAGACATACACCTGTATATACCGAAACATGCTTATTGGTACATTTTTTGTTTTCATAATGTGCGGGAGGCAAAGATGTACCCATGGGCATAATGTACCCATTCCTTTTGTTTCAAGTTTACTCTGTGTTGCACTAAACAAACAATAATTATACTTGAAACATGTATAGCTGTACTTTTGAGACATACACCTGTATATACTTTGAAACATGCTTATTGGTACATTTTTTGTTTTCATAATGTGCGTGAGGCAGCATGTACCCATGGGCATAATGTATTAGCAACATCAATGTTTTGAAGACCTTGTTTTCAAATAATAAATTGTCACAACAATGAATTCAAGTTTTTGGAACATACAATCCAAATCCCCTAAACACATGTAGCAAAGATGAACACTATGATGTTTCAAAAATTTCTATGAATCTACCATAACTTATAAATTAATGTGGCAAAATTACATTTATTTTCTCTTCTAGGAATATTAATCTATGGCTTTATTTGTGTCTCATTGTACAAGTGCCTTGCAGACTTCCATGTACTTGCATTTATCCACACCATGTCCATCTTCATTGCATATCGGGCATGTGTCTTTGCCTTTCTTCTTCTTGGACTATTTCGTATCTTCTTCATCGCTTTTTCTTTCGCTTGTTTCGTATACTCTTCTTCTTACGATCTACCTTCTCCGCCGGTCTTCCTTGCCTTTTCTTCATCGGTGGGTTCTTGTACTTTGTCTCACTCATTCCCTCCCGCACCTCCATGGTAGTTGCAGCCACATTTGGCAAATTGTTTTGCCGAGACATCTTAGCTTTTGTTGTTGCCTTTATCTTTTCCCAAACCTCATCAATCCCTTTTGAACCAACAACATACTCTTCTCGTTCCGACACATGCATCCGCAGCAGAACATGGCCCATCTTCCCGCATATCGCATTGTACCCGAGCTTGTTTGTTAGTGGTACTCCAAATACCGGCTCGGGGCACGCCAAATGCCGTGGCACTTGTAGTGTCGCTTCTTTTGACCACCGGTGCAACAAGTACCTCTCTGGTATTTTTGGGACATCAAGTGTTGTGAACACTTTGAGGATGTGTGTACAGAAGATACCGTCTCGGTCATACATGTGGCATGAGCATGTGTATATTCCGGACTCTTGATTCGCATCAACGATGTATATCTTGATTTCTTCCACACCATCCTTGTAGATTCTTCTTTTGACCTGCAACACATGAGATGAATGTCACGTTTGAGTAACCAATGCACCCAGATTTTTGATGTTTCACGCTTGCAACTTCCGTGTTTTCAGCTTGTACAGAGTTACTTGTTTCACTTACTAAATCGAACATGCAATGCAAGAGATGAATGTCATGTTTCGAACCAATGCACCCAGATTTTTTTGATGTTTCGTGATTGCAAATTCCATGTTTCGGTTATACTGAGTTACAAGTTTCACTTACCCCGCACAGCCATGTTTTGTCCCTCTCTAGTTATCGTATGTATAGCCAATGCCGTTGAATCCCGAAGAAGCTGTTGGAACTTATAGAACATGTTTCTTGTATAAAAGTTTGATGCTTGCTTCTCAATTTCGGACCTCCCC
Source organism: Hyparrhenia diplandra (assembly GCA_015847255.1). Classification (NCBI taxonomy): domain Eukaryota; kingdom Viridiplantae; phylum Streptophyta; class Magnoliopsida; order Poales; family Poaceae; genus Hyparrhenia; species Hyparrhenia diplandra. The sequence goes on along the minus strand of JADLZK010008023.1, from coordinate 60,316 downwards.
CCACAGCGGGATTTGTGGTTTCACCCTTTGCACCTTCTCTCGTACTCCTTCTCAACCCTTGTTTCAACGATGAATTCATATTGTTTGACAAACCGCAGGACCGAGTCATTTGGGTGCACCATTGTCTTGAACAACGAATTCATGCTCTCGACCTTCCAAAGAGTGCTTGTGAAAGGGTAGAAGATCTCGCTTGAAGTAGGCGAGAGCCCACATTGTCTTCGCCTCGGACATGTTCGAAGTGCTCATTTTCCTGCAACTTATAATCAACCTCCAGCTTCTGCCATAGCATCTCGAACTCTTCTGGGGTGTCAGAGAAGTTGATGCAATAGTCCAATTCTTCAGCAAATTTCGAGCCTTCCTGGTTGATTAACCAAGCAAACTTCTCCGATGCTTTAGTGACAACATGGAACTTGCAGCATCTATGTGTTGTACCTGGGAACACCTCTTCTATGGCAGCTTTCATTGCTTTGTCTTGATCGGTCATGATGTTTGTTGGTGCGTGCCCTCCCATTGCATGCTTTAGAGTTTGGAGCACCCGGACAAATGTTTCAAAGATTCGATCCGGAATTAGAGCACATCCGGTAGGATACTGGGGCATGGTTGTTGATCCCAACAATCGGTGCAAATGGCATGTTGTACCGGTTCACGCATGTGGTGTCAAAGAATACGCAATCACCGAAGTTCTTGAACAGCTCCCTCGACCGCCAATCAACCCAAAACAAGCCTACGACTGCATTCCCATCACCGAGCTTGATAGCGTAGAAGAAACTTGGGCTTTCGGCTTGCAGCTTTTGGAAGTACTCGAGGGTAGCATCCATATCTTTGTAGAGTACCCCTGCCCTCAGTCTGGATCTCAAGTTGTATACGTCTTGGCTGTTGAATGTTAGGTTCCCAACTCCTCCATGGAAGTCACCCAGGAGCGCCATGATTCGCATTGTTGAGATGTTTCGGTTGTGCAGTGTCTGAAGCAACTCGTAATCTGCCCATGATATCTTTCTATGCGACCTCAGTTGGTTGACTCTGCCTTTTATCTTGACCAGAGGGTGGGTGTGCTCTGGCTGGAAGACCATCACCCTCCACTTCCCCTCACGCAATCCGACTGTCATGTGAGCTTTGCAATCTGGCTTCTTCAAAGTGCTTCTCTTCCGTGTTGCATCGGTCATCACTGCGTCTGGTCTTCTCTTCTTTGATTTTGTTGCTTCTGTTAATGAGAGTTCGCTGGATGCGCTGCCTTCCTTCTCACTTTGCGCGATCCTTGCGTGTGTGCACTCCCACTCTTTCCTTATCAGCTCAGAACTGTGCGCCTTCTTCCTTGACGAGCCCACCCTAATACTGAAACCCATCTTACTTGCATAAGCATTGTACACACTTCGAGCTTCCTCTAGCGTGTCAAACGACATCCCTGGAAATGGTACTATTGGCTGTGAGCTCACAACATCTTGTTCCTCTTCGTACACAACCTCTGAGTCCCTAATTTCCACCTCGATTTCATTGATTTTGTGCTCTTCTGTCCCATTTGAAAACAACTCTTCAAAACTTGATGTTGCTGATACATTATGCCCATGGGTACATGCTGCCTCCTGCACATTATGAAAACAAAAAATGTACCAATAAGCATGTTTCAGTATATACAGGTGTATGTCTCAAAAGTACAGCTATACATGTTTCAAGATAATTATTGTTTGTTTAGTGCAACACAGAGTAAACTTGAAACAAAAGGAATGGGTACATTATGCCCATGGGTACATGCTGCCTCCTCGCACATTATGAAAACAAAAAATGTACCAATAAGCATGTTTCAAAGATATACAGGTGTATGTCTCAAAAGTACAAATATACATGTTTCGTAAGTAAAGTACAAGTGTTTCGAGTAGAAAAGGCACCGCAATGTGTGTTTTTTTTTGGAATCAAAACTCGTTCATGTAGCACATGTTACCTTATGTTGGGTTGAAGAATAAGATACACAAGGTTTGCTTGCAACGCCTCCTCCTTGTTTGCATTGCCTTTTGGATCTCCATACATAATATGCCCAATCCCGCTACTTGTTGTAGCTTGATAGTTCTTTTCACCGTGCTCGCTTCCAAGCCCTTCAATGTAACACAAAACGATGAAAACGTAAAGATCTTTTTTGCACAAGTGTGTATTCAGCAGTAGTGTTTTTCAAATAGTAGTGTTTCATCATGATGTAGTACACGGTACCTGCTGTTGGGCTGAAGAAGAAGAAGCACAATTGCTCATGAAGTATGCATTTACCCCTACATCTCTTGATGTGCACCCACCTCTGATCCGTGCTCCATCCTCGCAACCCTTCAGAATGTAACATACTATTGTTCAGAGAGCACCACAACATATGTTTCAGAGAGCACAACAATGTGTTTAAAATTTTGAAGCCACACCACATAAAAGAGAAATTGACTCAGTGGGGAGAGTGTTCTGGACAAGTATCAAGGTGTGTGTGCCTGATTGATGGATACAAATTGTCCCTGTAATTATTGTACATATGTGCAGTGCAATGATAAAAAGCTTCAAGTTAGTTGCAATCAGGAGAGTCTACAATCACAATCATATCACGAACTTAACCGTTAATTCAGCTGCCGACAGGAGTGCTCGTTTGAATTTCAGTTATATTGGCCAAGGTTTAAGAAAAACACAATACGTAATCTGTATTTTCAGTATAATATAAAACTCGGTCATCAAGATATTTGAAATTTTCCTTTTCCTTTACAATTTATAGAACAGGTTGCTATCAATTAATAAAACAGATATTGCTTCCCCGCAAATAAGAAATAATAACGTGCTACAACCCGGGTATGCAATTTTCTCGCAATGCATCATACAGTTCTCATTCGGTATCAATTGTAAACTAAGAGGCAAAACTGATATTCATGTTTTGAGCAATGTTTTAATGTTTCGAGCAATGTCACAAGTGTTTCGTAAATGTTTTAGAGTGCACACACACCTGTTGCTTCGTGGAAGAAGAAGTTGGTTTCAGGTGGCAGCACCTCCACGCCCGCCGCATCTCCGCAGTGCACACACACCCGCGTTGCTTCGTGGAAGAAGAAGTTGGCTCCATCGGCAAAGATCTCCACGCCCGCCGCAGCCCCCGATGTCTCAAGCCGAGATCAAATTCATCCCCATAAACCATCCTTGGATGAGGCCTCCCCCGTAGGCATCTCGATTTGTGGCAGCAGATGAGACATTGGGACCGGATTGAGGAGCTGATTTTGGGGATTTTCGGTGTGATTGAGGAGCGGATGGCGCCGTAGATGGCGATGGAGATGGCTCGCTAGGGATTTGAACGGGCGGTTGCGGGGGGCGTTGGGATAGGAACCGAGGATGGGGGGGAGGGGCGGCGCGGCGGCGACGGGTCGCGCTCTCCGACGGATCTGCGTCGCCCCAACCGCTGCGCGTCGCCGGCCGCCCCTCCCCGCGTGTCGGACTTTTTTTTGAACGGAGGCTTGGGAACGGAAGGCTTGGGATCGGCTTGCGGTGTCGCCCCGCCCGTGCCCCTGGTTGATGGGCTCGGGTGCTTGATGGGCCTGCGTCTCGGCGTCCGAAAACGAAATTGCGCCGACGTCCGCGCGCTATCGCCCCGCTCTTATTGACAAACTAAACATATTAATCATTAGAAATTCTAAATAACCGTAAACATCTAGCTTTTAATTTGGTAGTCGTTAGAAATTATTAGAAATTCTAAATAACTTGAATAATTAGAAATTCTAAATAACCAAAATTCTAAGGCCAATATCGTATTTTAATGAAATATAATTTTTGAGTAAAAGATATGATAAGCATTAGGATTTCAAGTTCACATGTGTTTTGGAAAATTTCTCTACAACTAGACTAAAGTTTTAATCAAATTATAGATTTATCACATGGAAAGAGATGCAATCATAGGTTATATACTTAAACTTAGGTCACTAAATAAATATCACCATAAAGTAAGATAAATCCTAAAATTTGCAACTAAAGCCCAATGGACCTTCCATGTTAATTTCACGGAACCTGCTACTAAGAAAAGATAAATCCAAAAATTATCATGAAATTTGGAAATAAGTGATCATCAGTCACATATACCAAATACCATTGATAATAATACCAATTGAATCCATTTTAAAATAATAATTTCCCACCTATATGATTATATAAAACAACATAAATTAACCCAAAAATCTATATTCAAATTATCCACTTATATGCCATTAAGAAACATGATCTAGGTACACATAAGTTTACATCTAACTACACACATACTATTATGATAAAGATCTACATAACCAATAAATTTGCATCTAAATTTCCCCTAAGAAAACTAAGATATCCACTCATAAATCTAAATTCTCAACTTTTTTATTATTACAATGTACAAATAACCATAAAGTACATAAATGCTTTCATGTTGTACACTTCTACTACTATTATTATTATAATTATTATTATCCTTAAGATAAATATACTTGTTGTGCCATCATGTAGATCAAATACAAATGGTTGCATGAGCATAAATATATATGTTATGCATCACCAATCATGCCGGCTGCCCAGCCTTCTGAGGTGCTCATAGGGGTAGGGTTTGCGACGTGTGTTCATAGGGGTGAGTGTGCGTGCGTATTGTGAGTGTCTGCGTTATCTTGTGTAATTCTCAAAAAATATATTCTTTACATCGCATATACTTATGATACTAGCAAATTATTGAAAATTATACTAGAAAAATATAATTAGTTACATGAGTTGATAAATCATTTTGACATATCAAACATATTGAAAATTATACTAAAAACATATTCAAATTTATATTAATGATATATTTATACATTTTTTTTTTAAATCGTTTTGACATATCAATGTTGATAATAAAGCCATTATTGTACATATAATTCATTGATAACAAAATTCAAACATTTTAGGAGTGGAGAGTTACTGCATCTGTATGGTAGCTATACCTTCATGGCCTTTTGAGATTTCTATAGAGTAACTAACCATTATAAGGATTAAATATTGATATCCTTCTTTAGTTTATCACGACTGCTCCCATCACGAATCTCGCTTAAGCTCTACCATCAATCTTAAGCGACATTATACACGTTTTTGAATGATTGTTTACACCATCATATTACTTAAAAAGTGCACTATACCATGTAGATCCTTATTTTTAAAAAGTACAAAAAGGAGAACTAATAAAAGTATGCAACAAGCACAAGAGATTCAAATTAATTGGAGGATTTATGAAGATATGACCCACAAAAAAGAGCTACCATATAGTTTAATGTATTGAAGATGCATAGAGGTGTCATGTAAATGTAAAATCTATAGTTTAATGTATTGAAGATGCATAGAGGTGTCATGTAAATGTAAAAACTATGGTATCGATGACATAATATACGGATGACAAATTAGTAAGTTTATCACGATTGGATAGATACTACACAATATATTATCCATATTGTGTTACAAAATGAATACAGATAAAAATACATTTAACGTAAGTAACTTTAATCAATCATGGGTATAAACAATAATGAATGCTTTTTCCTACAAAGATTATGTAGCCCGTTGGAGAGCATGAGTTGATGGACTAGTGAACATACCACTTATAACAAGTTACTTTTATTTTCTTATTTGCATAGTTATTTTCTTATGTGATACCTTACATATTCCTATAAATTCTATTTGACTGATATTTCTATAATATAAATTTGATTGTGATGAGCTTATCAAATAACTGTCTATACATTGTTTTATATGTGCACACAATGTTTTTCCATACTCACTTCATGGGAAAATGTAAATCAACTTCTAATTAGGCAGTGGTAGCATCTGATGTCGAAGATGTGAACCCTAAGTTTGAGTTATATATATTGTTACATCCTTATATGTGACATGATGAATCCATATTTTAGCTATGAACTTTTGAAATCATTAGTTTTTGCAATTTTATTACATGTTAGGTTGAAATTCTAGTTCTTGTTGCATAATATGTTTTAAATTTCGATTTTGTATTTTGTTACAAAATAGGTTATATATATGTAATGTGAGTCACATGCAGGGGCAATCACTATTTTACCACAACCGCTCCACGGCATCCAACAACAAAGATGACTTTAGGTCGTTTTATTTGGCACAAAATGGGTAAGATATGCACTTTTGCTTTTCCTACATACTTCCGTGAACGAACTCTAAGAGGCTTGCTATATTCTTTTAAATTTTTAGAAATCGAAATTTTGATGAAAAAAAACACCCCTCTAACAAATCCTACTTTAATTATATCCAGTTATAGCATCCTCTATTTTGGATTTCGTGGCAGGCAAAGATAGATAGTGAAAATGATTCTAGAGATTGTGCATCACAAGACATAGAAAAGCTATTAGAGAGTGAAAAGATATAGAAAAATGATTTTTGTGTATATATTATCTATCCAAATGATGATTAAAAGAGTGACTTTTAGAAAGACTACTCTTCACGTACAACTCCAGCTGTGACGAGAGTAACCTGCGGTCCTCAAACATCACCGGGAAAATCATCGTCTGCATCGCACCGCCGTTCGAGTCCACCTATCCTCCAGGGATGGATTTCATCAAGGCCACACAAGCCGCCACCGCCGGCGGCGCCAAGGGCATCATCTTCCAGCAGTACAGCACCGACGCCCTCGACTACCTGGAGTACTGCCAAGGCCACATGCCCTGCGTGGTGGTGGACCGAGAAACCATATTCAAGATCATCCAGTATAAAGACGACGGAGACAGGTATGTCGTCTTCACTCTTGAGTTATGACCTGTTCTTCGTTCTTCTCGGGACCCTGTTCATTCCTGAACTTTTGCCAGCCCGGTGGTCAAGATATCTCCGGCAGCGACCGTGTTCGGAGCCCAGGTTGCTTCACCGAGAGTCGCCACCTTCTCGTCGAGGGGCCCAAGTGCACAATACCCCGGTGTACTCAAGGTGATGTGATTGTGATCTAGCTATAGCTTTGTCATGCATTGATCTCGGGTCGTCATGGATGCTATATGTGGTAAACGTAACGCTAGCGTTTGTGTTTGCAGCCGGACATAGCAGCTCCTGGAGTGAGCATCTTGGCAGCCAAGGGGTGACTCGTACGAGCTCATGTCCGGGACATCCATGGCTTGCCCTCATGTCTCCGGAGTCGTCGCCTTGCTCAAGTCGGTTCACCCGGACTGGTCGCCTGCCATGATCAAATCCGCCATTGTTACCACAGGTAGCGTAGGGCAGTGACAACCTACTGCTAGCCTAATTAAGTAATTAACAACGCTAACAAGCTACTGTCCTGTACGTTGTCTGCTTCAGCATCGGTGACCGATCGATTCGGCCTGCCAATCCAAGCCAACTCAGTGCCAAGGAAACTGGCCGACCCCTTCGACTTCGGCGGCGGCCACATACAGCCGGACAAGGCCTTAGACCCTGACCTGGTATACGACATCAAACCAGAGGACTACAACATCAGCAGCGCCGACGACCTACTGCAGCTCAACCTCCCCTCCATCGCCGTGCCCGACCTCAAGGAGTCCGTCATGGTCCGGCGCACTGTCACCAACGTCGGGCCGACAAAGGTGGCAGCGACGTACCGGGCCGTGGTGGAGGCGCCGGCGGGCGTGAGGATGAGCGTGGAGCCTCTGGTTATCGCCTTCGAGAAAGGTGGCGCTAGGAACGCCACGTTTAAGGTGACGTTGGTTGCCAAGCAGAGAGTGCAAGGTGGCTACACGTTCGGGAGCCTGATGTGGTTGGATGATGGCAAGAAGCACTCGGTGAGGATCCCCGTCGCTGTTCGGACCATCGTCCGGGAATTCGTCGCCGACACATCTTGAGCTCAGCAGATCAGGCGGAACGCTACGGTAGTACTCGTACGTATAGTTGCATGCATGTTTCCGCGTTGTTGATTCAAGCAGGCACGTAGCAAGAAACATGTTCAATAATACCCTGCCCATTCGAATCAGTTTACAACTATGGTCATTTTTTATTGTGAACACCTTTGGGACACTGTTGTTCGTTCGATTTGAACCTTGCTCGTTATCACCACATAATTTATATTTCGATACATAGCAAAAGTTAAGTTCCTAAAAAAAGCAGAGGAACATGCAACTCGAAAAATATGTTATGGAAGTCAGCTCTATATATGTGCAGAAAGCACGAGGCCTGGCATGGCTCGAGGCACGAAAATTCGGCCCGGCCTAAACACGGCACATCCCGGTTTGAATTGTGCCCAGGCTGGACAGAAGCCTGCTCTAGGCCGTGCCTAGACCGCCACTGCAGCCCGCCGGGCGGCATGGCAGACGATCCATGAGGAAAAACACAGTGTGGCCCGGTGATAAAGCAGGCCAACAACCTAGCAGTAGTTAAAGCCCATCCCACTAATCCTGGCTCTACTCCATAGCAGCAGCGTCCTCCACAACGGCCTCTCGATGGCGTCCTCCACAACGGCCTCTCGATGGCGTCCTCCACAACTTGATGTTGTTGCCTCCCTTTCCCAAGCGGGCTTCGGGCCGGCCTAATATGCTATTGGGCCCATGCTCTTCGGGCCAGCCCAGCACGGAAATCGGCCCATGTGCCGTGAATTCGAATTATTAACTTAGACGATCCGCGTGTATCTATCACTTTTTTGCAAATGTAACTTAATTCTGATGATTAACTTTAGGTACTCAAAAAATTCTGATGATTAACTTAGACGATCCGCGAGTATCTATCACTCGGCGGCCCATGATCATCAGCATACTGAACCATACGGAAGTCAGTGGTTGCAGTCATGGGGATAGGAAGATTTAAGAGACCCATGTCCTTAGCTTTGTTTATCCTAGATTGTAAAAAATCAGCAACCAGAACAAAAAGGAGAGGAGATAAAGGATCTCCCTGCCTTACTCCTCTTCAACAATGAAAAGTCTTTCCAGGTATCCCATTCAGGAGCACTGCTCAAGTCAACCATCGTTGGCCAAAGCCTTTGACCTCCATCAGAGTTAGCATAGCTTGATGCTCAATCTTGTTGAAAGCCTTTTCAAAATCCAGTTTGATGATGACAATCTCTTTCTTGGAGTGGTGGCAGAGGTGAAGATATTTATAGGCCCAAGCCAAGCAGTACTGATTTTTGTGAACAAGAGAGGTTATGGAGGGCTGAAGCCTACTTGCCAAGAGCTTTGTGATGAGCTTTACAAGAGAGGTTTATGCTTCTCTACCAGATTGCTTTGTCGATACAGAGGTGGATACCTTTGTGTCAGGAAGAGAAGAGGCCGGCACTACTGGAGAAAGTGAAGATGATCAAGCAGGAGGCTGTTCAGGTGCTTTGGCTTTGCTGATCCTGGAAGAACATGGTGTCCCCTCATTCACAGAAATCAAGAACTAGAAGAAAGGAAGGGGAGGTGAAGCAAGGACCAGTTAAAAGCCTGAAGATATCTTCAGTAGCTGTGAACATGTGAGATATGTATATATATGTGATTATAAACTGTTACATATGTGTTTTGAAAATAAAAAAAAAATATTTACCAAGTGTAATGACACAAACACTCGACAAAGACATCACTCTTTGCCATGTGTTTTGGTACGCGGCAAAGATTAGGCCTTTACCGTGTGTCTTGACCAGAGCACTCAGCATTGATTAGACCTTTGCCATGGGTTATAGACCCAGCACTCGGCAATGATTTTTTTAAAAAGAAAATAAAATTTCTTTACCGTGTGTCAAGCACTCGGCATAGAAATTAATTGAAAAAATATAAAATTTATGCCAAGTGCCTTGCTTGACACTTGGCAAAGAGCGCAGTCAAATCTTTCCACCGTCCCTACAGTTTTTTAAGGCGTGAGCACATTACACACTCAGCAAAGAACGTTAGGCACTCTGCTTAGCCTAAGCCGAGTGCCCGATATTTGACACACAAAGAAAGGTGTTCATTACCGAGAAAAATATGCCGTGTGGGCTAAGCCGTGTGTAACACTCGGCTTAGTCTTTGCCATGTGTATCAGGGCCTATACCGTGTGCCCCAGGCACACAGCAAAGCCGTCAGATCCGGTAATGTTATGAACCTACGTACATTATTTTGAGCCGACTGACTCAATTTTAGTATATGTTTTTTTTTTTTTTTTTTTTTTTACAATGGCAAGAATCAATATATATATAGCAATAGAATGCATGCATATATCCACAATCCGGCATCTCTGAAAAACTGCACATAGCCCACTAGTAGTATGTACAAAACGTCAAACGGCCGGCGGCACGACTCCTCGTCAGATGCCCTTGGTAGTCATGCCCAGTGCTAGAACAAGTATTACATGACGGAGGGAGCATATGCTACTTGAACTTCCAAATTTGGATTATCCAAATCCACGGTGCCACTTCTCTGAAATTTAATCCCACTGGCATATTGATATAGTTTACATTTATGTATTTCCTCTGCTCTAAAGTTAAGAGTGCTTTTAGCATTACCTCATACTACTAAAGCAAATTTTTTAGATTGCTCAAAGAGCATCTAACACTAATATCTAGGTTTTGCTATTTTTAAAGAGTAAACACTACCGGACTAGGGCCTTTTCCCGCGGAAAAGGCTTTCCCCGTGAGTTACTCACGGCATAGACGTGACGGGAAAGGCGTGAGCCAAATAGGGGCTCACGGCTTAGCCTTTCGTGTGTACCCCCTTTCCCGTGAGCCAAATAGGGGGCTACGGTGACGTCGCCTATGCCGTGAGTCTTCCCATCACGGCTCACGGCAAAGAGAAAGGAGGAACGACGTTTCATGCCCCTTTCTCGTGAGCTGTAACGGCACGGCTCACGGGAAGATGGCCCCTTTGCCGTGAGCCTATTTCAACTTATGATAAAGATTTGGTCTCTTTGTCGTGAGCCGACCGCTACTCACAACAAAGATTTGGTCTCTTTGCTGTGAGCCGGCTTTATGCTCACGACAAATTTTTTTTATTTTTATATTTTTTGGTTCCAGCACATATTTGTCACATATACATATACATATACATATACATATACATATACATATACATATACATATACATATACATATACATATATATCACAGATTTCTCGAGATATCACATATATAGCTCAATAATCCACAATGGCACATATATTATTTGTTGACACAAAATCTGCTCCTGTCTTTGCACACACCGACAAGCGGGATTAGCTAACTTCAAACGGGGCCCGGGCGTCTGGATCCGGAGGCATGCCAGTCAGTTTGACCTGAAACTAACAAGGGAAATAAATCATGAGATCGGGAACATGCCCGGTGTGACCAAGACAGTTCCACATGTACGGCCCCGAAGTCACTTACGACGACATATAGCTATAGAAGCTATTTGCCCACAAGTTTATGGGCGTTCGGTAAGCATGACACATAAAAGTGTAGTTACCGAACGGGCATAAGATGACATGTTTGAACAAGTAAAAATCAATCATCAAGATATGATATCGTAAAGCTCATGACATAGATCAAATCACTTGTCAACATGATAAATATAAACAAGTAATTCATAAATATAAACCAAATATAGATATCACATGCATAGGTCTAATCCAACTAGTCTCAAAAGACGTCTAGCTTTCCTAAACCCGTCAAGTTTAAACCCTAACAAGTTAATCCACCGCATGATATGACTTGTTACAGATCCAAACCACTTCTCACAACTAGATTAATCCACCGCATGATACAATCTAACCATAATAAGCTAAAAGCATGTATATATCCGGATAGATCTATAAATACTCATTACTCGTTAAAAGATAACCATGTTCGGTAAGCTTACCGAACCGGGGTCCATGAAGAAGGAATGTCCACGTAAAACATGATCAAAACCTTTCCAACACCTACATCTGTCGAACGGTACCCAGTCTCATCAAGACTAATCGTATGTCTAACGTGCATGAACCCGCAACATGTAACAACTTAGATTGATCTAAGCTCGGCTATGATAAACACGGAATCAACTTGCCACGGTAAGATGAACTTCAAAAGCATTAAAGACAACTAGATCTATGAGAGATCCGAAGCTGAGCCCTATCAATCTAAATTGGGCAAAGGTGTGTGCAAACATAATAAAACAATAAATAAGAGCATGCAACACGTGGTAACTTAATGAATCTATTAGATCTTGCCAAATCTAATAGAGTCATTAAGTAGCTCGAGCTAGATCTTAGCCTGCCGCAAGACTCATGACCTAATAGAGAACTCTCTTGCTCCATAGCCTAAATTCGCCGCATGATACTAAGCATGGTAACAAGACTACTTGCACCATAATCTAAATCTGCCGGACGATACTAGACATGATACAAGGTTGCGGTACTTACGGAGGTCAACGGATCGATGATTCCTCTCGAAGAACTGGACAACACGACTTGGACTCGAAGGGTGGCACGGGGCCGGTTTGGTTGTATTGATTGTTTACAGAGAGTTTTTATAGTTGCCAAGGGTTTGATATTTATACCTTGGACTTGATACGAGTCTTAGCCGACTACGATTACAAAGAAAGAAAACCTAGCTAAAGATAACTTGAGCTCGAAGCCTTCTCGAGTCGTTGATGACGTGTATAGTGTGGGCCCTTCTTTCCTAGATGACTTGCCTGAACGCCTATAAGGTTGCCGAACCATCTTCGATAACCGAGCGCCTGAAGCCTTGCCGAACACGTGACTTAGCCGAATGGTGACGGGTCTCCGATTGCACGACTAGCTTCCCGAACACTACAACCCCGCCGAACGATCTTACGTCGAATACTTCTATTAGCATCTTGCACCGGCCTTTATTAGCATCTTGCACTAGCCGATCTATCATCCGGGCTTACCAAATTTCGGTGTTAACACATGCCCCCTCAATTTTGGGATAAAAGTACTTTTGTTCCAAAATTGACCATAGCCTTCTCCTATTTGGAATCAACAGCACTTAACACTTCGCCCATTATCATCTGAATTTTACTGCCGATTGGGAATTTGAATCAAACCCCATAACCCTTCATGGGCCAAGGCCCCTAAAAATCAGGCCCATTTGAACGGTTGTTCCGGAAACTTCCTTGCTGTCGTTCGACATTCCAATATGTTTTTCAGGATATGCGCCACGATCTCTTCCGTGGTTTCCCAAGATCATATTTGCCACATATATATTGCATATAAACACATATATATCACAGATTGCATATATATCACATATATAGCGCAATAATCCACAAATATCACTTATATTACATAAAATCCAAGAGTCATAAGTTCACAAGTTCAACCATGAGTGCAACCACAAGTTCATCACCTAAATCATCACAACTTCACTGCCAACCCGGGCAGCCGCCTTGTTTCTCCGCAACTCATTCCCAAGGATCCGCAAGAGTTTAAACTACGAGATGGATGATGGAGGCACGATGCCCCGGGGCCTGGAGGCGGGCACGGAGGCACAGACATCTGGCGATGGTGAGGCTGCCGCTGACCAACACTCACGGTTATACTGCTCCAGTGGATGGCCAACAAAAATATCAGAGAGAAAATAGCATGCACGCCGGAAACGAAGAACTCACGGGCCAAGTGTAGTATACCTTGATGCGGTTGGCCGCAGTGGCGCGGGATCTGGCGACGACGGCCACGACACGGAGAGCATCACCATGTATGGGGAGCGAGCGGGCGGGCCTGAGCGTACGTGCGCTAGGGTTTAGTTGTTTACGAGCACTGCGAGGAGGGGACGCAGGAGAGAGCGGAGGCGAGGAGGTTGAAGAGGCGGTCACAAGAAGCAAGCACGTGAAGGTCATCTCCCCGCGTCCGTGAGTTGGTTGCTGCTTGCCGGTGCGATGGTCCGACCATGGCGTCCGATCCGGTCGGAGGAATACTGCTCGCCTGGCCGCACGGCTGAACGAAGAAGAAACTGGTGGAGGGATGTGGAGCCACAGGCGAGCAGCGACCTTGGCGAGGAGGCGAGCATTCGACGGAGGAAGCGATGGGCAATTTGAGGAAGGTTTCTCGCGATTGGGGTAGGGGGCGAATGGAGGAAATTGGGGATGATCTTCCATTATTACTGTGCCCTCGCATGGGGAGGCGAGGCGATGCCGGGATTCGCAGGATCGTAGGGGAAGGAAGGTGAGGGGTGATTGCGGTAACGCACGGGTGGAACTCTCGACGCACCAAATTTTTACCGCACCAAACTAAGGCCTCCTTTTCATCCTTTTTATGTTGTGTAGTAAGATATTATTTTGAATAAAAGAGAGTTTTGGAACGGTATATGCATGAAATAGAATTTTATACCATATAAGAACGATAAATAAAATATATTAAAAAGGGCATTTAGTCTAGTGGTATGATTCTTGGTTTGGGACCAAGAGGTCCCGAGTTCGATCCTCGAATGCCCCCTTTTTAAAATTAAATTTTGAATTAAAGTAGAATTTTCGAACGGTATAACCATGCAATTGTGAGGTACACGAGAAAATACACAAAACAGAATATAGATCTATATATATAAAATATTATAAAAAAGTATTTAGTCTAGTGGTATGATTCTTGATTTGGGTCCAAGAGGTCCCAAATTCAATCCTCGGAATGCCCTTTTCTTTAAATATAATTTTGAATAAAAATAGAATTTTTGAACGGCATAACCATGCAATTGTGAGGTACACGGGAAATACACAAAAACAGAATACAGATTTATATATACTAGCAAATATGCCCGTCGCGTTGCGGCAGGAATATAATCTTTTATACGGTGATCACGTGAATAATGGTTTTACATTCGTATTGTGTTTAGTCCAATCTTACATCACATAAATCTAAGGCCTATAATAAATTTAGATGAAATAAAGGATCCTAGCGTTGAAGCAGTGAGCACACACTCCATTCACTCTTTAGTTTTTGGTAACATATACTTTTGGAAAAACAGGTTCGTGTGGAAACTATAAAACTCTAATCAAGACCATATGATTTGTATCCAACGTCCATGATTTTGATTTAGCATGGGTGGCGTGTATGTTGTACAGTTCGTGTGTAAGTGGGTGTGTGCGTGTGTATAAGCAGATACTACAAGTCTACAACTATATCTAGATAATTAAAAAATATCTAAAAATAATTTTTTTTTGCCATGCTGCGCTGCTCAATTGATGAAGTACTCGATATCAAAAAACAAAGAACAAAAGATCAGCCAACCATGGTCACGGAAGGAATTCCTAGCGCCTTTAAGTGGGCCCTCTTTCAAGCGGCCGTCCCAACTCTCAAGCCTTCAACTGTGATTAAGCGAAATAGAATAGAAATTTATTCATGATTTGACACAACCGTATCTCATGAAAAAGATTTCGTGTGTAATCATTTTATTATTTTTTGCACTTTTTTTTTTCTTGTGCTAATTATCACGTCCCATACATGGTCCATCCAGCCCATCTTTGGCCCATCTTGCTGGATCTATCGAGCACCATCCGATTGTTTACGAACGCTCCAGATGAATCCTGTGAAAATGAGGCAAACCCTAGGAATATAAAACGCTACCTCATTGACGAACGGCCCATCTTCCTCTGCTGCCGTCGCCACTCAGATTCTCCCTCCCCACACAGCCGCCGCTCTCACTATTGCTCTCATACTCGATCCGGGAACCCAGCCTCACTCTCTTTTTTCTCTCGCGGATCCGACCGTCGCGTTGTGGATCCGGCGGTTGGTGTCGCAGATGGCCGCAACGACCCGCTCCAGCTCATCTTTTGAAGCGCGATGGTGAGGCCGAGGCCGCGTTCGCGTACTTGCACTTGGTCACGTCCCTTCGCGTCGGCGGACGCAGAGCTGTCTCTGCTGCCACTTCAGCCACGGGCACGGCGAGTCCTTTCTCCGGGCAATGGAATTGATATCTTGCTTTTGCTCTTTAGGGCTGTGTATTCAATATATATATGTATATGGACGATGGATTTGAGTATGTATTTGGAAGTTTTTTTTGCCCTCTCGGTTTCCCAACTCTGTTTTGGATTTAGAACTCTTTTACGTATCCTATACAGCCTGTGATGCATTGAAGGCAGAGTTTTTTTTCCGTACGTAGGTTCTTCTCCTCTTCTCTCTATCCTACACTCCTGAAAATTTTGTGTTTGTATTTACAACGGACTCAGTCAAGGCGAGCGGGCAGGAAGAGGCGGACAGAAAAGAGGTTCCTCGCCTTGGTTTTCTTGGGCATGCGATTTAATTTATGGTGATTGTAGTTTTCGATTTCTATCTATTCTATTTGGATTCGGAATTGATCTGTCGAGGATTTGAGGGAGGACAGGACATGGCTTAGGAGCCTGCCCACGTAACAGAGAGGGGCTGGCGGGCAGAGAAAAGGTGAAAGGAGGGCAGACGGAAATTTTGGTCAAGAAATTTCTTCTCTTTATTAGCAGGTATAGATATCTGCGACGGGCGGACAGCCCGTCGACTAGGTGTAAATGCCGTTCTAGGTCACCCGTGGTTTACTAGCCTCCGAAAGCCTTTATACTCAAAAAAAAAAAAAAAAAAGGCCTCTGAAAGCCTTTCCCTCACATGCGCCTTCCTCGGCGTGTGTCCCTCACGTACATCACACCTGATGCGGCCACGGACTTGGATTCAAGGTGAAGTTAAATTTGGCGGTGCATCTCAGGCACGTGGAAACCACAACTCCATCCACATGCAATTCTAAACCACATCGGACTCGAACCCAAGACGTACCGACGGAAACAGGCCACAACATTTATAAATCTGGATTCGACACGTTACATAGCGAGAGCGAGAGCAAGAGCAAGTCGATCTATCTTTCGGCCGCTGGAACAAAACCAATCGTCTCGGCCAGCGGCGTTCCTAGGGCTTCGACGATCCAATCCATCCATCCATCGATCCGGCTTCGTTCACTCGTGGTTCGTTCATCCCATGGCATTGAAGATGATCGTGCATTGCAAGCGCCCTGCACCCAGCCGCCGCTGGCGAAGACCGCCCGCCGGCGCGGCAAGAAGTCAAACAACGGCGACGCTACTACAAGATGCCGTCGGGGAGTTCTACTTCCGAGTTCACGTTCGACGGCGACATGGTGGAGGTCAACTTCGAGATCCACCGACAGCATCCACCCTACGAGATCTTGTGTCACACCCCGCCCTCAAAAGCCACACCGCACAGCCCCCTTCCGGGGGCGCACGCTGTACACATAGCACCTTGCTTACACTTTCGTCCTCGCTTCGTGTAAAAGGGTTAACCTGAAGGTGATATGGCTGGATGGCAAAGGCTTATAAGTTGGCTCCACCCTTGCTTAACCAAGAAGGTGGTACTAAACATGTGCACTCTGTACTCATAGGCCCCTACTAGGCCACATCCAAATTGGGCGGGTGTTACATACACCCCCCTCAAAGGACTCGACGTCCTCGTCGAGCGCCAACCCTAACCAGGACCTCCCCTCTCTTGGCCACGTCTCGCGCATCCAAAGGTCGGCACATGTACCCCATGCCCGAACAACCGCGACTACACCAGCCCGTGAAACCGCAAGGGTCGGCTCGATACCATATATGACACCCTCGCCCTCCAAAGCCGCACCAAGATGTGGCCCCTTCCGAGGGCGTGCACGGCGTGCACATAGCACCACACCGCACACTTTCGTCCTGGCCGTGTAAAAGGGTTAACCCGAGGTGATATGGCTGGAAGGCAAAGGCTTATAAGTTGGCTCCACCCCTCGCCAACCAGCAAGGTGGTACTAAACATGTGCACTCTGCACTCATAGGCCACTCATGGGCGGCCCAATTTGGATGTGGCCCATGAGTGGCCCATGAGTGCAGAGTGCACATGTTTAGTACCACTTTTGCCGTTAAGCAAGGGTGGAGCTAACTTATAAGCCTTTCCTTCCACCATATCACCTCAGGTTAACCCTTTTACACGAAGGAGAGGACCAAAGTGTAAGCTGGTGCTATGTGTACGCGTCACGCGCTTCCTCGGAAGGGCATATGACACCCGGCCCAATTTGGATGTGGGCCCATGAGTGGCCTATGAGTGCGAGTGCACATGTTTTAGTACCACCTTGCTGGTTAAGCAAGGGTGGAGCCAACTTATAAGCCTTTGTCTTCCGGCCATATCACCTCCGGGTTAACCCTTTTATACGGCGAGGACGAAAGTGTAAGCGAGGGTGCTATGTGTACGCGTGCGCGCCCCTCGGAAGGGCATATGACACCCGGCCCAATTTGGATGTGGCCCATGAGTGGCCTATGAGTGCAGAGTGCACATGTTTAGTACCACCTTGCTGGTTAAGCAGGGTGGAGCCAACTTATAAGCCTTTGCCTTCCAACCATATCACCTCCCGGGTTAACCCTTTTACACGGGGCGAGGACTAAAGTGTAAGCGGGGGTGCTATGTGTACGCGTCTTGCGCCCTCGGGAAGGGGCGTGCGGTGCGGCTTTGGAGGGCGGGGTGTGACGGGAATGGTATCAAAAAGCCGACCTTGCGGCCACGCGGGCGTCTTGGCCAGGCGCGGACATGGAGGTTCATTGCGCGTGTAGGCTGCGGTGCATGGCATGGCATATGTGCCGGCCCCGGGTGCACGGTCTCGTGTGCCAAGAGGGGAGGTCCTGGTTAAGTTGGCGCTTCGGCGAGGGGCGTCCGAGTCCTTTGAGGGGTGTATGTGACACCCGGCCCAATTTGGATGTGGCCCATGAGTGGCCTATGAGTACAGAGTGCACATGTTTAGTACCACCTTGCTGGTTAAGCAAGGGGTGGAGCTAACTTATAAGCCTTTGCCTTCCACCATATCACCTTCGGGTTAACCCTTTTACGGCGAGGTCAAAAGTGTAAGCGGGGTGCTATGTGTACGCGTGCACGCCCCTCGGAAGGGCTGTGCGGTGCAGCTTTGGAGGCGGGGTGTCACATGCTGGAGGACTTGGTCCCTCCGGCGACCCCGCCGTCGCCGAGGCGCCGGACGCCACACCGCGGCTGAGACGGTCTCCCTCAAGCGCGTGCGTCCCAGCGAGGCGGCGGCGGCGGTGAGGCGAGCCTTTCCGCCGTCGTCGCGCGAGGCCTGGTGCCCGGCGTGACTGCCTCGGCCACCCCAACATCCTGCAGCTCAAGGGCGTGGCGCGCGCCGGCGAGACCGGAGACTGTTCATCGTCCACGGAGCCCATCATCCCAGCAGCACCCTCCGCCAGCCTGCTCACGCGGCGGTCTCGGTTCTCCGAGGGCGAGGCGCGGGCGCTCATGACGCAGGTCCTGGGCGCGGCGGAGGCGATACACGGCGCCGGTGTCACCCACCGCGACATCAACCCGGACACCATCGTCGTGGCGCTGGCGGTGCGCTGAAGGTCCGCGGGTTCCAGTCTTGCGCGATCACGCCGGGGAGAGGTTCGTCGACGAGGAGACGCCGCGGCGGCGAGCTCCTCGGCGGTGAGCCCCTGTTCACGGCGAAAATACACGGGACGAGCTGCTCGATCAGACGGTCGACCTGAGAGAGACGACCTCTTCAGTTTTGGAGTGGAGGAAGCGGAGGCGTTCGGCGGCGCACTGGAGGAGGTGTCGCTCGCCGGGCGTGAGCTGCTTGCTAGCCTGCTGGCGTTCGATTCGGGGGACAGGCCCACCGCCGCCCGACGCTCTCAATCACCGCTGGTTCACGGACAACGACGTCGTCAAAGCCAAGTCTCGAGTTGTGCGTGCCTATACACGACGGTAGACATCGTCGCGGCACAAACTGATGCATATGGTGACCGTGATTCAGTGTTCCTTGCTGTTTGTTCAGGTCGCTATATGTATCAATTGTACCAGTATATGAAGTGGTTTATGTTATATGAAGATGTTGATATTATTGTCAGTTTCATGTTTGACAGTGTTTTGCTGTTTTAATCATGTGGTGTGTGACTGGTGAACACAATTAATAGCCAGATATTCAGTTGCGATCCATTTGTTGTGTCCACATATCTTAGCACACATGGAAGCATAACTAGTAGTACATTTTTTTTTGGTAATACATGAAACTGCAAAGCATAACTTATTATATCTGACTGATGTTACAGAATAACTTTGCTAGCAAACCATGGAACAGCAAAGCATGACTTATATTATAGGTATTACCATAGTTAAGAAACTGACTCTGGCAGTTCCCTCTCTTCAATTCGCTTCAACAAGGCCTTATCATATTCATTAAGAAATGGATCAGTCCATCAGCGTGAAGATATAACTGCAATGGCAGATTCTGTTCATGGAAGTGTGAGACGTCTTCTCCTTTTAAAAAGAAGTGAATCGACCTGCCTTCTTTTGCGACGGAAAACGTCTGCCAACTTTGGATCTGCAGGAACATAAGTGTTCCATTTGTGCACATGCTGTGCATGATGTTTGGATATTTTGAACCGGCCAGCCATCTCAACACGGTCCCATTTCTTGTTGAAAGTCTTGCACTAGCGCTAATATATATAGGGCCCATATAGCTTCATCCGACTTTTTTTTTTTGATCCTGCAAACGGCTTACTGCCCTGCATTAATAGGAGATTGCTCAGCTAAATCGCGAGCCATCCAACTTAATACAAAGTCTGGGAGGGGATCAGCCCGAACATGGTATCGACCGGGTCCCAACTCATCCCGAATTGAGCTGAGTCGTGGGCACTCGCATTAACATTTCTATGAATTTTACACAAAGTTGAAGACAAAAAATTCTCAAATAGGAAACTACGAATCTCCTGGAACAGGCCGCCTCCAACAGCCAGATCATAGTCCGATGAGCTCGTCGCCTCCAACAAAATAGCTGAATCACATTCAATCACTACCTTTGAGATTCCAAAGTGAATTGCTGCTTCAAGGGCCTACTTGAGGGCGCTTGCTTCCGTTAACAAGGCGTCCTGGGTGATCCCCAGACTACCGGTACCCGCAACCACCCCTGAGCCCTCGTGATCACGGATAATGAAACCCCAAGCCCCTAAACTGGTCTCAGCTGTAAGCACCATCGGTATTGATCTTCATATACTCTTCTGGTGGTGGCGACCAGTGAAGACAGGATCAGGGACCCTATTGAGAGCTAGCCGACTCGTTTTAAGCACATCTTGTGTCAACTGGAGGACTCGCCGAGCAGCCTCCTCCTTAGTCGGCATAAGATCACCCACATTCACCTTGTTTCTAACATTCCACCACTGCCACAGCGAAACGCAGCCATGCACCTGATGTCCGGTCTCAGTTTCATGATGAGCTCCCCCCCACGAAATCTCGGGCTGAACCTCGCCATTAGCAACTGTAGCCTACATGATTCCCGACCCAGCTCTCTAAAGCATTGGCGAACCTCTTTACATTTCAAGAAACAGTGTGCCCCATCCTCATCATATCTCGAACAGACCGGGTATATGGTGTCAAGGAGGATGCCCTTTTTCCTGGTATTCATTTTTGTAGGCGTGCTATTATGGGTAAGCCTCCAAACAAATTGTCCGACTTTTGGGGGATGTCCAAACGCCGGACTTCCTTCCACACTTTCTTACGACGACTGAACGCCGGGAGTTAGATGGCTCACCCTAACTGTCATACGGGCGAGCTTCATTAACATCATCGAGCATATGATATGCCAATTTTACTGAAAACCTCCCCTTCTTAACAAGTGATCAACAAGAAAGGAGAGTTCAATCATCATGTAATTATTCTTTGCATCTTCATCCCAAAAGATTTCTCTGACCAACTCAGCATCCCATGAGCTCGTGTATGGATCAATAAGTTCGAACACTTTCGATAGGATTGTTTGTCCCCGTGGAGTCCACGGCCGTCTGTGTTGGCTAGCCGGGATCCAAGGGTCCTCCCAGATCCTAACATTCGTGCCATCCCCAATCCTCCAAATAATACCTCCTTTCAAAGCTTCAAGCCCACGCAATATACTCCTCCACGTATACGAAATCCCAGGCCCTTCTCTTGCACCCCACATATTGTCGTCTGGCCAATATTTAGCTTTAAGGAGCCGAGCACAGAGCGAGTTAGGTTGCTGGATCAACCGCCAACCTTGTCTTGCAAGCATCGCAAGATTGAACAGATGTAAATATCTGAACCCCAATCCAACTTCTTAACATTTTCCTGTTGAGCCCACCAAACGACAGATCATAGAGCTAATCTCATCACACAAGCTCTTGGTCAAATGAAAACAAGACATGGCATAACGGGAATGGCTTGTGCTCTGACTTTTATTAGAGTTTCTTTGCCCGACTTTAGAAAGCAATCTTTCCATCCATCCCCGAGTACGTTTCCACACTTTGTCCTTTAGGTCGGCTAGCATCTTAGCCCGAGACCGCCCCATATACATCGGCGAGCCCAAATACTTGTCATTCTTCTTTTCCTGAGACAGATTCAGCGCATTCATGAACTGAAGCTTCCTCATATCATCACAGTTTTTACTAAACAGGATGGACGACTTGTCCTTGTTAGTAATTTGCCCCGAGCAATCCTCATATAGTTGTAGCACATGTTGCAAATGATCTGCATTCCTATCATTAACTTTCGGGGAGTAGCAAGGAATCATCAGCAAACAATAAGTGAGTAATACTCGGTGCATTTGGACATATAGTGACCCCCTCCATATTCCCATTCCTTTGGGCTTCATTTAACAAACAAGAAAAACCTTCAGCACACAACAGAAATAGGTAAGGGAGAGGGGTCCCCTTGCCTGAGCCCTCTCATAGGGATTATTTCATCAGTTAAACTACCATTAACTTTGATCCAATAGGAAACACTACAAACACATTGCATAATCAAGGCAACCCATCTCTGATCAAAACCAAGTTTCTCCATCATACCCTTCAGAAAATTCCACTCAACTCTATCATATGCTTTACTCATATCGAGCTTGAGAGCAGCATAACAATTAGAACCACTTCTTTTATTTTGCAGAAATGTGTCAACTCATATGCAACTAACACATTATCGCTTATGAGACGACCGGGGATAAAAGCACTTTGGTTCGGTGAGATAATTTCATCAACAAAACATTTTAGCCCGGCTAGCCGAATCTTAGAAGCAATCTTATAAAGCACATTGCATAAACCCGATAGGGCCGAGAGATCTTTCAGACTTTCAAGGTTTGGTACCTTGGGAATTTGCACGATGATGGTTTCATTCCACTCCCGCAGCAAGACACCCCCATTCAAGAAATCCAGGATTGCCTTTGTAATATCATTCCCCACTTGTCTCCCAATATTTTTTGTAGAACAAGGAGGTCATCCCGTCGGGCACCGGAGCTTTCAAGTCACCAATAGCATCCAGCCCCACCTTAACTTCCTCGGCGGTGAAGGCTGCGGGAGGGGACTGATTCATGTCATCGGTGACCACCGCAAGGAACATGCGCTAACAACTCCTCCCCCTTCGTGCGCTGCGAGTAGGGTACGTAAATAAGTTACTATAAAAATTAGAAATGTGCTCGAAATGCCTTCCTCATCCTCCACTAATACTCCATCTTCTCTCACAAGTTTTCTAATGCTGCTCACGGCGCTTTCTTTCGGTGGCATACTGATGAAAGAAGCGAGTATTGCGATCACCTTGGTTCAGCCAATGTACCTTGGCTCGTTGCCTCCAATACAATTCTTTTTGCTCCTCTAGCTTCTTCAGTTTAAACCTCAGCACCTCCTCCCTCCCTACCGTGGTAGCCGAGACGCTACCCCGCCTACACTCCTCCGGCCCGTCGTCTCGTCCGTTTAATGTTTTTCTCCGGCCCTCCCAACACATTCTTCCCCCAATCCCCCAACTCTCTAGCCACATTTTGGACCGCGCCACCCACATCAGTCCTCCTCACTTCCATTGCCGTCTTCCGGGCCATCTCCACTACCTCAAAGACAATCCTCCTCATCCGCCCAAGCTGCCTCAAACCGAAAAGCATGCTGCACCCGACCGCCTCCCAACTTTGAGGTGGATTAGTATCCATAATCACAGGACTATGATTGGAATGTCTCGGCTCCCCATTTATTATATGGTACAGAGGAAACCGTGAAGTCCAATCTTTATTTGCCACCGCTCTGTCGAGTCTCTCCTTGATGTAGAGCTCACTCGAGTGGCTATTATTCTACCATGTGAAAGGATCACCTACAAAGCCCAAATCCGCCAGCTCGCAATCCACCAATGCCTCCCGGAATCGATCCATACAACCTTATTGTCGTGGTTGGCCACCCTCCTTCTCTCCGGCCAACAGGATCTCATTGAAATCCCCCATACAAATCCACGGACGCTGCCTTGATGCATTCAGGACACGCAATGCATGCCAAGACAGTTGTTTCTCCTCTGGCTCCCCATAGAACCCCGTGAATCTCCACACCACGCCATCGTCATCGGTCACATCTACATCTATGTACAAGCGCGATATACCACGCACATGCAAATTGACCCCCGACCTCCAGAAGAGTGCTAGACCACCACCTTGCGTCGCCGAACAATCTTTTGCCACCATATTCGACAACCCCAATTTCCACCTAAAACCACCAATCTTGCTCTCGATCATCCCCTCGTCTCGCAGGTAAAACAAAATGTCAGTGTCCTCCTCCTTTTGAACATTCAGAAGGCCACGAACTGCCGCGTCGTTCCCCAACCCACGGCAGTTCCAAGCGATGATCTTCATGGTGACTTGCAGGGCTGTTCCGACAGCCCCGCCTCAATCGTGGTTAGTGAGTTCCCCTCCTCCTCCAAGTTGCACTGTCTAACTTTTTTAGCTTCACCCTGGATATCCAGATCCACGGCATCCTCCTCCCCCTTCCTCTTCTTGTCCCCACCGGCAGCACCCACCTCGCTGGGCTTCAACTCCCCACCCTTGCAATCTTTCTATACTTCCCTCCCTTCTTACTCTTCTCACCCCCAAGACCTTCACCAACTGGACCACCTGATCAGTAGTGTGCATGACACTGGACACCTGACCAGTCACCAAAGCCTCCCGATCTCCAGACTCCCCAGCCCCCTTACCACCAGTAAACAGCACCATCTTTGCACCGGCATGCCTTGATGATATGCCGCATGTGACCACCTTCTCTGCGACCTCCTTCATCTGCGACCACCGCCCACGACTTCTTGAGCGGACTGTTTACCTCCTGCCCCCCCCTCTCTCTTTCTCCTCAAGCCGGGGAACCTCCGAGTTCTTCCTCCACGAAGGCCCGTCCGAACGGCCGGACTTCCAAGAACCCGACCCTCCACTCCTTCCCGATTGCACACCACCAATAGGTTATTGCTTTGCTTGGAAGCAAATGGCTTGGGAGGCGGGATATACGTACCTCAACTCCCGGCGAGGGGAGCCTTCTCATTCTTCCCGACTTCAAGTGACAAGCTCGGTCAACATGGCCAACAATGCCACACATGTAACGAGTGGGCGGCGTTCATACGAAATCGGGCACCATCATAGCCTTCTCATTCTTCCCCAGCTTCAAGTGACAAGCTCGGTCAACATGGCCAACAATGCCACACATGTAACAGAATTCGGGCAGGCGTTCATACGAAATCGGGCACCATCATTCTCCCTTGTCACCACCCAAGTCCGCCCGGCACCCCTCTGCGTAATGGTTTCCGCACATCCAACCTCACCTTGATACGTAGGGCACGCCCGATCGCCATCTCATCATTCCCCACATCTGCCTCCATGAACACTCCCACATTATCCCCGATCGCCTGAGCTGCCGCACGATTCATCATGCCAAACGGTAAACGCTCCACTCGCAGCCAGATGGGAAACAACACAAAATCCATCTCCTCCGCCGACTTGGACTCATCAAATTCCGTCACGATCAGGAGCTCCTTCGAGATCGTCCATGGACCGTCATCAAGCACCTTCCTCAGCCCCGACGCCTGATTGAAGGTGATCACATAAGTGTTATCTTCAAGATCCAAGCACGAGATCCCCCTTGCCGGGCACCAGATCCACCCGACCGACTGCTCAATGGCCTCGCCCTTCACGTTCCTCTCCGTCAGCAGTTTGTCCACCGCCTTTGAAGGACGATCCACCCCCACCTTGGTCGGCTAGCTCGAGATCCAATCTTGATGGACCTCTTCTCCTCCGTCGACAGCTGCATCTTCTCCAACAACCCCGCGACACCCTCCATTGGTGCACCACCAGGCAGAAGAAACAGGCGATCCGGACTGAGAAAGGTGGACACCGGGTGAATGGGCTAGCAGTCTAGGTTTAGGAGTATGGGCTAATTGGTGGAGAGTTTCTGGACACAAGACAACAAGATCAGCACTCCCGGTGTGGAAGACTGATCGTGGGAACCTAGAATTGAGAGTCCTAGAACAGATCGTCCTAGGAGATCTGGGAGAAGACGGGAAGGGAACGGAGTCCGGAATCGCCAACGCAGAAACCGCTCGAGTCGCCTAGGAAACCCTAGGCGCCAAGAAAGGAGTGCACACACCCAGCGATTGGTATTTTGGCGTTTGATTTGGAAGTTGGAGCTTCATCCGACTCCATGTCCTTATCCATCGGAATGATACCATCATCTATCACAAATGTACATATCAGTTTATTACATCCCATATAAAAGACAAATGTAGCCATTTAAAGAAATTTTATATGAAAACATTGATGGATATTTTATAATTCAGCATGATCACAAGAAAAAGATGCATTTTTTTATCTATAATCTAAATCAATATTAACTACAGAATTCTAGAAATAGAAGAGGATGATGTATGGAACTAAATTATTTTTAGGCACTGACATACTGGCCTTTCATCTTTTCAAAATATTTTTTATAGCTAATGCGTCTGCATATCTGTTTCAACCGCCTGCATTTACAAGGCATCTCAAAAGATAGATAACATTAGGGATGAAAATGGGTAAAAAAAACCCCTTAATTGTTTTCTACTTCTAAATTGAATACAAAAACGAAAGTGAAAGCGGTAAAGTAGGATATGAAAACGAACAAGAACTTAGACAATTTAGAAAGCAAATTAATTCGAGCAGAATTGTGATGAACACGGTCGGTATACGGAAAATGAAAAAATCAATACAGAATATTAACCCATAGGTCCATGCGCATAACAATTAGCAAGTGCATGGCAAGTGCATAACAATTACCAAGTCCAACAACTTTCATATAAAAATAATGTCCACGCTTATGCGATTAATTTGGCGCTAAAGTTTTGTTTACTTTTTTGAATATCTTAATATCCTCAAATGAAAAAAAAATTAAAACTAGAAAGTTGTAAATCTTGTTGAGAACTACAATTTTCATATAAAAATCATCCTCATCAAAAATCATCCTCATCCGAGATCGTATGAAAAAAAAATATGATTTTTCTAAAGCTCGACTTCTATTGCGCTCGAATTCAGCATATTTCGACTTAAAATTAGAAAAGTAGAAAATGGTCAAAAAAACTATATTTCATTCCGACTTCAAATTTGGTGTTCTCAATTTCAATCCAAATTCGAATTTGTCCAAAACAGCAAATTTGATTAGGTGAAATGTAGAAAACGATGCGATTCGGTTGAGGATATTTCCATTCTGTCCGTTCTCAACCTTAGATTTTTTTAGAATTACACCATACAACGCAGACACTCACAACATACATACACACTCCTCCCTATGAATATAGGTACGCAAACCCCTACCTCTATGAGCACCTCCGAAGGACTGAGCACCCGACAGATTTGGAGATTCCTGAAGTCACCGTTGGCGCCTCGTCGTCAATGGGAACGTCGCTTATCACTGAATGCATAACACCAGTAAATCCTGAGGAAATCCCAGAAAAAGTGTGAGCACCAGGATTTGAAACCTAGTGGATAGTGTTCTCTTTGGGCCGTCCTACCATTGGACTACAAGCCAATTAAACTTCTCAACCTTAGATAACATGTCGACCTTGATCAGGTATACCATCTTAATTCTTACCTAGTACACATGTAAGTTGGTTGTTTTGGAATACTTATATACACCTAAACTGAAGCATGCTTATAGAGATGCTGCAGTCAAACCTATATATGTAAGACAAAATAGGAGTGAGGGAATTAGATCCCAAACATCCATGATATTCAGGAAAAGTAAACCTTGCACCACACATTGGAGACTCGGGGCTCAGCTTCAGATTCAGTCATTCAGTGAAGAAACATTACCGGATCCACGTGATTTTTGGTTCCGGCCCACAACTTGAGTTCCTTCCATCTGGTTTCTCCTATTTTTAAACCATTAGATCGGATGGAATGGAGCGCTCGCATTATTTCCAAGCGTGGTAAAAATTATCAAATAAAAAACGTCTTTGGCAAGTGCTAGGCTCTGGTACTTGGCAATTTAATTTTTTTTAGCTGTCCTACAGTACTAGATACTCTACGTTAAAATTTTTCACTGGATCCAGTGCTGTGAGGGCGCCTTTTATTTGTCGAGGGCTGCCCCAGCATTCAGCAAAGCCTTTGCCCAGTGCCTGACAATAGCACTTGGCAAAGCCCCTGAATCGAGTAGTGATCAGTCGACTTCCCGTTCCTCTCCACGTATGAGCGACGGCGTCTGTTGTTTCGACTAGTGAGCCTTGAACCGACTTCTTCAGCAACACTTTGTACCCTGCTTCTCTGTCATATCATTTTTTTGGCCATAAACAAAAAGGGGACACCCACAATATGATGTTGGCCTCTAGTAGCATGGGATCCTCACGATCCAGCTCAGACCGACTCAGCATGCATACAGCCGGCATTCAAATTTGTCTCCAGTTGCAACCTTTGGCGCGTTGGTGCCTTGGTGGCTGGCCGGCCAACTAGCGCATGGCACCATGGTCAGTCCAGACACAACTTTATTCTCGTTTTATTTCTCTTTTTCGGGTCACATGTGACGTTGGCGACACAAACTAGGCATGTCAAACACACTACCACGGAACACACAAAGCATGTGATTTGTATATATTGTCAGACTTCCCTTCCCCGGATTGTCCACTAACTCTATCTGCTCACTTATTCCCTTCGGTGTACAAAAACTTTCAAACAAATTATCAATGACGTCTTCAGGAAAGAATCTCTCTCTGCAGCCGTGCTCCTAATTATCATCGTGGCCACCGGTATGTCCTTGCACATATACAAACTGTTGGAAATGTAAGTGAATTAATTGTTCATATATCTCTTAGCAACTTAAGTTTTGGATTTGAATAGGTTGGTGTCCTTGTAACTTAATATGTTGTTTTGATTAACCTTTTGGCTAATTAGTCATGTTCTTGCATGTGCTAGTATGTTCAATGTCTACATGCACGCTGGCAGATGATTGCAGGCACCTGAGCGGCTGTTATCACGGACCGTGCCTTTTCCAATGGCATTGCATTAGAGCATGCAAACAAGAAGACATTCGCGACATTTGCGGAAATTGTGACAATTCGATGAGATGCTGGTGCTTTACATGCACGTCTGAGATTTGCTAGCACTCCAACCCAGCCATGATGCAATTGCCCAGCTAGGCGTTCCTTAAATAAAATAATTATCCCTTGCTGGCTCTTATGCAATAACACTTATATAGTGTTTTCTTAAAAAAGAATCGGAGCGACTAAATGTGCTCGGCAGTCCAGACCCACGATGGTAGATTTGTTGAGAGGAACAAGAAGGCAGCAGAGACATAGCATTTAGACAAGTTCGAGCCACGGACGTGGTGTAAAACCCTATCACAACAACCTAGACCCACGATTCACAAGTCATTTATATAAAATATGCAGGTGACGTATATGAGGAATCAAGATATTGTTCTCCGATGCATGATAACAAAGACAGATAGGTACCCAAACGTGATTACATGAGAATCACGTTGAAACTAATTTAAAAAAAGGCAACTGTACTACTTAAAACTCAGAAGGTAGGGTATAGACGAATCTGACGTGTAGTTTAAAATTTGGGCTAATTGCAGCACCAGAGAAAGAGGCATGAGAAGGGAATACCAATGTAATTTTTGTTGAGGCTGTGTTTAGATCCACAACTTCTCTTCAAAATTTCCTGCACTCACATCACATCGAAGCATTAAATGCACGAAAAGACGCATGCCGGAGCACGAAATGTAGGTAAAAAAACTAATTACACGTTTAGATGTACATTGGGAGACGATTCTTTTGAGCGTAATAATCGGCGCGGGAAGCGGGGGTGCGGCAGAGAGCATCGTCACGTGGCCGTGGAGCCATCGTCGTCGGAGCTGGGCAGCTCTTGACGACTCTTGAGTCCAAGCGGGCGGTGGCGCACGCTTGCGACGCCGGGCCGCGACGCGCTGAGCGGGATGCCATCGCAGCGGCGCAAGATGTAGCTGCCGCAACGCCCCCGCACGCGCTGGCGGGATGATGCCATCGCAGTAGCACGAGTTGCGGCTGCCGTAGCGGCCAGCGAGATCGCGTTCTGGGAAGCCCGCAGGAGAGTCGCTGCCATTGTTGCCATGGCTGCGTGCTGTCCCCCTTTATTTGTTGCTGCAGATATGAGGATAGAAAAAAAACCCTAGCCACCGCTCCGCCGGCTGAGGGCTTTGCATTTATAACTAGCACGTACTAGCATGGGCCAGATGGGGTACGTAAGAGCATCTCCTAGAGCTCTTGTATTTATGAGTAGCTAAAATTCTAATTTAGCTATTATGTAAAAATAAATAACTAGCAAAAAATTGATGAAATTCAATGGCTTCTCTAAATCCAACATGCAAGGAGCGGGGAAAGATGACTAGCGAGACAAGTCTTCTATATTTGCCTAGCGAGGAGAGGAAATAGAAAATGTAATAGTTAGCTGAGAAAAATAAAGAGTCTGTTGGATCCGAATTTTGATGATGTTTATCTCTTTTTTTCGCTAATAACTCATTGAATATACCAGAGCTCTTGGAGATGCTCTAAACGCCCGGCCCAGAGTTTTCATTTATAACTAG
Organism: Hyparrhenia diplandra; assembly: GCA_015847255.1. Taxonomy (NCBI): domain Eukaryota; kingdom Viridiplantae; phylum Streptophyta; class Magnoliopsida; order Poales; family Poaceae; genus Hyparrhenia; species Hyparrhenia diplandra. The sequence continues at coordinate 29,633 of JADLZK010008023.1, read as the reverse complement.
CACTAGTATGGACAGATGGGGTAAACCAATTCACTCGAGTGGTTTGTGTATGAATTGTCATAATACCTTTGAAAGAAACTCACGACATTCTATTTTCAATTTCAAAATTGTTGTTATTACTAACCCTTGCTCCTCTTGAGCGCCGCCGCCGCCGTCGGCGGCGCACCCCCATCCTCACCCCTCCCCTCCGCCCTTCCCTCTCCCCACCCGTAGAAGAGACTCGAGCAGCGCCATGCCAGCCACTCCCGCCACCACCGTCGTCCGCCCCTCCCGCCATCGGCTCAGCGCCACAACTAGGGAGGTTGCCCCTGCTCGCCCCCGATGACCACCCTACAAGATCCAACATGGGGGGAGGCTTGCGGGGGCCGGATGTGGGCTTGCAAGGCCCGCGACCACAAATTTGGCGTCCCACGAGGTTGGGCAAGCCCCGGTCGATGGTAGGGATGCCTCGACCTGCTCATCGTGAACACGCCGCCCCTTCCCCACCGCACGCCATCCTTCTACTTGTCATGGCCACCGCCCGGCGACCCCCCGCCTGCCCTCCACGAAGACCCTCCCCGCGGTGGAGGAAGGCGTCGTTGCCATGACCACTGCTCACGACGGTGCCCGGCAACACATCTATCGGGGCCCCCCACTTGAATGGGTCCTTAATCCACGTATTTGCGTCGGAAACCACGCTACAAATACGTTTAACGATTCATAGAAATTGGTACACAATTTTTAAGAAAACCTAAACTTTATTAATATAGGGTAGAAAGTCTTACAACAACGACTCACGGTGGTCACCGGTGCGGGTTACAATGATCATAGTAGCCAACCGAGAAACGTGATATTTCTATTAACTAGCCTACTTAGATGTTAGGCTGTATGGGCACTACTTCCTACTCCACAGGCAAACTTGATTTCGGTGCTCTCCTGCATCTCACTCATTGTCTGAATGCACACTTTCGGTGTGTGCTCACTTTCTGAAAAGTGAACCCCAAAAGTGCTTCTGATACTTTCGTCACATCGAATCTTTTGTCGCATGCATGATGTGAGACCCAACCCCACGACCCATGGGCCAAGATGATGGGCGGGCCGATTTCACGTTACTGTAGCTTGGGGATGGTTATTCGAGTACTGTAGCTGCGCGAATTTAGTGCCACATCATGAAGGGAAGGAAGACCGAACCAGGCTTAAAAGCATCGGCCGGGAGGTTTGTTAACTCCGGATCGATCCTTTTGCGCGCGAAGGACGAAAAGCTCAAGAGAGTTAATTAGCGGGTGTGGTCCATTCAACGTGTAGAGTGGATCTTAACCGTCATCCCGGGTCGGGCGTTACACATGAGACAATGAATGTAGGTAAACAAAAAAAAAATTGCACAGTTTTGGTGAAAAGTACTAGGCAATTTTTTGAGCCTAGTTAGTTCACAATAGGACAACAATTATCAAATACAAATGAAAAGTGCTACAGTAGTCCAACTCAATATATTTCACCAACTAAACACACCCTCAGTCCAAAGAATGCAATTCTATTTTTTGACAAGTCAAACCGTTCGAATGTTTATTAAATTGATATTGTATTATGCATTCTTGATTTTCAAGAAATCAAACAATTTGATGTTTGGCTAAATTTATATAAAAAGTAGTAAAGTTATAGAATATGTTTTCATAATAAATTTATTTGGAGGCATACATGCTAATACTATTAAAAGAAAGTTAGTTCCTTGGCCCTAAAAAGTCCAGCTTAGTTTCTTGAGAGAATTATCTTTGTGGACCTGAAAAAAATGCAACTTAGCTATATGGCCTTTTTTTCACGAACTTATCGCCATAGCCCTGAAATGGTTTTGGTTGGCTCAATACCCTTCTGTTAGGTCTATTAGTGTATTCGCTTAGGTCATCCACTTTTTCGATGGCGAAAAGACAAGAATGCCCTTCTCTCTTTTCTGCACCCATGTACTCCAGCGCAGCTGATCGGTTCCATCGGAAAAAAACGGACGGACGCCGAGAGGTGTGCGCGATGAGCGGCCCCGACGCCGCCCGTCCAGAACCTCTTCGGCGCTCCTCCGCCCGGCCGCCGGTAGGTTTCCACGCCCTCCTCCCTTACTACAGATTCGTCGGATTCAATTATGAAACTGGTAGACAAATAAAGGGGGCCATACTATATTCGTCGGTTCAAGAATGTAACAATTCGATCCAAATTTTTTGTCCATACAAACATATTCTAGCAAGGTAGTCATAACTGTAGTAATTCATTGTGAAATTATAATACACAAGCAAATAGTTTGCAAAAACGAGCAATATACCTTGTTCATTTCAATTTCACCGCACGATTCTTCACCATGTCGGATCAACCACACATCATTATCATCTAACTGAGGATTAACCATATCATTAGAATCCCCTTCTATAGTTGTCTTCTTGTAATAAAAATAAAAAGTGTCTTTCTTTTTACTACCCTTGCCTGATGAATATTTAACATGATACATGAAATAAAATAACATGAGATTAAGATGGTAGATGTAGTGGAGAAGATAGGTAAAATAACTGTGCAGTCCTGCAACCCTACCTTGGCCTTGGGGAGTCGGAGTCATCGCCAACAGTACTGATCGCCAATGGGCAATGGCCTGATCCAGTGCCTGATCGTGTCAAAATGAAAACCAAATGTCGGACTATCCTAGAGTCGTAGTCGTATACGTCCAGTCTACGCTCGATTGGCCAGTGCTCGTGGCTCGTGTCGTGAGAGATAGAAGTCATGGGCCTTGGCCGGTTGGCCCAAAATGAAAATTACACTTTTTTTTTTTTGCTTGTTGTTGTTGGTGGTGGTGGTGGTGGTGGTGTGTGTGTGTGTGTGGTGGTGGGGGGGGGGGCTCCATCCTTTGGCCGACTGCCCTAGCGCGGCGGAGGTGTCCCTAGCCAACTGGTGGTGCAAGCTCACCCAGCGCTGGCATGTCGCGGCCTGACCGCCCGACGACATGCCGGACAGCCCCCCCGGTCGATGACGTAGCTCTTGGCTGGTGGCTCAAGCGCTTAATGGCCCGGCGAAGCACACCTCCATCATGGCGAGGTGCCTGCTGAGCGCAGCGACCACGACATTGTATGCTAGCTAGGGTGGTGAGGATGGTGGTGGCTTTATCCCGGAGTCGAGGATCGCGCCACCGTTTTTGGCCAACGTCCCACACATCCGCGGATGTTGACTGCGTTACCGCCACGTACACGGGCGTCCACCGTCACGTCGTAGGATAGGCTCATTGAAATCGTTTAGACAGTTCTTAAATTTTTATGGATTGGATAAGCTCAATTTATTGTAATATATATGTCCACTTGATTATATATGTGTGTGCTTATGTGGGAATTTATTATTACGGATATCTATTTCTATACCTACTAATAAAGAGAGAAAATTTCCGCCAAAATTTTCTTCCACCTTTTTCCTTTCACTTTTTTTCCTTCCGTCTCTGTCCCTCTGCCCGGCCTTTTTTTTTTTCTTCCGCTCTATCAACTTCCCTAATCACGTACGGTTACGGCTTTCCAGGAGAGTCTTCTGTCAATCTGCCGACCGTCTGTCCGGTCCGCCCATCGATTTTTCTGTCTGCCTGCGCTCTCCCTCTCCGTATCGCCTCTGCGTCCGTCTTCGAACACAGTTTCAAATCGAATACAAATCAAACACATCAGAACAATGCACCGAACCATATATAAATCAGGTGCCCAACCAAAATCATCGAAGCCCCCCTCGAACTATGGAGCCTTGCCTCCTCAGTGAAGGAAACATATAGAAAACCGTATGCAGCAGACATATACATGGGGAATCACGACAAAATCAATAAAAATACGAAGGCGTGATCCAATTCTAAGCTTTGGAACTTGGAAGAGACGGCATGCAAGATAATAATCAAGTAAAGTCACGAGCATCTGAATTAGGAACGTGCGGCCAGCCAAATCCATCGACGACGCAACACTGGATCCACGATTTGAGAGCGACTAGCCTGGATTTGCACTGCCAAAGCCGAGGTCCCCAAGACATGGGCCAGTAGCGGCCTTCTTGGCTCACCCCACAGCCGCCTCTGACTCTCCGAGGCCTGCGCCGCCGCCGCCTCTAACTCTCCGAGGCCTGCGCCGCCGCCGCCTTCCGGGCACACGTCGCCGCAGCCTCGAGCTCCCGAGCCTGTGCCGCCGCTGCAGCTGCCTCCTGGGCGTGCGCCGCCACCGTACCCGAGTACGCGCCGCCGCTGCCGCCTCCAGGGCCTGCACCGCACCCAAGACAGCTTTCTTCCAGGCACGACCAACCGCCCTCACTGGAATGCGTGATGCTGCTCTGGAGGAGATTGTGAGAGTGAGCAGAGTCAGACCGGGGAGAGAGGACCAGAGAGATAAGCCCAGATTCGGCAATAATTTGCATGTGCATCCAGCCCATTTCAATATTTTCCCTGCATCCGGCCCATTTTGCTTTTACGTTGAACATCTATGCATTCTACGCTCTGAGTTTTTTTTACTTCTATTACAGATGGATATAGATTATCTTCTATTTTTCTTATAAGTATACAAATAAATAATAATAATAAATATATAGTATTACATGAGTATTTGCATAAATTGGAATAATCGGCATTAGATTCAATGTTAGATTAAATATGAATCAATATATTTGTTGAAAATATATTTTTAATTAATATTGATATGAGAATCATACAATAAATACGGGTCTCGTTGCAACGCACGGGCCTTCATCATCGTGAAGTACTGTGGGAGCATGGTGTGATATATAGAGTTTTTTTTTCCCGTAGCAACGCACGGGCACTTTTCCTAGTAAAGAAAAAAAAAAAAACTTTGCATTTTGTCTTTTTATCGCCTAGGGGTAAAATGGTCTTTTTAGGGTCATATATAGAGATAAGTTCAGTAAAAAAAAAGAGAGTATGTAGCTAAGTTGCATTTTTTTTAGGGCCATGTAGATAATTCTCTCTAGTTTCTTACCCCTTTTTGACTAAACTTTCTTATACAAAAAACAAAGTCAAGCCCCAACACTAACGGGGCCGCCCTACTGTGGCGCGGCCGAGGTGGATCCTCTGCTAAGACTGCTTCTACAGATCTAGGCTGACAAAGTGACAACACATCCTACAAGGCATCCCCACTGAAATTGAAAGCAAAAACGAGAGAACGATGTCTGCATTACATAGAAGCAGCAGAGGCAAGACCAAGAAGTACAGCAGAGGCAAGACCAAGAAGTATGATTGGCTTCCCTCGTGAGAGCGTGATTGTTGCCTCCTGGCGGAGCCTCCAGCAGCGCCGTCGCCGGGCGCCAGTGGCCGCCCCGGCTCCGGCCCCACCGGCCCCCTCCACCTGCACCTAGCCCTCCATCCCTCCTCCCCAGCAGCCTGCTCCCCAGCCCCCTCCTCCTCCCGTCCGGCGCCCGCGGTGGAAGCAGCCCGCGTGTGGCCGCCGCCCGTGACCCGTTGCCGCCCGGCCGCTGGTCCGCCCCCACCACCGCGGGGGCTGGATCTGGGTGTCCAGCGACCGGATCCGGCGGTCAGCCCCCCGTCGCCGTTGAAGCCGGCAGCACACACGCCGCTTTGACCTCCACGCGCCCTTTCGAGTGGAGGGCAGCGCTCCTCCCCGGGATCCCGCCGCTGCCGCTGCAGTCTCGTGGGAGGCTGCGGGAGGACTCCCGGCGCCCGGCCCCGCCGCTGTCGAGTCCGGGCGCCTCATTGTTGGCTACGGGCGGACCTACCGCTTCGCCCGCTTGTGGCCTTTGTCGGGGGCGGCAGTGCCAGCCCGGCATCCACCGCCGCCGGCGTCTCAGCCTCCCGCCGCGTTGGGGTCGCCGCCGCCCGGATCTGCGGCTTCCTCGTCCTCACCCTTCACGTCCGCGATGTGGGAGATGCAGCGGCACATTCCGGCCCCATCTCGCCTTCTCGCTTCCGCACCCCGTCACCCCCTTCGTCGCTGCGCACTCTTGCCGGGCGTCCTCGCCGCTAGCGGACGCCGTACTTGCCTCGGATCGAGCGGCCGTGCATGGTCACTCTGCGCGCCGACACCGCAGATGTCACCGCCGCGTCGGTGTGAGGGGCGGCCGCTGGTGTCTCCCTGCGCACCGGAGCCTCCGAGTGCCCGTCCCCCGACACCCGGGCCCCTCCACCTCGTCACCCCCTTCCACTCCGTCGCCTCATCCGGGGCCATGGCGGGAGACCTCGGTGCCGGCATGCCGGCCAATCCGAGCTCGTCCTCTACCCGTGCGGGGATGTCGAGGAGGGCGAGTTGGTGGATGGAGACCTCGGCGCTCCTTCCTCGGCCCGCACGGCCTCCACCGGCAAGTGCCTCTCCGTCGAGGCTCGTCCCTTCTTCCCCCCTCCGTCGGCGGGACCAAGGAGGAGCGCTGGGTCGATATCCCCATGTCCGGCCCCGCTCCGACGACGAGTTCGAGATGCCGACCACCGCTACCAGCTTCCGCCTCCTCCACCACAAGCTAGCCACGGGGCACCGGTCCTCCACGAGGCAATCTGCTTCCCCCACCCCGTCGTCTCCGCGCTCTGGGATGGGTGTCGCTGCCACCGGTGCTCCTCCAGTGAGGACCACCACGCACCGGTGGCCGATCCGTCGAGGCCGCCCCGGTGTGGGCTTTAGGGTCCGGCAATGGCACGCCCGGCGGTGGTACCGCCGTCCCCCGCCATGAAGAAGAAGCGCCAGCGGGCGTCCCGCAGCGGCAAGAAGATGATGACTTCCAGCCGCACCGTCGCGGTCGTGCCGCGACGTCGCAGGGGTGGCAGACGCGTCCCCGTCCACCGCGTCCGACCCCACCGTCGCGCCTCCCCGCAGGCGCCACGGCCGGGCGGAGGTCCTCCCCGCCAGATGCCGCATGCGCCGCCCACCGTCGCCCACACCGCCCGAGGCCCGTGCCGCCAGAGCTACTCGGGCGTTGCTTCAATCCGCCTCTCCAACGACCACGCCCCACGGCCGCACCTTCCCGCCGCCGCTTCCTCGCCATCGCGAGGCATCGGGCGCGTCGCTGCCGTGAAGGTGCCGGAGGCGGGGGCTGCCGCCGCCGCCCGCCTTGCGGACCGCGAGTCACGCGACATCGTTCTTGCCGGGCTCCACCCCACGCCCATCGCCGGGCCGAAGTCGACGGCGTGTTTGCGGTCTTGATCCCGTGTCGGAGAGATCCTCTGTCCGCTCCTCTCGCTTCGACGACGCAGGCGATCGGGAGGGCCCCTCGATGCACACGCTGCGCGGTGCCCGCCGCGTCGCCCGTCGCTGCCGCCGGGCGGCGCAAACGCAAGCCGACGAGGGTGCTTAGCCACGTCACCGGCAGTCTTTGCCGTTGACCCGCCGACGCTCTCACCGGGCGGCGGGGGGGGCCCCGTGACATGGGATGACCCAATGCTCGATGATGGGAAAAACGGGCGGCTAATACCCGCCTCCGCGTTCTGAGAGACAAATTTAGATTTAAATGAAATTTAGACGGGACAAACATAAAAGAACAGTATTGCGAAGTCCATACTTCCATAATTCTTATATTTGCATAAAAATTATGTTAATTACATCTCCGAAGAGAACACCCCGATTAAGAGTTCCAAAGATGAGTACATGAAAGTAGATTACATCATATGGCTTCCTATTACATACTACAAAAAGAAAACAAAGTCTTCACCTTGTAGTCGCAGATAGATGTATGCACATGTCTTGCACATGATGATGGTCATTTCCTTTAATAATGACATTTCATTTGATAAGAGTCTCAACATATACTCCTCATATGATGGGTCGCTAGCTTGACTAGCCTTTTTGGGAACCATGGTATGCACATATTTAATTCATGCACACTTTAATGATTATTTGTTATTTATTTAGACCTTGACATATGTCCTTTGTTTATTTATTTGGCCATGTATGCGTTGAGCTAAACATGTTTTGACATATATACATGCCAACCGAAGTAGCACGATTCCTTTGTATGGCAAACATTTATTTGGTGCATTTGTTCGTGTATGCATGCACGTGGTTTATTTGGCATTACAACAGGTCTCGATTATATGAGATCAAGTGTGTTCGGCTTATGACACAAAATCCATTTGGGCCATACATGGCGAGGAATTTACTTTGCCGAGGCAGCACCTGACTTGACCAAGGTGCATAGATTGATTTATTTTATTAAGGTTATCATGAATTTCATCATGCATGCATGCCATTTAGAAGGCCTGTGCCGAGCACAAATGGTGCTTTTGGGAATGACCATTTGGTTTAGCCACATTCACGAATTGTTTATTTGTTTAATTATTTTATTTTACTACGCTGCCACAACTAATGAGCTAGCATTAGTGTAATTTTGGATTGCATGGGGGCTTGGCATTTGATCTTTGAATGATAACTTGGACATGCGTACGTTTTGAGATACTACATGGATTTTTGAGATGTATGTATGCCGACAACGTACATCTAGTGCATTTGATATTTATTTTCTTTGGTCAATAATGCATTGTAATCTACATGCACGTTGTTTACCTCAAAGACTAGACTTGGCATAGTCTAATTTTGGATAATGTGGCAGCATGTCGAGGTATATATGAATGCATTTGGCATATGGTGCCATATTTCTTTTGGGTTGAGGTTTATTAGAAGGACATATTGCAGCGCTAGGATTGGCCATGGGAGCGCACTTAATTTGTCCATGCCCGTGGCATGTCATTTGATCTGAAGTTTATTATCTTATTTAATTTGACTTAATTTGATTTGGCCTAATATTTTGACTTGACCAATATTCGATATTTGACATAAATAAACCAACCTTGGTCATTTTACTATGCGGTCCCAGGCGGGACGAATTTGGACGCATGCAGATGGCAGTCCGATTTTATACTATCTTTTACTAATGGCGTGCGTGGTATGAGCTGATTTGAGGTTAACTTGATGCACCTGATTTACACAGGGAATTATGATTTCTTTTCAATATGGGGGCCTCATGATGTTGGTTAATACGTATAGCCTGCCACAGATGCACGAATGGCGTGCTAACTGGTGTGCAGCACATAGGAAATTGTTTATTTCATTTGTTCAGATTGCAATTTTAGCCAAGTATCCGAATTGGTTGGTACGTCGGCATGACGCTAGCGAGTTTATGGCTTGCTATAACATGACGTAATGTGCAACATATTTTACTTGGTTTGGCAGTTTAATCGACGATCTAAGACTCGAGCATGCAACCTGATTAGCGCTAAACATATACGCTTAGCCTACGAATGTGGCGGTTGGTTTTCTGCCGGAGCAGCCTTGCGGCCATTAGCACTCCGTCGTATTGCACGCACATGTGTATGGTTACCTTTTATGCAGCATATGGCTATCTTTTGTTTTGATAAGACTTAGATGCACGCATGCATGGCTATTTCTTTAGATTTATTATAACCGAACTTTCTTTGTGACTAGCATGCAAGTTATATATTGCTCTGACGCATGGTCAATTCAGTATACGGATATACATGCAAACGTTAGCTAGTTGATTTGTGCCGGAGATGCTAACAAACTAACAACATGCGAGACGTGTATGTATGGACTGAACACATATATGCAGTACATGGTTATATTCTTTTTGACGTGATTTATGATGCATGGCTGACGGTTTCTTTTAATCAATATATGAACTAACATATGAAATTTCTTCATAACCGTGGCATGCAAATTACATAGATGCACAAGATGGTCAACAACATATGTAAATTTCCTGAGTGTGGAGCCAAGATCGCGACCACATGATTTCACCATGAACCATAAACCGGGTGGAGCCAAAACGCATCCACCAATTTTATCAAGGCACTCATATGTTGGCCTTTTTACACCTTTACGGGGGCTTATAGCCCATGCGCACAGTGCAGCCATGAAGCATGGCAACCAACCTTTTACCAAGGCACTCATATGTTGGCCTTTTACACCTTCACCGGGGCTTGTAGCCCATGCGCATAGCGCAGCCATCATCGGCTCTTTTACCGTTCACCAGGACATATTGTCCATGACCGTAGCACCACCCTCACTGGCCCTATATACCAGGATAGAGGGAGGCACGATGCCGCTGCCGAGGTTGTTGATGAAGGCGTCGATGAAGCAGCAGAAGACAAGAAGCAAGGAGAGGAGGATCAGAGAAGCGCCATGCGGCTTCTCACCTTCTTCTGGACCCTGAGCACGGCGTTGCTTCTCGTGGTGAACTTCTGGCAGCCTTCTGTATGGCAGAAGGGCGGCCGGACGGTGATGGATCTCCGGCGGGCAGTTGTTTGCTTGGCAGCGTAGGTGTATTGCTTTGTGGATTGATGGAGGCAGCGGTGGTTTCTTCTCGGATGTGGCGAGAGCGGCAGCCTGGCGGCGATTTTTGGAATATGGAGCGGGGGCTTGAGCGCTTGGCAGTGCTCTGCTATTTATAGACGGAGCAGCATCATGCGGTTGCCAAGACTAATGGCGCTCTTTTTCTTTGATTATGCGGCATGAGAATCCTTATTTGAATTCAAGTCCCGGACTAGGAGGGCGGGAACAGTTGCCGGGATTATTGGAGGGAGTGGTTACCAAGACCGACGCTCCTCCATTTGATTTAATTTGAATAGAAGTCCTGCCAAGGCGGGAGTAGTTATCCGATTGACGGACGCTCCTCATTTCAATTTGCTTTCGTGCTTCCTACGGAAGCCGGTGGCCAGAGTTTAAACCCTTGCGTGCGTTGGCAGGAGTAGAAGTTGTTTTCATCCGACTCCTTCGGCATAGTTCACTGACTTGTGGGCCACTTCGTATGTATTTTGTTTATTATTAACACCATAACTAATTTTATTAACGGAAAATAGCTAGGCAGGTCGGTTTCCTAGCCAACATGTGTGTATGTGCACGCGTACAGTGTACCCATGCGTATATGTTTTGCCCCATGCACGTGAAAGTGCACATATATTTGAGGTTATTTCTTCTTTATAGTTCTCTATATCTCCTCCATGTAATCACGTTACGTGAATATATGACGATGCATGGCCCTGTTGTATACTACGTATATGTGTATACGGATCTCCTGTGCCACGTATCTTTCATTCACTTGGTTAGCTCACCAACCAGACAAAGATGCTTAACGAGCCAGTGTATATGCATGAGGAAGTACGTGGACATACGTACTTGTATCGTGTTGTTCTTTCTCGAGTTTTGATCGACCTACATGTATATATAATAACACATGCGTGTCGACAAATTATATTAACTCGTTATTTGATTTAGCCAACAAAGTATATCATGCTTTTATACGTCCCCGTATTTACGGCGTAGACGGCCGGCCGGTCGGTCGGCGGCGTATTCTTGTAGGCCATCCGTATTTGCATCTGAAGTACATATAAATGTACTCTATATATACATGCATATCGATTTCTTGAGATTATTATCACGATTATTCTCTATCATTATTTATTTGGACAATGGGATCTAGTCCATTTATATATGAAAGCATATATGTATACATACATATCCATGGTCGAGGGTAACACACGTGATTGCTTTTGTCACTTCATTGTTTTATTTTTGCTAATATATATAGAAAAAGTATGTCAATAAACATACATCTCTTCTTCTTTTTTTTATGCCTTTCTTTTCATCTAGGAATACTATCCTTTATCTCATTTGCATACATATTTGAAGATGCCAAAACCGGTGTCAACATGCTCGTTGAGCTTGCGGCCTCCATGGCTGTGCGCCCAGCTACCTTCGTGGAGGAAGAGGCCCCTGTGTGCATGGTGGATGCTGCGTCTGTGGGCGCTCCTTCATCTGCCACCGCTCCAGGGCCGGTGGACGACTGGTGGGCCAACTTGGTTGAGGCCGAGTTCGCCATCCCACTTGTCACTGTCGTGTTGGGCGCTGCACCAGCACCCCCTCGGCCTCGCCGCCTAGGGATCGGAGCTCGCGCGCTGCGTTGCAATCTGAGGTCGGGATGACCTCCCGGTGCCCTCGACGCTGGTGGCACCGAAGGCTGGTGGCGAGGAAGGCGGGTCTACACACTCTTCGAGCCGGTGCTTGTGCCGTCGGTGGAAGAGTTTGTAGCCGCCGGAGCCGTCCCATACTCTCCACGCCGGTCTTGAGGAAAACGGCGCCCGCGCCAAGGCGCCTCGAGCTAATGCCGAAACGTAGTGCACGGCTCGCTGCAAAGAGTGCGTCCAGGCTCCATAGGCCAGAGGACCAGGCAAGGAAAGTTTTGCTCAAGAAGATGGGGATCGAGGTCGAGGCCGAGCGTGAGGATGCGGTCTCCTTTGCTGAGCTGCAGGCGGCCCTCACAGGCCCCAACGCTGAGGTCAACATGGAGGCCATGGAGGTCTTCCTTCTGCCGGGGAAGAAGCGGCGCAAGGCTTGAGAGTGCTTGCGGTCCAGTCGCGACATGGTTATCTTGTAATTAACCTTCGGGTTGCATCCAGTAGTTATCTTGTAATTAACCGCCGAGTATTTGTGTTTTGTTCTGTTTTGTTTTTTTCTCTTTCGTAGCCTGATGTCTGCTCGGCATCCCGGCTTAGTTTGTACTTGGATTTGGTTTTCCTCCTCTTAATGAAACACGGGTGAATGGCCCGATCGCGAAAAAAAAAAAAGAGCGTGATTGTAGTTGCTTTTAGCAGTAATGGCTGGTTAGTTAGGATAGACAGCTATGGTGATTCAGTGTATGCGTCTTTCTTCAAGTGTTGCCATTACGTCGTTGGTTTTGATGTGCACAGAGAATTTCCGTAGTAACGGCAACGGAGAGATTGTGCTGCCAGCCTGCCATTACCAGTGTAATGTTTCCTTCACGACCATGGCTCAGACTATATTTTTTTCTGAAAAGAACCAGCGAAGATGGAGGTACGAGAAACGATGCAATCACTAATAAGAACAAAATAAATCCAGGGTGCAAGTGAAACCAAAGTTCTTAGTATTACCAAAACACTGCCACTCAGTACTCAGCAATTCCAGCAGTTGACTGATTTTATTGATGTAGGTTTGACTGATTTTATTTCTGATGAAGCCGATCACTTGGTAGGGTCAAGAACGTGTCCCGCGAACACAATCACCCCCGACCGCTCCTCCATGATGAAGAAGGTGAAGGGATGGTCGGCGGTGAACTCAACGAGGTCTGGTGGTGGCCCACCACCGCCAGTCTGTAACACGGTGATTGCGGCCGCCTCGGTTCCCCACCTCGTTCACCTTGACCACCGCCATGTGCGCAACCTTGGACAGGAACGTCGGCCGCCTTGCAGCAGCAGCACCGATGCCTCCTCCATTGGCGTCCCCATCATCCCCCTTGTACATGCCACGCAGGTCGGCAGCCTCAGGCGAGAACGGCAGTGAGAGACCCAGCCGACGGAGGTCGCCCTTGAGGTCACCCCAGCTGAAAGTGATCGCGAACTTGGGCAGCTTGAGACTGACAGGCCGCTCCTTCATCTCGCCCAGTATGCCGTATAGGAACGACGGCGACGCGGTGACCATGTCCACCATGGTCGACAGCCCGTCGCGCGCGTCTGGGAGGAAGAAGAACATGGAGTACTGCGTAGCGGCAACGACCTGCCCGTCACGGCCGCGCTTGAGCTGGCCGGCGCCACGCTCGTAAGGGAGCTTTAGGACCTTGAACCCATCCATGCAGGCGACGTTGTGCCATCTGATGCCCCTGGTCATGAACTCGGCCTTAGCGTGGCTGCCGTCGAGCCGGTGGAACGTGCCTCGGGACGTGTCGTAGGGGGCGAAGGGCTCCTCCCACGCGCCCTTGAAGTAGACGGCGTTGGCGAGCACGAGGTCAGTGTCGGCGTTGATGTCGCCGGTCGAGATGATGGACTCAATGAGGTTTTCGGTCGCCTTCTTCACCCATGAGTTGATCATCTCCACAGCGGCCTCGGGCTTCACGAACCATGTACATCATGTGTTATTATATTAGTGTAAAAAACAAGTTGCGTGATGGATCATAATCTATATATATATACTCAGTAAGTGCAAGCAAATACTGTTTATGATTAGTCATCCAAAGTCAAGTTTTATATGAGCATTTCTAAGAGTTTTCAAACCCCACTCTCCAACTTTATTGTTTGGCAAGATTGAAAAAAAGGACATTTCTCCAACAACTCCGTATGTCAACTCATAGCTATATAGTCTCTTTGCACTCACAAAAATTGATGCAACAATTGCGCAGAAGAATACATGCGTATCCAATCGGTAGATCTCAAGGTTTGAGGAAATGGAAAAAATGAAACTTATTGAAGAAAGCCAACAAATATACTTTCTTTTGACTTATTGCATTCACCAAAATATTTTGTCAACTATTGGAAGAATATTTATAAACCATGGCATGCAATTTTCTCCATTTTTACAACTAATCTGAACGCATTCAGCATATCTATCTAGTTTAGATATTGACCATCTAACAACAAGTAACAATGCAAATGAATTGAAGTACAAATATATTCTGTTTTTTAAAGTGATGAAGCAGAAAAGGTAGTTGTAAACTTTTTATTTGGAAACACATGAAATGGAAGGAACCAGGGGAAATAGCAATAAATCTAATCCACTAACCTCCTCGGCGAAGCTGACAGTTCTGGCGTCCGACTTGTACGCCTCAGCGGCGACGTCGCGGAACGCGTCCGTGAGCCCGCCCCGGGCGGCGTCCACCCAGACGCCTCCGCCGTACACCACGCGCGCGCCCGCCGGCGCCGGAGCGGTCGACGAGGACGCGATCGGCGACGCTGCGGCCGAAGGCGGCGAGCTCCTCGACCGACGGCGCGCCGAGGAAGGCGAGCAGCTGCGCCAGCGTGGCGCCGCGCGCGCCCGCGGCAGTCAGTGCCAGTGCCGCGTGCACGGACAGCGGCGAGAACGCGACGTTCTTGTCGTTGGTGGCGGCGAATATGGAGCCCTCGTCGCCACGACGCAGAGGCGCGAGGTGCTTGGTGAGGCGGAGCGCGAGGGCCGTCTGCCCGTCCCGGCCTGCGGTTGCGGCGGCGTTGGCGGCGGCCATGGTTAGCGCGAGATGGGAATTATGGGAGGTGAGACGTGCCGCCGGTTGACGTTTTATATACTCCTATACTAGTGGGGCCATGTGCAGTATTTCTGAGACGCTGGATATTTGGATATGTGCATTCTATTTTACTCTGGCTGTGGCTGCTTTCTCGAAAAACAAAGGAACATACCTTAATAAAAAAAAAACACGGTGTAAATATATAGCAATATTGATTTCATGAAAATGAATTACTTTTTATCGAGGTATATTTTTATCTTTATTTTATATACAATAAAAACACACGGACCTACAACATATATTATTTTTTGGGACAGTGTGCAAAATACACGTCACACAAATGACACCCATTTCGACCACCATGCCCACGTCGCCGCCGCAATATATACACGTCACCTTCTTCGTCATGGAGGAGCGGTCTGGGGTAATCGTGTTCGCCGGACACGTCCTTGACCCTACCAAGTGATCGTCATCATCACTTGTAATAAAATAAATAGAACGACATGCTACTCTGAATTCTGAAATATCATAAACTGCTTGCCTTCCTGGGTCAATCTGTTGATCGTGAAGTAATGTTATCTTCTTCCTATCATTTTTGGGACTCGCTTCATTGATTGCATAGGTTAGGCTACTAAAGAATGGCCGTCTATATATGTTTTAGTGATTGCACTTCTTATATCTCCATTTGGTCTTTTTTAAATAAAGAATGTAGTGTGGGTGAACATTTATCATAACAATTCGAGGACTTCAAAATAAAAATACTTCTGAAACTCTCGCATGTCAATTCCCATGTATTTTTGCAACCAAACCATCACTATCGACGGCTCAGCCCTGTTAAACTGAATAACAACATTTTTTTTCGAAATCACGCCTGTGTGTATTGCTTTAAGAGAAAAAAACGGAGTTCGAATGACAACAATTTTTGAAAATAAAAATAGAATGCCCTGAGTTTACTCTGAATTCACCAAAGAATTGAGGGCAATTCATACACAAACCAGTCGAGTGAATTGGTTTACCTCATTTGCCCATGCTAGTGCTAGTTATAAATGCAAACTCTCGGCTGTGCGTTTAATAAATGCAAGCCCTCCAACATGTCGTCAAACCATGTGGTAGGCTCCTCTGCAGAAAACTTCAACACAATAGGATCTAGCGCAGCGGGAGTGGAGCTAGGCGGCACACTCATGCTGCTAACCACCGCGGTCGTACTCCTACGTCATTGGTGTTGTCGTCGAACTCTACCGGTGCCCGCCCGCGCACGGCAACCTCTGAACTCGGGCGCCTGCTATGGGGGCGTGCTCAAAGGCATATGGGCTGACAGGGAAGCCGAGCCGCCACACGCTTGAGGAGTCGCCAAATGGGTAGGGGCGGCCAGCCCCGCAAAGTCGGCGCGTGAAAGTGGGCATAAGAAGAGCCGTGGCGGCGGAGCACCGAGGCGGCCGCCACCACCGTTGCGGAAGTCCGCCCGGTGGCTCCTCGGCCTAGGTGGGCTAGGCGTCATAGCGGTGGATTACGTGGGCGTGGACTGCCTGCGGTATCTCTCGCCATCATGGCTTGCACTCCCGTGCCAGGTGGTAGAAGCCATGACAGAGCAAGCAACGCCGTGGCAATCGATAGGTCGCAACACGGTGCGAGAAGGAGAGGCAGTTGAAGCATCTACCCGCGAAGCACCTCTAGGATCTTCTAGGTCCGCGGGGGGAGCTGCTCCCCGGGCGATGCTCAACCGAGGTGGCCGAGGTAGCCACGGTGCGAAGTCTCTCCCACCACCCATCAACATTGGGGCGAGACCCGTCCATGACGGCCAAGGTGTTGGCGGGCTGGGATATGACCATTTGGTGGCCGAGCATGCAAAACATGCACCAGCTGGGGCGCTGCCTCCTGCGCGTCCTCCGTCTTCCACAAGGCTCATGCCGCCCGTCATCCGGCTGGCCATGGCCCGAAGCCACAATTGCAGCCAGCGGCTGGGTCACCCGGGGTACCGAAGCAGCCTTTGGTGGACGGACGGCGGCCTCCGGGTAGGATAAGGGCTGCTCATCGTTAGGCGCGATCGTCTTCCTCATTTGTCGACGACGCGACGATTTTCGAGTGCCATCCGGAAGCTGGCCTAAAGGGGGGGGGGCGTGGCCATGGCGAGCAGGCCGAGGCATCCCAACCAGCTGACCCGTTGCCCCGCTTTGGTGGACGCGGATTTGTGGCGATGGGCCTGGCAAGCCCAGATCCGGGCCTGCGAGCCTCCTCCCGTCTTTGGATCTTGCAAAGTGGTGGTCATGGGCGACAGGGCAACCTCCCCCCGATTCACGGCTGCTTCGAGTCTCTTCTGGCGGGTGGGGAGAGGGAAGGGGTGGAGGGGAGGGTGCGAGGATGGGGAAGATGCCGGCGCCGAGGCAGCGACCGGCGCCGACGGTGGCGGCAGCGGCTCAATAGGAGGTATAGGGTATGTAATAGCAACAATTTTTGAAAATGAAAACAGTATGTCATGAATTTACTTTGAATTCTTTCAAAGATTTATGACAAACCAGTCGACTGAATTGGTTTACCCCATCTGCCAATGCTAGTGCTAGTTATAGATGCAAACTCTCGGCCGGGCGTTTACGTACCCAATCTGCCCATGCTAGTACGTGCATTTATAACAAGAAATAAAGGGGGTCTAGGTTGTTGTGGTAGGGTTTTACACCACGTCGGTGACTTGAACCTATCTAAGAGCAAGTATTATAGCAGGCTGTAAGCCGGCTAAATGCTGACATGGAGGAGAGAAGGGATGAGAGAGAAGCAAAGCTGGCTGTAAGCTTACAGCCGGCTTGGACACAAGAACCAAGAAACTCTATGAGACAGACAACTGGGCCTATTATTAAATACTGAGGGCTTAACCACTGTACAAGTGGGCTGAGAGGTAGGCTGTAAGAATCCTTACAGCCAGCAAACGACTGTATTATAATACTTGCTCTAAACGTTGTGTCTCTTCTGCCTTCTTGGTCCCCTCGACAAATCTACCATCGTGGGTTGGACTGCCGAGCACATTTAGTCGCTCCAATTTTTTTTTAAGAAAACACAGTATAAGTATTTATTACATAAGAGCCAGCAAGGGATAAATATTTTATTTAAGTAACGCCTAGCTGGGCAATTGCTTCATGGTTGGGTCGGAGTGCTAGCAAGTCTCAGACGTGCATGTAAAGCACCAGCATCTCATCAAAATGTCACAATTTCCGCAAATGTTGTCAATGTCTTCTTGTTTGCATGCTTTAATGCAATGCCATTGGAAAAGACACGGTCCTCGATAACTGCCGCTCAGGTGCTTGCAATCATCTGCCATTGTGCATGTAGACATTGGACATACTAGCACATGCGAGAACATGACTAATTAGCCAAAAGGTTAATCAAAACAACATATTTAGTTACAAGGACACCAACCTATTCAAATCCAAAACTTAAGGTGTTACGAGATATTGGGACAATTAATTCACTTACTGGTGGCCACGATGATAATTAGGAGCATGGCTGTAGAGAGATTCTTTCCTGAAGACATCATTGATAATTTTTTTGAAAGTTTTTGTACGCTGAAGGAATAAGTGAGCAGAGTTAGGGGACAATCGGGGAAGGGAAGTCTGACAATATATACAAATCACGTGTGTCCCGCAGTAGTGTGTTTGACATGCCTAGTTTGTGTCGCCAACGTCACATGTGACCTGAAAAAGAGAAATAAAACGAGAATAAATCTGTGTCTGGACTGACCATGGTGCTATGCGCTAGTTGGCCAGCCACCATGGCACCAACGTACCAAAGGTTGCAGCTGGAGACAAATTTGAATGCCGGCTGCAAGCAAGTTGAGTCGTTCTGAGCTGGCTCTTGAGGATCCCATGCTGCTAGAGCCCAACATCATATTGCGGTGTCGCCTTTTTGGCCAAAAAATGATATCACAGAGAAGCAGGGTACAAAGTGTTGCTGAAGAAGTCGGTTCAAGGCTCACTAGTCGAAACAACAGACGCCGCTGCTCATACGTGGAGAGGATCGGGAAGTCGACTGATCACTACTCGATTCAGGGGCTTTGCATTGTCAGGCATTGGGCAAAGGCTTTGCTAAGTGTTGGGGCAGCCCTCAACAAATTAAAGGCGCCCTCACGGCAGTGAATCATATACTACTAAAAAGAGTGAAAATCAATCTAGACTCACCCCGCCTCCGCATGAAATACCGCCCGGCTAAAAGTAGGAATTTTCACCATAGCTAAACACCCCGCCCGGGCTCTAATCACCCCGCTCCCGTGATTAAGGGCACAAATCAGTCTACCAACCGCTGCATACCACACGCGTTAGCTAAAAATAGGAATTTAATTATTGGATATTAAATCGGTAATATCACCTCACAAAGTAGCACCTATAATTGCGATTGGTATGTTTTCTATATAGATTTACAAATATGGGTTTAGATTAAATGCAAACTTTTGTGCTCCCTTTGCAAAATGCTTTTGCCTTTTCTTTTTCAGATTATTACTGCTTTTAAAATTGAAACATGTATTTTTAATGATTTTTTCTTGCTCCTTTTGCAACCTATGGTAAGACTAATTTGCATCTAACCATTATAATTTATAATTATAATCTTACTACTAAAAAGAGTGAAAAACAATTGTCCACGGGAAGACTCACCCCGCCTCCGCATTAAACACCGCCCTAAAAATAGGAATTTTCTCCCTGGCTAAACGGGCTAATCACCCCGCTCCCCGATTAAGGAGCAAATCAGTCTACCAACCGCCGCATGCCACATGCGTTAGCTGAAAATAGGAATTTATTTCTTGGATATTAAATCAGTCATATCACCCCCACAAAATAGCACCTATAATTGTGATTGGTATGTTTTCTAGTCTAGATAGATTTACAAATATGGGTATAGATTAAATGCAAACTTTTACGTTCACTTTGCAAAATGCTTTTGCATTTTCTTTTTCAGATTATTACTCTTTTAAAATTAAAACATGTATTTTTATGATTTTTTTCTTGCTCCGTTGCAACGCATAGTAAGAGTAACTTGCATCTAACCATTATAACTTATTTATAGTTATAATTGGTAGTTTCATAACCACATGACATATGCTTTTAGCTAAGCGTGTGTAATCACTACGCACTTAGCCTCATGTTGCATGATATGATAACTTTTTTGTCTATCATTTCGGGATAATTTGCACCATGAGTATCCGGGATGACTAGCTTCAACTTAAATAGCTTGAAGATGATACCTAATAATCGTATTTTCATTACTCCCCCTCCTTCGAATTTGTGAGCTTGTTCCAAATGCGTGATGTTCATAAACCATATTTATTGTTTCAGTGGAGAACCCCACTAATTACATGTCATTTAGTCTGTGTTTAGCCCTAAAATGGTGGGCATAATAGAGGGATTTTTGGCTTTTCATTTCACTCATTGATCAAGTGCACTCAGGGTAGTTAGAGGACCTAAAAAAATTTGAAATTGATGGCAGCCTTTCCTCATGTTATCATCCATTATCTTGTCAAATTTAGAGTCGTAGAAGGTGCACAATGAGAATTTGTTTTTGGTCAAAATAATCCAAAATTATTTGTAGTTGAACCACTTTAAAATCACCTAAGTTTCTATTGGTACCAATACTAATGAATTGGACTCCTCTCAGCTTTTGCTCATACAATTGTGACTTGAGTTTATTATTTTAGATCTTGAGAGTCATTTATTAACATAACTATGTCCTCTTCCTTCCAATTGTAGGCAGGTGGTGAGATCATGTATGGTGTTTATTTATATATGGTGGCATTATACCCGAGCATTTTTCGGTCGGGTCGGGTTCGGGCGGGCCAAAAACCCAGTTCTTTCACGCTAAAAAAATCCCGCCCATGACGTCCCATTGGGCAAGTCGGGCCGGGCCTAGGCTTGGGCGGGCTATCCGTGCATTTTACATTACAAAATAGCTAAAATGTATTTCGGGCCGAGTCGGGCCAAGAAAAATTTTATCGGGCTTCAAAATCTACGCCCGTGCCCCGCCCATAAGGTTCATGGGCGGGCCAAAACCCGTCGGGCTTGGGCCAGGCCTCTGCGGGCGAGGGCTAGTTTTGCTCAGGTATAGGTGGCATGAGTCCTTCTTACAACCAGCCACCAGGTGATCCAACCTAACATTTATGACAATCACATACCCGTGGATCGTAATATATTATCTTTCTTTATTAACGTAGTATTTATTGGTAGCCAATGATATATGGCGGCACAACCAGCACCGACAAGAATGAGAATGATGCTTCACGATGATCACCTTGACTATGGCATGTCATAAATATTTGCAATATCATTTGCACTTTGTGACAACATGTTTTGTTGTTGACAGGCAACAACTTCGGTGCAATGCCACCTTTGCTTCCTATGTGGAGGGTGCTAACCAAAGGGATAGTAATAGAGGTGACGAAGGACATAGTTGGCGATGTCGCCCTTTGCTAGCTTTTCCCTTGTGAGTTGTACTCCCATCACCCATGTGAAGCATTTGTGCGAGATGAGATAGGAGCATGTGTTCTTGTCCCCGTATATAAGACCTGCGATGGGAGGATGCTTGTACCACCTGTTTTTCCGTTAACTTAATTTTTCATGCGATGCATGTGACTTGAAAATGTGATAGCCTTGTAATGGTTGCTACCTTCCAACAGCTATAATAGTGAAGTGATCAACAAAGCACCTATGAACTCAAGCTTTGTTGGCTTTGCATGGGACAAATACATGTGCATTCCAAGCTTTGGGTTAAAATGCTTATTTTATAAGGTTTTTATGCAACTTCAGATTGGAACGTTGTTGGCCTTATTTCTCGCCTTGTAAAATTCTAAACCAGATCATATTATAAGGTTTTATAAGGTTTTTAAATCATATTTTTTTTATAAGGTTTTATAAGGTTTTTAAATCACTTTTTTTTCATACGATCTCGGATGAGGATGATTTTTGATGAGGATGATTTTTATATGAAAATTGTAGTTCTCAACAAGATCTACAACTTTCTAGTTTTCAGTTTTTTTTCATTTGAGGATATTAAGATATTCAAAAAGAAGTAAACAAAACTTCAGCAATAGATTAATCGCATAAGCATGGTGATATTTTTTATATGAAACTTGTAGGACTTGGTAATTGGTATGCACTTGCCATGCACTTGCTAATTGTTATGCTTATGGTCCTATGGGTTAATATTCTGCATTGATTTTATTTATTTTACGTATACGAACGTGTTCATCATAATTCTGCTCTAATTAATTTGTTTTCTAAATTCTCTAAGTTCTTGTTCGTTTTTGTATCCTGCTTTACTGCTTTCCCTTTCATTTTTCTATTCAATTCTAGAAGTAGAAAACAATTAAGGGTTTTCCGACCCATTTTCATCCCTGATGTTATCTATCTTTTGAGATGCCTTGTAAATATGCAGTCGGTTGAAACAGATATGCAGACGCATTAGCTATAAAAATATATTTTGAAACGATGAAAGGCCAGTATGTCAGTGCCTAAAAATAATTTAGTACCATACTTCATCTTCTTCTATTTCTAGAATTCTGTAGTTAATATTGATTTAGTATATAGATAAAAATTGCATCTTTTACCTGTCATCGTGCTGAATTATAAAATACCCATCAATGTTTTAATATGAAACTTCTTTAAATGGCTACATTTGTCTTTTATATGGGATATAATAAACTCATATGGACATTTGTGATAGATGATGGTATCATTCCGATGGACAAGGACATGGAGTCGGATGATGTATGGGCCTTATATGAGCGCTGGCGCAAGACTTTCAACAAGAAAAGGGACCGTGTTGAGATGGCTCGCCCGGTTCAAAATATTCAAACATCATGCACAACATGTGCACAAATGGAACACTTATGTTCCTGCAGATCCAAAGTTGGCAGACGTTTTCCGTCGCAAAAGAAGGCAGGTCGATTCACTTCTTTTAAAAGGAGAAGACGTCTCACACTTCCATGAACAGTATCTGCCATTGGAGTTATATCTTCCACCCTGATGTGACTGATCCATTTCTTAATGAATATGATAAGGCCTTGTTGAAGCGAATTGAAGAGAGGGAAGTGGCAGAGTCATTTGCTTAACTATGGTAATACCGGACCTTAGCTTGAATAAGATGTTCGGAAGTCGATCACCAATTCACTCGAATGTATAATAAGTCATGCTTTGCTGTTCCATGGTGTGCTAGCTAAGATATGTGGACACAACAAAAGGATCACAAACTGAATATCTGGATTAATTGTTTTCACCAGTCACACAACCACATGATTAAAACAGCAAAACGCTATCAAACATGAAACTGACAATAAGATCAACATGTTCATAACAAACCACTTCATAGTGGTACAATTGATATATATAGCGACCTGAACAAACAGCAAGCTAGGAATACTGAATCACGGTCACCATGCATCAGTTTGTGCCGATCGATGGCCCCGATGGCTACCGTTGTGTATAGGCACGCACAACTCGAGACTTGGCTTTGACGACGTCGTTCTCCGTGAACCAGCGGTGTTTGAGAGCGTCGGCGGCGGTGGGCCTGTCCGCCGAATCGAACGCCAGCAGGCTAGCAAGCAGCTCACGCCCGGCGAGCGACACCTCCTCCAGCGCGCCGTCGAACGCCTCCGCCTCCACTCCAAAGTCGAAGAGGTCGTCTCTCAGGTCGACCGTCTGATCGAGCAGCTCGTCCCGTGTACTCGCCGTGAACAGGGGCTCACCGGCGAGGAGCTCCGCCATGACGCACCCGATCGCCCACACGTCCTCAGACGGGCAGTAGCAGCGAAGGCCGTTCAGCTGCTGCGGCGAGCAGTACTGTAGCGTGCCCAGGGGCGGGCCGTGTGTCTCCTCGTCGACGAACCTCTCCCCGGCGTGATCGCGCACTGGAACCCGCAGAGCTTGAGCGCGCCGCCGGCGCTCACGACGATGGTGTCCGGGTTGATGTCGCGGTGGGTGACCCCGGCGCCGTGCGTCGCCTCTGCCGCACCCAGGAGCTGCCTCATGAGCGGCCGTGTCTCGTCTTCGGAAAACCGAGACCGCCGCGTGAGCAGGCTGCGGAGGGTGCTGCGGCCGGGGATGAGGGGCTCCGTGACGATGAACAGGTCTCCGGTCTCGTCGTCCGCGGCCACGCCCTTGAGCTGCAGGACGTTGGGGTGGCCGAGGCAGTCATGCAGGCACCAGGCCTCGCGCACGACCGCGGACAGGCTCGCCTCGCCGCCGCCGTCGCCCTCGCTGGGACGCACGCGCTTGAGGGAGACCGTCTCGCCCGTGTGGCGGTCCTGCGCCTCGGCGACGGCGGGGCCGTCGGAGGGACCGAAGTCCTCCAGCATCTCATAGCGGTCGATGCTGTCGAAGTGGATCTCGTAGTTGACCTCCACCATGTCGTCGCCGATGTCGTCGTCGAACTTGAACTCGAAGTAGTAGTCCTCTGACGGCATCTTGTAGTAGCGCCGCCGTTGTTTATGCTTCTTGCCGCCGACGGCCTTCTTCGCGCGGCTGCTGGGTGCAGGGCGCTTGCGATGCACGATCATCTTCAACGCCATGAGATGAGCGAAGCCGGATCGATGGATGGATTGGATCGTCGAAGCCCCAGGCACGCCGCCGCCCGAGACGATTGGTTTTGTTCCGCCGGCCGAGAGATAAATCGACTTGCTTTTGCTGTGTGGCTACGTAACGTGTCGAGTCCAGATTTATAAATGCTGGCCTGTTTCCGTCGGTGTTGGCTTCGAGTTCGATATGGTTTAGAATTGCATGTGGAGGGGAGTGGCGGTTTCCACGTGCCTGAGATGCACCGCCGACTCGGACTTGAATTGAATCCAAGTCCGTGTGGCCGCATCAGGTGTCACGTACGTGAGGCACACACGCCGAGGAAGGCGCATGTGAGGGATAGGCTTTCAGTAAGGCTACTATTAGCATGTCCGATATCGATTTAGTAGAGTTGTTATGCCGCATCAGGTGCTCTGACGTTTTTGTTACCCATATGTGTAGATAGATACATAGTAAAATGAAATAAGCAAAAAACCAAAGCGATTTATAATTTAGAATGAAGGGAGTGCGTATTAGTTCAAATAAGACATAGAGAGTCATGTTAAAAGCCGGAAGTTAGAACTATCCGTGTTCACACAAGAGTTTTATTAAAATTGACTTACATTTGTGTTTAATATGATTCAACACATGGAACTACCTCCATGCCAATCGGCACCGCATTATCCACAGGTCAGCCAACATTATCAAGTCGGATCCTGGAGCTAAAATCTCACAGGTATACTTTAAAAAAGATTTAGAGGAATTGACTGAAATTTATTAAATACAATTTGCTTTGAATTGCTAAGCCGCCTGATCCATATCGACTGACACAATAGTAATATATCTAGCATGGCAAAAAAGGTGGGCTTGAACTTGTTTTTGGCATGTTTCAACTTATTCTCTCTCACAGTCACAGCTAGTAAACACAGACCGGACAGTTCAATGCATACACAAAAATATTGTCGACGTTCAGTTCTAAATAAAAGTAAATAAATATCGCTCGAAACTTCAACTAATTTATTCAATTATATGTTTGCTTTCTTTTTCGTTTTTAGCAAGAATTAAATTATTTTCACACCGAAACATAGTGAGGTCTGCCCTGGGTCCGCTCGGAGCCCAGCCCCAAAAAAAGCTCCCCTTTGGAACATAGGTGAAACAAAGGAAAAATGTAGGATTGAAATTTCATAGGAATAAATCCTATTTCCGCCTTTGGATTGTAGGGAAGTGATCATAGGAATTACAGAGGAAACTTTTATTTTCTTCAATTTCATACGAAAGCTATAGAAAAGAAACAATCCATTTGGACTTCATGGAAAAATTCCTATCCACTAGGAACAAGGCTAATAATGGATCTTAGAGCTAGTTTGTGTCTATGGTGGCACTAGAGCCCGGACGTCTGGACTGAAACGTGCATTCGGATGCCCGCGCCTGCCCGGCCTACTAGGCCAGCCCCACCTGCCCAAACGCCCCTGCTTGCCTCCACCTACCTGCCGACCCCATGAGGGAGCTCGAGCTCAACCTCGGCTCTACCATGGGGAAGTGCATGCAGCAGAAGCTGCGATAAACACATAGTCTACTTTTGAAACAACCGGAAACCAACAGATGAAACATACATATGAATATATAGTTGAAACACTTGAAACATCATTCTAAAACACTAGAAAACACACACCCGATTTACTTTTAGAACATCCGAAAACAACAGTTGAAACATACGACTGAAACTAGTTGGAACACTTGAAACCTCCCTTCTGAAACATGGATGAAACATATCTCTAAAACATGTGAAACACTTTCGATCTACTTTCGCAACATACATATGGTTTGGTTAAAACATACCTCTGAAACAAGCTGAAACAAATAATTGAAACATTGGGGAAAGAAAAAGAAGCATGGCGTGGGGCCGCTATGACCACCTACGGGGGAGGGTGCCGAGCCGAGTGGGTCGACGCTACCGTAGCCGGGGAACAACGCCGTGCCGCGCCTAGGGACTCCCCGTAGGAGAGGACGCCACGCCTGGGGGGGCTCCCGTGAGGGTGGGCACTGGATCCGGCCACATTCACCATCACAACCACTGGATCCAACGGTTCCCACGGCTGCCGCTGCTACATCCACCATGGGGAGGGCAGCATGGGCCACTACCGAAATGTGATCATTAGTGACGTTTTCCTCGTGACGCTGCCAACTTTCGTCACGTA
Source organism: Hyparrhenia diplandra (assembly GCA_015847255.1). Lineage (NCBI taxonomy): Eukaryota > Viridiplantae > Streptophyta > Magnoliopsida > Poales > Poaceae > Hyparrhenia > Hyparrhenia diplandra. The sequence goes on along the minus strand of JADLZK010008023.1, from coordinate 2,986 downwards.
AGGATATGTCTTCTATGACGAAATGTCCATTTTCGTCATTACTCTGTGTTGACGAAGTTTTGACTTGATTATTAGTGACGATGCTCACAGTAAGGTCACAGAACACTTAGAGGAGTTGGTCATAGATTATGTTTTGCTATGTCCACTCGTTTGGCACACCTAGTGACCAAACGACTTGGTCACAAATAGTTTTGGTAATCGTCATTACATAACCTGTCTATTATTTACAAAGTGGGATATAGGTCTACATTTTTGTTTACAAATGGCGCCAAAATAGAAGTGACAAATTCAATTATCATAGCAAGTAATATCACATATTCAAAATAGAAGTGATATATTCAAAATAGAAGTAAATATCACAGATTGGCACCATATAATATGTAAGTAATATATTACTTAAGCTCCTGGGATCACAACCCAGGGGCAGACACTGTAGTACCAAAATATCTCCATGTGGCATCCCTATGTTATCCAGATGCCACCATACCAAACTTTAGTGCTAATTGTTCTCAATTACATTTATAACTCCTATATACATATATCTATAGATAGGTTGCGCATCAAGCGATCTTCTTTGGCCCCTAGTTCAGCTTCTTCTTCACTTCCTCCAGCTGCTCCTTCAAATCTGAGATGACCTTGTCCTTCTCCTTGAAACAAATTTCAGCTAAGGAGGCTTTGATGGCATACTTTTTGACAAGTTCATTTGTGCCTTCCGATTGCTTCCTGCAGCTCTTTACGAGCAAGTTGTGCCAACTTCAGGCGGCACTCAACAGATTCCACCCTTCTAACCATCTTTGCATCCTGATCGCCAACAAAATTCTGCAAAAATTTAATATCCTTAGCACAGTAGGCGCGGTTGGTCTCCAGATGCATGATTCTGTGGTTGTGCTTCGAGTACAACTCCATCATCCTGTTCTCGGCATTGACGGTTCTGTTGCGGCATGCATTCCTGAAATACATGAAAAGTGTAACAGAAATCATAACAGAAAAGTTGATCATAAACAGTGAAATCAGAAATCATAACAGAAATCATAGCAGATACATTCCATCATTCCTAAAATCAGTCTCCTAAATAGTGAAATATTCATAAAGTTGATCAATAAATGTTTGTAAGCATAAAAAGAAAAGTGTAACAGAAAAGTAGTATTCTTTGTTCTAGTTTCACTGATGTTAATACATACCAAACAATTATTGCCTTATGTAAAAATTCTCTCCAAATTCACTATAAATGCAGTTCAAATACCAAACATCGCCTCCTGTCAAATTTCCTTTAATAGTGCATTCAAAATCTGTTTAGAAATCTTATACAGAAATCAGTCTCCTAATTTTGACATACCAGCACAAGTACAGGAAAAGGATTCCTCTGCTAGTCATGACACAGTATCAAAAATCTGTTTAAATATCCAAAAAAATCTTGGAAAAGTATGAACAGTCAATGTATGATTATTCTTGCAATCCTTGTTTAGAAATCTTTCATGCCTAGACTACCCTGTTTTTGGAACAAACATAACAAAGATTCAAAGTTTGTAATAGCAGGGATATATGGGAACTAGTGAATATTTTCAACTTAAACTAATAGATCGATTGAAATATCAAGCTATTTGGTAATTTCATCTCAACAATAGTTCTGTATCCTGACACTTCCCAAATTTATTACCAGATTAAACTAATGTCTTTTGATTCATCACCAGATTAAGTGAAAAGGCATTACAGGAAGGCATAAAGAGATTGATTAATTTATAAAGTTTTATCATCAACAAGAAATATGATACTACTCTATGTTGGGTACGGTGGATTCTCACATGGGTCACCGATGACATCTTGGGTGCTTCTGGATGGGCGGCAGCAGGGGAGCCTGGGAGGGCCTTCATCTTCTTCAATGACAGCACGGTGTCGTCGCTGCCCCCCCACGCCGTTGCTGCCCCCTATGCCGGCGAACTGGGCTTCGTCCTTCACCATCTTCTTGGAGCAGGCGATGTCGGCGGCTGCGGATTGAAGCGAGGCGGCGGCAGAAGGTGAAGAGAGATTAGGGGAGGCGGTGGCGAGAGAATGACAGATTAGGGGGAGGGGGTAGGTGGCGTCAGTTTATGAGGGCAACTTGCGCAGGCCGGGTTATTGTGAAAAAAAGCAGGCCGAGCCGATATCTGGGCCATACAGGCAAGCAGTGGTGATTTTCGGCCTGATAGGCACAGTTTAGAATTGTACTATATAGTTTATTTGTTCTTTATCCCTGGCATGTATTTCTAAAAATTCACATGTCGTAGACATTTTGGTCTTTTACTGCAGTATTATAACAGTATACGTATGACTAAGATGCTATGTTTATTTTGACAGCATGTAAATCATATAACTATGATCTATGTTTATTTTGACAGCATGTAAATCATATAACACATCGGCCATGACTCAAATTGCACACGAGGAAGATTAGATAATATAATAATAATAACTGAATTAAGTAGTCACGGCCTAAGTTCTTACATCCATCACAACCCACTGTTTCATACATACATCCATCATTCCATCATAGTAGACCAGGTGGTTCATCTAGAGGACCCAGGTGCTTCATCTAGAAGACTACATCCATCACAACCCAGGTACTATATATATATACTATTATAGTTAGGCTTCCAGCCACCGGTCCTACTTCCTTGACAGTATCTTCTTCAGCTTCTGGATCTTGTTGTCCTTCTTCTCGATCACCTTGTCCTTCTTCTCCAGCTCCATTTTAAGACAATGCATGCAATTCTGCAAAGAGAAGGAAACAAGTTAATTTTATTATCTAACAATGACAAACCTCACAGCTTGTACAATGCACACTCCACAGCATGTACAATGCACACTAAACCCTAAAGCCGGCACGTGGTGCTAGTGAACTGGAGGAAAAAGAGGGTAGGGCGGCGCGAGGGCGGAGAGGTCGAAGGAGGTGGAGGAGGGGGGGGCCCAGCGCGCGGGGCGGAGGGTAGAGAAGGCTGGAGGAAGGGCA